>CM065728.1:34112654-34115154 GCA_033310375.1 Conus canariensis
AGATCTTGGTCAATCAAGAGGAGCCTTCAGCGTAGTTAAGGTTATTTATAACGTTTACATACCAGCGTCTGTATGACAGTGTACTTCTTATAAATCAAGAATGAACTGAAAACGGCAAGTTCTATGAGAGCCAGTCTCAAATGAAAAAACAGCTTCTTCATCTTCATCATCTTCATCCGTATAGTGTCCTCAATCAACAGGCTGATTATTCTAACACTTGTAACAGAGGGGTAAGCGCAGGGGAAAAAAAAAACAGCTTGTGACTACTGGTGGAGTTTACGAGCTCCCGACGTGAACACGCCAAGAGACGCGGCTCCAACCACAGCCTCAGTCAGTGAATCGTTCCACTCAGGGATGCTTCGCGGGAGGAACGAATAACTCCGGTAGTCCCGTTGACACTGAAGTCGAGCAAGCTGCCCTGAGTGTGCTCTTCTGTCCCTCTCCTTAGGCGCTCTCAACTTTGGCTGCTGGGATTTACGAATTTTGCCCAAATCCAACTGGACCATGTTGTTAATGATTTTGTACATCATGGTGAGCCTTGCGATCTTACGTCGGCTTTGTAGGGATGTCCGTCCGATGTTGTGTAACATGTTGGTGACGCTAGCGGTTCTTTTGTAACAATTTAAAACGAAGCGTGCTGATCTTCGTTGCACAGCCTCAATTTCTGTGATCTGTTCTTACAATTTAAAACGAAGCGTGCTGATCTTCGTTGCACAGCCTCAATTTCTGTGATCTGTTCTTACAATTTAAAACGAAGCGTGCTGATCTTCGTTGCACAGCCTCAATTTCTGTGATCTGTTCTTACAATTTAAAACGAAGCGTGCTGATCTTCGTTGCACGGCCTCAATTTCTGTGATCTGTTCTTACAATTTAAAACGAAGCGTGCTGATCTTCGTTGCACAGCCTCAATTTCTGTGATCTGTTCTTACAATTTAAAACGAAGCGTGCTGATCTTCGTTGCACGGCCTCAATTTCTGTGATCTGTTCTTACAATTTAAAACGAAGCGTGCTGATCTTCGTTGCACGGCCTCAATTTCTGTGATCTGTTCTTACAATTTAAAACGAAGCGTGCTGATCTTCGTTGCACGGCCTCAATTTCTGTGATCTGTTCTTACAATTTAAAACGAAGCGTGCTGATCTTCGTTGCACGGCCTCAATTTCTGTGATCTGTTCTTACAATTTAAAACGAAGCGTGCTGATCTTCGTTGCACGGCCTCAATTTCTGTGATCTGTTCTTACAATTTAAAACGAAGCGTGCTGATCTTCGTTGCACGGCCTCAATTTCTGTGATCTGTTCTTACAATTTAAAACGAAGCGTGCTGATCTTCGTTGCACAGCCTCAATTTCTGTGATCTGTTCTTACAATTTAAAACGAAGCGTGCTGATCTTCGTTGCACAGCCTCAATTTCTGTGATCTGTTCTTACAATTTAAAACGAAGCGTGCTGATCTTCGTTGCACGGCCTCAATTTCTGTGATCTGTTCTTACAATTTAAAACGAAGCGTGCTGATCTTCGTTGCACGGCCTCAATTTCTGTGATCTGTTCTTACAATTTAAAACGAAGCGTGCTGATCTTCGTTGCACGGCCTCAATTTCTGTGATCTGTTCTTACAATTTAAAACGAAGCGTGCTGATCTTCGTTGCACGGCCTCAATTTCTGTGATCTGTTCTTACAATTTAAAACGAAACGTGCTGATCTTCGTTGCACGGCCTCAATTTCTGTGATCTGTTCTTACAATTTAAAACGAAGCGTGCTGATCTTCGTTGCACGGCCTCAATTTCTGTGATCTGTTCTTACAATTTAAAACGAAGCGTGCTGATCTTCGTTGCACGGCCTCAATTTCTGTGATCTGTTCTTACAATTTAAAACGAAACGTGCTGATCTTCGTTGCACGGCCTCAATTTCTGTGATCTGTTCTTACAATTTAAAACGAAGCGTGCTGATCTTCGTTGCACGGCCTCAATTTCTGTGATCTGTTCTTACAATTTAAAACGAAGCGTGCTGATCTTCGTTGCACGGCCTCAATTTCTGTGATCTGTTCTTACAATTTAAAACGAAACGTGCTGATCTTCGTTGCACAGCCTCAATTTCTGTGATCTGTTCTTACAATTTAAAACGAAGCGTGCTGATCTTCGTTGCACGGCCTCAATTTCTGTGATCTGTTCTTACAATTTATAACGAAGCGTGCTGATCTTCGTTGCACAGCCTCAATTTCTGTGATCTGTTCTTACAATTTAAAACGAAACGTGCTGATCTTCGTTGCACAGCCTCAATTTCTGTGATCTGTTCTTACAATTTAAAACGAAACGTGCTGATCTTCGTTGCACAGCCTCAATTTCTGTGATCTGTTCTTACAATTTAAAACGAAGCGTGCTGATCTTCGTTGCACGGCCTCAATTTCTGTGATCTGTTCTTACAATTTAAAACGAAGCGTGCTGATCTTCGTTGCACGGCCTCAATTTCTGTGATCTGTTCTTACAATTTAAAACGAAACGTGCTG
>CM065728.1:34140154-34150154 GCA_033310375.1 Conus canariensis
ATTCACAGAACAACTGTTGTCCCTTTTACCTCCTTTCCATGTGTCCCTTCAGTTTATCTTGTCTGTAAGATGCCCTGGATCCAAACTAGTTACCCAACGTTTAGTTTTTGTTCGAACACCTAATTGCAGTAACTCCACTTCTTTTCTTGCTTTTGTTTGTCATATGTCATCGTAGTATGATCCGGTCTTATCTGCCTTCAAGGTGTCAATAAAGTAACTACTATGTTAGTAATTGTTTTGTCTTTCGTGTTTGGTTTAGGATATCATCTTTGTCGTTTCTATCTTTAGCAGGGTGGTGTTTTCCCCCATATGTCATAAACTTTCAAAAGGATGTGCATGGTCAAATAGTATATAATGATAATAGTTATAAAAATCATCTCTAAGGTCGAGACATATTGCTCCCATATTGCCATATATCTGTTGCTTTTGTTGGGTGGTCTAATAGCGCTGCTCTTCTTTTCTTTCTTTCACTGATCTGCCCACATACTCCACTTCAACCCAGCGTTCCCTATAAGTTTGTTCCGGTCACCTCTTCAGCTTACGTTTCACGAAAAGCTGGTCGGCCGGCATAGTATGACTGTCGGCAATTTCCCGGCTTCCTCTGGTGTCCGCCATTCCACGCCATCATTATCCGTCTGGCTGCTCTCGCGTGAAGACAGCGGGATCATTATTTCCTCTGACTCTCTCACCCAACTCGCCTTCTCACCGCACGTGGTAAGTTCCAGAGTTGACTTCGTGGGATCGGACATGGGCGTTTGTGTGCATGTCTCTGCGCCGTCAATTTATTTTGGAATGTTTGAAGATATCAGTTCTCTCTCTCTCTCTCTCTCTCTCTCTCTCTCTCTCTCTCTCTCTCTCTCTCTCTCTCCTTTTCCTCTCTTTCTGTCTGGTTCTATTTACTTCCATCGACAGAAAAATAGGGTAGAAAACACTTTGTTCGGTAATGATATAGTCACATGAAGGAGTGAAAATAGGAAACCCTCTGTTAACAGGTATAGTTAAATACTAACAGACTATAAAACATTTACATTTCTGATGAGATTAACTTCAACTATTACTCCCTTAGCCCCATATCCTTACCCTCATCTTCGCCTCTCTCTCTCTCTCTCTCTCTCTCCCCATTCTGCCAAGCTGTCTCTCTCTCTCTGTCTCTGTCTCTGTGGCTCCCCCCCCTTCCCATCCTTTTATGAAAAAGTCCTTATAAGTCATCCCAGTCCAAAGTCGTCTGCAGCCCTCGCAATCAACAAACATGCCTACAGAATATAAACCTGTGGTTTTGGAAGAGGACGACCATTTCGACGTCGTAGGGTCAGTCACGCATGTGTGAAACGTGCCACACTATAATGCCGACATTGAAGAACGGCAGTTTTCAGTCCACTGAAATGTTTGAATACGTGTGATTGACGTATAAGAAAAGAGAGATAAACAGAAATGCAACCTCTGCCTTCTTTTTTTCAGCAAATTGTTTCTACTGCAAGTACTGAATGAGTGCTGGTCATACTATTTTTTTACCAGCGTTAATTTGCCAAAAGTTTGTCGTTTGCTGTATATGTTTCATCCATTTGAATATAGCGAATTATAACTATTTGGAGCAGACTGATTGACAAGAACACACTCAGAAGTTTTGCCGTACATTCAGAATGACCTATGATCTGTTTCTGATAAGGTTCATAGCTTCCCTCCCTCCATAACGGCCACACTTCTCAGGGCCAACACTCTGTTCAAAGAAACGTTTAAAAGAATAGAAGAATTTGTTTCTTAGGAGACAAGAGAGAGAGAGAGAGAGAGAGAGAGAGAGAGAGAGAGAGAGAGAGAGAGAGAGAGAGAGAGAGAGAGAGAGAGGAACGCTTTCTCATTGCCTCACTAGTCCCTAAAGCTCCATAAATATTATTTTGACACTGGCTGGACTTTGGGCTTTGATTACGCTGTGACCATGTAATGCATTGTCAAAAAGGGTCTAACCTCCCTGGATTATAGCCCCCAAATCTTTCCATGTTCTGCACAGTAGAACACTGACGCTCACTGTTAGCAAGACAGGCCAACAAATCTTACCAACATCTTCAGAAGATCCAGAACAATGCCTCTCGTCTTGTCAGTTGTGCAGCCTAGTGAACGCACTTCAAACTTCCTGCTCTCAACACTACTTATCCAGTAACGTGTGAATGAAATACAAACTGTGGTTCCTCGTTGTATTGTAATCCTGTTGTTTCAAGGTCGTCCTACGTGACTGGCCTCTTTGTATCGTCATCGTCCTAATCCGAACTCTCTCTCTCCCTCTCTCTCTCTCTCTCTCTCTCTCCTCTGATGCCTTTTTTCTTCAGAACAGTAGAAACGCTGCATCCTTAAACTATTTGCTGTGTTTGCTGTGAGTCTGTGGTTACCCTACTAATAAGTGTGAACTAACATGGAATCAGGTTCTTTGGTTCAGACAGATTTTCATGTACACGTGCACGATTATATTGTCACAGAAACAACCTTGTACAGTGACAACTGCTGATTATTTCAATTTCTTGGGGATATCTGAATTTAATGTTTCAAATTGTTGCTAAGTTTCTCTTTCCTCTCTTTTTTTTTTTTGGATTGCTCCAGTATGAAATGGAAATTAGGCGATCAATCTACGATGAATAAATGTAATTAAGCAGGCCTCTTTCTCGTGTTGATTTTTAAATGCAAGAAAAAAATTGTTCGACATTTGTGGCGTAAATCTTATGAACATAAACTGATTTGTACCCACAGTTGTACCTGCATCTGAATGAAAACACACAAAGTAGTAGTAGTAGTAGTAGTAGTGTGCGTGCGTGATTGCGTGTGTGCATGTGTGTGTGTGTGTGTGTGTGTGTGTGTGTGTGTGTGTGTGCGTTGTGTGTGTGGTGTGTGTGTGTGTGTGTGTGAGTGTGTGTGTGTGTAGTGTGTGTGTGTGTGTTGTGTGTCTGTGATGTGTCTGTGAGTGTGTGTTGTGAGTGTGTGTGTGTGTGTGTGTGTGTGTGTGTGTGTGTGTGTGTGTGTGTGTATGTGCGCGCGCGCTGATGTAAAGTTTAGATGTGATGCATATCCTGATACAGTCATGAAGTGCAATGACTTTTTCATGATCTCCATGACCCACTGGGCTATAAATAATACCACCTGACCACTTGACATCGGCAAGTACCAAGGACTACAGAATGAAAGCTAGAAGGAAGGAACGAATCCATCGGTTGATCAGTTCTCTGACGGAAATGAGCAGGACGTGAACCACAGCAGGATACCATGGCATGCTGGAACGGAAGAGTGAGTAAGTGTGTGTGTGGGTGGAGGGAGTAGGGATAGGTGTAGGGGGCGTGGCGCGTGGACTTGGGGGCTGAGGGGTGGGCAGTGGGGAGGGGGGGGGGCAGTGCTCTTGTTGACGTCCAGGGTCTGAGACCACTGAGATATTTAAAAAAAACTGTTCTCAACATGTCATTTACAACTGGGTAACTGAATTGCTAATCTAATGGAACGAGCAGATGACGTGTCTGTTTCAGCCTGCCATATTCCAGCTCTTCTTTCTTTGCAATGTTTCCACTTCCTAAGCTTCACCCCTCACACTTCTCTCTCAACTAGCAGAAGCAGCGACACTATCCATTCACTGCTACGCTGCTGTTCCTTTTGACTTCTTTTTGTACGTCCCACACGTGTGCGCACATACACGCATACACATGAACGCACAAATGCATACACACGCGCACATGCGTACACGCCCACTTACAAAGGCACACATATACACACATATATGTACACATACATATGCAGATACGTGTGTATGCTCGCATAAACCCACAAACTACACACACACATGCACACGATCTTCTGCACACGCACACGCACACACACACACACATAAGCGTGCGCGCGCGCGCGCGCACGCACACACACACACACACACACACACACGTGCGCGCACACATACACACATAAGCGTGCACACACGCATACGCGCGTATACACACATGCGCACGCACATACACATATGTCCGTGCCCACACATCCATACACACACATGTGTACATTCACTACACAGAACATACTAAAAAAAAAAGACACCCAACGTTAGGTAGGCACTCAAGGTCTGACCAGCGCACTGGGCTAATGCGTAGATCAGACATCTGCTAAGTCGTGGCCACGAGACCCTCTTCTTCAGTTCTCTCATCTTAGCTGTTTAATTCATTTATCCACCAGCTTAAAATCATGCGTAGTGTGGTCTCAAAACTTAGCGGATGTAGTGTAGCGTATATGGACTAGTCCGCACGCAGTGACGCCTCCTTGATGAAACTGAAACTTTGTTTGTCTAGCCTTGAGAAGACCCAGGATCGAAACGCGTTGCTTCTGTCCTGTAAATGATGATAAACCAACGGTTAGTCTTCTTTTGTAAAAAAGAAAAAAATAAAGAACTAACCTTTCAACGATGCTATGATGGTATATTTTTTAAATGAACACGAGACAATTAACTAGGGACGTTCATTAGTTGTGTGTGCATGGCAGTAGTTGTTTGTGCATGGCAGTAGTTGTGTGTGCATGGCAGTAGTTGTTTGTGCATGGCAGTAGTTGTTTGTGCATGGCAGTAGTTGTTTGTGCGTGGTGAAGAGATGGAGAGAGTGAACGAGGAGACTGACAGAGAGGAAAAGGCAGACGTAGAGACAGAGACAAAAAAAAATGTGGAGAGGGAGAAGAGGAACCTGGATTTTTGAGGAAGCACAGAAGGTGGTGGGGGTGGGTATGGGGAGAAGGTTCTGCTGAACATCTGTAAATGTGAATCAATGTACGTGTATTTGTCTGTGTACATGTGTAAACTGCAAATGTTGTGTGTGTGTGTGTGTGTGTGTGTGTGTGTGTGTGTGTGTGTGTGTGTGTGTGTGTGTGTGTGTGTGTGTGTGTGTGCCTGCGTGCGTGCGTGCGTGCACCAAATGTATTTGTGTGTATGCATTGGGGCACACAGACACACACAATGTATTTGTGTGTATGCATTGGGGCACACACACACACACACACACACACACACACACACACACACACACACACACACACACACATTTCTTATATTGTATACAATTATGCACTTGCATATTAATGTTCATAAGTCACTGTTTGTCATTTCTTTTATTTGATGTCATAAGTTTAAAAAAAAGCCCCAAAACGTAAGATTTTCTTTAATATCATCGTTCTTTTTCCCTAAAAGGATCTTTACAGTGCCGATTGAAAGCTTAGCTTTTTACTTCTATCTAGTTGCTGGTTTGGTTCATTCATGTGTTATGCGCCTAGTCACTCATGTTTCATGTTCTTGTTTGAACTTCCCAAAGCAGTCACTCAATTTCTGTTGTAGCTTTGATCTTTAAATGTGATTGCCTTCTCAACACGGAATAGTTGTATTCTTCGTTAGGAATGTCGATGATTTAGACATTGTGATATGAAGAGGTACGTGGTTGTTGTTTGATTATAGGTACACACACACACACACACACACACACACAAATAATTATATTATATATATATACATATATATATATATAAGCTTGAGGGCTGCAGTACTTCTGTATTGCCCGGCAATCGTTCCTTTCCTTGGGTAGTATAGTGGCAAAGCTTTCATTCTCTTCATTCATCTCCATTCTGCGGTTACTCAACTCTGAGCTCAGTGCACTATAGACTTGTTCTCTCTCTCTCTCTCTCTCTCTCTCTCTCTCTCTCTCTCTCTCTCTCTCTCTCTCTCTTTCCCTTCAGCTTACGTTTCAAGACTAGTTGAGCGCTGGTTGGCTGATATAGTATGACTGTCGGCAATTTCCCGGCTTCCATGTAGTATCCGTCATTTCACGCCATCATTATCCGTCTGGCTGCTCTCCCGTGAAGGCAGCGGGGTCCTTATGTCCTCTGACACTGTCACCCTACTCGCCCTCTCTCACTGCACGAGAAAGGTTCCTGACTTTACTTTGTGACCCCGGACATTCCTGTCTCTGTCATCAACTGATTTTACTTTTTGAAGATTCAAATAGGTCAATTCTCTCTCTCTCTCTCTCTCTCTCTCTCTCTTCTCTCTCTCTCTCTCTCTCTCTCCATTTATTTTCTTTCTATATGTCCCGCTTCCATAAGATATTATTGCCAGTCATAATATAAATTTAAAGGACGCAAAAAAACCCACCCTGCATTGTATTCTTGGGGCGGGGGACATTTCTTTTGAGCACAGAGATTATGAATTGCCCAAACGAATCCATTCTAAGCCGTGATTCAGGCTGCTTACTAAACAAAGAATACTGAGGCAATACGAGAGACCCCAATGATCAAACAAGGGGAACAAAGTAACGGCGGGAAGCGGTAAGCCCTGTATGGAGCGATGGATCGTAGTTCTGAGTTTTCAACAGCTACGCTGAGCACCAAGTAACATCCTCTACAGCGAACGTCGTGTGCACGCTTGCTCTCTCTGTGCAGATAGGATCTCTGGCTTACTATACGCTCTGTGCTGGTAACTTCCTCTCTTTCCTCACTGTTTCTTTTACTTTCTTTTCAATTTTTGTCTTTATTTAACTGGCACACACCGTTTTCCTGCTTTTTGGACCCATGTTTTGGTTTTTATTCTTGGAGACATTTCACACTTTTTTTTTTTTTTTTTTTTTTTGGGGGGGGGGGGGGGGGGGGGGTTACACTTTATAGCATGCCAGCTTTCATGTTGTAATCGACCGCCATGATTATACACTGTCCAGAGAAGATATCAGCTGTTAATTCCGCATTGTCGTTTAACCCATGTGGGTCTTATGTTTTCGTTGCATTTACATTCATTAAAATGTTTTGTTATATACATATATATATATATTTTCCCCAAACAGCAATATATATATTATATATATATATTGCTGTTTGGGGAAAAAAAATCTAAACGGAGGGCTGGAGCCTAGTTTTACTAGGCTAATGAGTTTCAAAATTTTCACCACTATTTGATACACTGGGTGTGTATGTGTAAATAATGCACTGTTTGTTACTTTGTTTACAGGATGGGACGTTATCCTGCCTTGATGACAGCCCTGAAAATGTACCCTGTGGTCAGCGGGGCTGTATTGACAGAGCTAGAACTTTGTGCGAACAGGAAAGAATTGAGTGTAATACTGCAACACATTCTCCTGTATGTGTTCCTGTTTCTTTCTGTCCTGCCTGGTCCATTCAACTCGGTCGTTTTATTTAACATTGCGTTATAAAAGATGGCACTAGACGATGAACAGCATGTATAACAATACATCATACACACATTTTAATGTAATCTTTATGTACATTTTGATACAAATTGTCATATCAACATTTCTAAATACATTAGCAACTCTGAAATTATCTAATATCTTTCACAGTTTTTGTAGTAGGCATGACTCATACAAAGTTTTGTTTTCATTTTCATAGTTACCGGTTATCAGTACCAACACCTTTCTCTTTATTAATTTTGATAATGAGAAATCCAGTAAATGATGGTAGGCTGACACAGAATAACAGACTTGCACACAGACACTAGACAATGCTCCCTCTCTCTCTCTTTCTCATTTCTGGGTACAGACATGCATGATCTCTTCTTCGTTGGCACACAACCACCACCACCACCACCACCGCCACCACCTCTCTCTCTCTCTCTCTCTCTCTCTCTCTCTCTCTCTCCCCAAACACACACCTTTCCTTGCTGCTTGAGCAGATTATCCTAAGTACCTCTTTAATGTTCCCGTGACATGGAATGTGCGTTATAGGACTGATGTCTGAAACATAAAGAAGAGTCTCACAGCCTTTGAACATACCTGCCATAAAAACTGTCAAATACCACCAGCTTCCGGCCTTTCCTATATGTGCTTTTCAGAATGAAATCTTCTCTCTCTCTCTCTCTCTCTCTCTCTCTCTCTCTCTCTCTCTCTCTGTCTGTGACATAGAGTTTGCCATCTTCCACTGCATGATCAAACCTATTGATGTTCACATTTCTCAAAGTGCTGCATGTTACAAAGAAAGGCCGCAATGTGTTGAGTTTAGCAACGAATGAATAAATGAATCAATCGTCGAATGAAGGAATGGAAGATACAACAAAATGATGAAATGTAATGAACACACACACACACACACACACACACACACACACACACACACACCAAACACGCACACGCACACACACACACGCACACACACACACACACACACACACACACACACACACACACAAGCGCGCGCGCACCAAGCTGGAAAAAGGACAGGAAACAAAACTGAATAGAACGAATGAAGGAAGATACTTACTGAACGAACGGACCAGCGCTACTGACAAAAGATACTTACATAAGAAACAAGGAAAAGAATGACTTCTAAGTAAGAGAGAGAGAGAGAGAGAGGGGGGGGGGGGAGGAGGAGAGAGAGGAGAGAGAGAGAGAGAGGAGAGAGAGAGAGAGAGAGAATATTGACAGGCTGGGCGTCTGTTTAATGTTCATCCTGTGATTATGAGATGCATTGTCAGGCGAGGAGTAATCTCCCTAAGTGACAATTATGTGTCCTTTTCATTCTCTCACAAGCAGACCATTGCCATCCACTGTCAGCAGAGAGGCCTACAAATGTCATCAAACAACTTCAGAAGATCCAGGATAATATCTGGTCCTGCCAGTTGTGTAGCCCAGTCAGAGCAAATTTCCCCAACCTCCCGCTCTCTGCACTGGTTACCCAGAACAGCGTGAATGAAACGTCAGTTTGGTTCCCCTTTCCATTGAAACCCCTGTTGGATTATTGTTTGATTTTTTTTGCCCTAACCGTATGACCCGCTCATTGTGCGGTCATCCTCCTTATCTGTCAACTTCCAAAGACACTGCGCGCGCGCGCGCACGCGCTTGTGTGTGTGTGTGTGTGTGTGTGTGTGTGTGTGTGTGTGTGTGTGTGTGTGTGTGTGTGTGGTGCGCGTGCGTGCGTGCGTGCGTGCGTGCGTGCGTGCGTGTGTGTGTGTTTCCACTTCTCAAATTTTGACCCATCACGCTTCCCACTCATCCTCCAAATACGAAAGCACTACTTTCCAGGCCCAGCTAAATCACCGTTCCTTTTGGTGTGTTTCTTGTGTTTATCTGGTCAGCAAGTGACCTCGGGTCGAAACGAAGTGCTTCTGTCCTACCATGTGTTCGTTTCATTTGTTTGCATTGCTAGTAGCTCAACGTTTGATCTCATGCTTGTACTCCTGCCCAAAGTTACTGTATCTCTGCTGTTCTTTTTCCTGTGTCTTTTTTCTCTCGTCAAATCAATGGAGTCCCATAGCTGAAACGCGTTAATTCATTCATTTGGCGGTGCGGGAACGTTTTTCCTCTTGCTTGAAATTGTGCCTGCAGTCACTCTAACTCTTTCGGATTGTTGTTGGTCACTTTTTTCATCTTGCTCGTATGAGTCCCAAGATTGAAACGTATTGTTGGTTTGTTCCTTTTGTTCGACATTCCAGTAACTGAATGTTTATTCCCTTGTTTGAATTCCAGATTGCGGTCATTCAGCTTCTTCTGTTGCTTTTGTTCGTCTCAAGCGATTAATTCTCAGCCTGGTCTTAATCTCGTTACCTTTAGGGGTCAATAATGTGGCAGCTATGTTATTAATCAATGTGGCGTTAGTCGCTTGGTTGGAAGTATTGCTTTTGTTGTTTGTTTCTTTGGCTGTCTGCCCTGAACAGTCCTGGTGTAGCTGGCTGGCCTTTTGTGATAAAACTAATTCAATGTTGTGCCTGTAGTGTACCCTTAAGCTGAAACTTGCTGCCTTTGTATTGTCATGGTTTCATTTTCTTAGGTGGTCCACTAACTCAACTTTTCTTCTGTTGCATCAATCCATCTCAATGCCTTCACTTTCAAGCTTGTTCTGGTCACCTCTTCGACGTACTTTCAAGACAAGGTGGTCGGCGGGAGTAATGTGACTGTCGGCAATTCCCTTAGCGTCCAACCATCCCATGCCTTCATTATCTGTCTGGTGCTCTTCTGTGAAGGCAGCAGGGTCGTTATATTCTCTGCCACTGTCACTCTGATCGCCC
>CM065728.1:34152654-34167654 GCA_033310375.1 Conus canariensis
TATATATATATATAATGGAAGCTGTCCAAAGAGACTTGATTTTTTTTAAAGCTATGACCATGGGTTCATCGTTTTTCGCACATTGTCTAATTTTATGCAACTCAAAGACATTGTTTTGAAGTCAAAGGATCTGTGAAGCTTGCTTTAGGATGGATCGGGCAAGGCATTGGGGATGGGGCTGGATGAGGAGGGGGTGCCAACATCTATAAGGGAAATAACTCCTGTTGGTGAAGGAACTGGGAACAAGATAAATCTATATTTGACATCCATCACGGATCTATTTCACAAAGCACTCACCTAATCTGCAAAAAGTTCAGAAAGGTCCAATTTTGAAGGTCAGTATGCTGAATATATAAAAGAATACACAGATGGATCCGTTCTTGATATTGACAATGCTAGATCAGCTACAGTAATTCCTTCATTGAAAATATATGAAAAACAACGAAATATTATTCTGTTTTTACTGCTGATTTCTTTTAGCTTCGCTTATGACCTTAAATTGTACTATAGATATTCCAAAGAATGTATACAACCTATTATTTTGTGTGGAGTCAAGATCTATATTTCATGCCATTAGAACCCGACAACCAAAAAGGACTCAAATGACCATGAAATAAACATAAAATGCACCAACTGTCTGTACAAGGAACCAGTGTAATCTCCTGCTGGTGCCTTCTGATTTTGGAACTATGTCCACGGAGTGGGTAGATCAGGATGCTAGAAGAGCAGCAAGCAACTAAGGAGACCCAGTCCGACTTAGCATCTAGTTAGATCTTCATGCATGTTACAGACATACCGAGAAAATATCCCAAGATCTGGTTAACCATCTACAAAAATCTTCGGACAGTCATTGTTACCAGTACTGTGTTCAAGTTAGGGATGCCGTTGATCAGATATAGCAGACGTGCATTCTAGACATGTTTTAACTTTGATGTTCTTATTTCATTTAACTGGGTTTCAAACGATATCACTTTGAAATACATATTGCACGTGTGGCAAACAACTCACTATAAATCACTTCCTTGATGAATGATCATTATCAAGGCAGTTAGTTCCTAAAACATTAACTGATCACTTTTCAACCAATATACCACTTACTTTCTACTGTAAACAATGTTGATTAATGATTCATTACTTCAAATGTCATCTTAATACTTTGATTCCAGTCCAGACGGTACCTATCTCTGATTTATTAACTTAAATGTGCTTTTTCCAGACGTCCTATTATGCTGGTGTAAACTATTCAAGATCTTTTGATCCATACCCAGTCAGAATTCTGTCTGCACTTCACCCCTCCACTCCTTTTCCTTGATTTCTTATTCAGTATCTAGGCTTCATTTTCCCCTCATCAACACACACAAAACGGTTTCTCAAATAAACTGCTATGTACCCTCTCCATATCTCCCCATTCTCTTATCTTAACATCCTCCCCCCCATCCCATACCCTTAATCCAGTCTCCCCTCCAATACGCACACTTTTGTTTTTATTCGTGTAATATCTCTTCAAGTGAAAACACGTTATACTGAAGAACGAATGGTCCGAACACGCACACGCAGGAGTATGAAGAATAGTGCCTGCCAACGACAGAGAAGTACATACACATGAGAAGGAGCATCAAGACGGCTCTGTAGACATCGATAATGGGTTAGGGGAGAGAGAGAGAGAGAGAGAGAGAGAGGAGAGAGAGAGAGAGAGAGAGAGAGAGAGAGAAGGGACATTATTCATGCCCGATGATCCTCCATTGTGCAAGGAAAGCCTTTTAATGGCGATTCACGCAGCTAGCAACACTGAAAACGAGGACGCGGATCGTCCGAAGGACTACAACCGACAAAAAGAGAAGTAATGCAAACAGGAAGTCATTACCGGAAGACTGTCCTGTTCTTTATGTTCTGAAATGTTCAAGCTAGACACCAAGGGAACCAGAAGGAAACTTTATAGGTGTTTTCGTGGAGAAGTCGGGGGCTCCTTCGATACAAATCTGATCTCTGTCATGAAAATATCTATGTCCTGGTAAGTTTCTCTCTTTTGTCGCTCTCTCTCTCTCGTTCTGTCTTGTTGTCTTTCTTTCACTGTCGTCGATTATTTTCCTATTTTTTGGCCCATTCTTTGGTTACAGAAGATATAATTTTTTTTCCTGTGGATTAAGCTTTATAACATATTGGCTTTTTTTTCGCTGCGATGTGTGTGGACTAGGCGGTGAGACTGTGCAAACTGTGGAGACAGGACACGAGCAGAGTATTCCGCGTTATTGTTTCGCACATATGGTTAACATTTTGCGTTGTATCTAAATATTTATTTATTTATTTATCTAATTATGTATTTATTTATTAATTCATTATTTACCTTTTTCGTATTTATTTATTTATTTATTCATTCCCTTATTTATTTACAGGTTATCTACGGACGACAAAGTAAACGGGCCGGCTGATGCCACCAGTACAGCCTAATTTTAGTAACATTATTCATGTCGGTATTTTAGCTACTATGTAATCATTGGCTGTGTTCGTATAAACATTGCTTTTTTTTCTCAAATTGGATTTTGTTGCACATTCATGACAGTGTTGAAAAGTTATGCGGCCGGCACACTGTGATAACAGAACCAGAACAGGTAGAATTGATCTGTGTATCATGGTGTAAACATCTCCTGTATCTGTTTATGTTTCTCCCCCTCCCCGCCCCTCTTTACTGTTCTGTTCAGGTCAGTTCGATTCTGTAGTTTTATTTACTACCTCTTCTCTTATATGATATTAGGCGATGGACAGCAATAAATCGCGCACGCACCTTGCAATTATCATGTACACTTACATATAAGCTGCCATACAGACCCAGCTAGAATCTCCCCAATAAACTACCAACTTTGCTGTAAGCATGCAACCTGTGCAGTTTTGTTAGTACTCAAGGGTCACACAAATCATGGATTCCAGTTTGTTGACAGTATTAAAGCCTCTCTCCTTATCAATATTGATATTCAACTGTCCAGTAACTGGGGTGCGACAGACAAAGACCTTTGCCAAAACACGCAGAACGTCTGTCTCTCTTTCTTGCTCGTAGGTGCTAATACCCATGTTCCTCTCTCTCTCTCTCTCTCTCTCTCTCTCTCTCTCTCTCTCTCTCTCTCTCTCATGGTGACTGATGCTTCTTATATGCTCCTTCGCCAGGGTGTGTGTGTGTGTGTGTGTGTGTGTGTGTGTGTGTGTGTGTGTGTGTGTGTGCGCGAGTGTGTGTGTGTGTGTGTGTGTGTGTGTGTGTGTGTGTGTGTGTGTGTGTGTGTGTGTGTGTGTGCGCGCGCGCGACAAACGGCTTGACGTATGTACATGGTTTTTAAAAACAATATGAATTATCACTGTTTTGATATAATCCGTTTTGTATTGTGTAAAAAAGTAAATGTGTAAGTATCCCCAGTCCCTGAAGGGACAAGGGCTAGATGAAAAAAGCATCTTTTTGCTTATTTGTTACCCTCGGGAATAAGGATTCTCTCTCTCTCTCTCTCTCTCTCTCTCTGCTCGTGTGAACTGTTCCAAGTGCCTTTTTCATGGCCCAGTCAAAAATGCGTCAAGCACTGGTGTCTGAAACTCAAAGAGCAGTCTGTCAGCAGCTATTGAACCCACGTCATACTACACGAGAACCCTTCACTGAAACTGTCAGTTATCGCCAGATCTCTGCCTTTCCTGTCTCTCCTGTCAATGAAAAAAGCTTTTTCTGTCTGTGTCTGTGTGTCCGTCCGCCTGCCTGCCTGCCTGCCTGAATACCTCTCTCTCTTTCTCTTTCTCTCTATGAGCTTATGTATGTGTGTGTGTGTATGTGTGTGTGTGTGTGTGTGTGTTGTGTGTGTGTGTGTGTGTGTGTGTGTGTGTGACAGAGACAGACAGACAGATATCCAGACAGAGAGAGAGAGAGAGAGAGACAGAGAGAGAGAGAGAGAGAGACAGAGAGAGAGAGAGAGAGAGAGAGAGAGAGAGAGCGTTTTCTCTCTGCCTTACAAATCCCCTAAGCTTTGATACAATCTGACACAGGCTGCATGTTCGTTGATGATCATACTGTTATCATGCGATGCAATGTCCCCAGTGGTGGTAATTGTCCCCCCTGGCCTTTACATTCTCTTAGCAGATCACCGCCACTCATCGTCAGCAGAGGTGCAGCCCAGTCGTGCGACGTTTCTCCAGTCTTCCCGCTTTCTACACTGGTTATCAAGAGACAAGTGTGTGTGTGTGTGTGTGTGTGTGTGTGTGTGTGTGTGTGTGTGTGTGTGTGTGTGTGTGTGTGTGTTCGTTCTTTAGTTTTACGTCTGTTCACCCTTAAGTGATATTAGACGGGAAAGGGGGGGGGGGGGGGGGAGGAAATAGGAGAAATAAAGGTATGAAAGTAGAGATTGTTAATGCATGTGTTGATATTGTTTTGAGAGTGTGTGGTAGTAAAAATTATGTGTTTTTCCTACATGCCTACACTTACAATTCTATTTAATGATCAAGCTTTAAATGGGATATGAATTGTTGAAAATGACAGAGTTAGTTGAAAGGAAGTGAGGTTTACTATCTATCTATCTCTCTCTCTCTCTCTCTCTCTCTCTCTATATATATATATATATGTGTGTGTGTGTGTGTGTGTGTGTAACAGCTTCTCCCGCTTGGCTGCGCCACCGAAATGCTTTTTCAAACAGCAGAGAAAAACGAATTGAAATATTTACCAAAGAAATTGTGTAGCATGCCTGTGCAGGGTTTCCCGTCTCCTCTAGAAGGTGTCCCTGAACACTCTGATGCAGGAATGGTCACCGTTTTCCTTCACAATTAAAGGTAAAGGGAACAATCCGGTAGTCGTGCTTCGTCTGTCACCAGTGAGTCAACCGTCACAGCCTGCATGTTGTGACTCTGGTGAACCGTTGCAAATGTCCGTCGCAAGTATCTAGGGACAGGAGACCCCAGGCATTCAGGAATTCAGTGACTCTACTGCATGGGGCAAGCCGATACTCATCCCCCTCCACCCTCATTCTCCCAACTCCTCCAGGTGTGTTGTCTAATAAAGAGAATACGACTGCATTTAACACGTTTGGAGGCAATGACCCGATTCTATGCGCTGCTGAACATGCACTACGTCAGTCTGCAGGTGCATCCCTTGACGTAACCTAACCGACAGTGACAGTGCTCTAAAGTGGGAAGATTTGGATGCTGGGAGACGTGGTGTGCTAGTTCAAGTGACACAAGCAACACACACAGATGCCACATGACACAGGCGACGGAAGATATCCCACTTCACGCTGACAACAGAGTGGGCGTTGACAGTGTAAAGTGGGAACGACATATGCAAGCAAACATTGACTTGTTTAATTATACATCGCAGAAAACAATGGACGGTAGCCTTGCCAGTTTCCGCCGATGTACAAAAGACAGCGCCAGTCTGTGTATCAGCGCTGGGATGGAACTGAATCCTTGTCTGGGCACGTCTTAAAATGATCTTTTTTTTTCTGAGAAAGAATATAACTATTGCAATTTACCTTATTGTATTTCAAGGATAGATAATTGGCGTCGTCTGCCAAATTACCACGATATGAATGTTCATGTGTCTATACAATAACATGTATAATTGATTCAACATATTCCATTTCCGTTCTTTCTACCTCCTCCTGCCTCCTTCCTTCTCACCCCTCGTCCCTCCCCTCGCCCAGTTCTTTCCTATTCCAGTTGTGAATAGGCTGGAGGCTTGTATCAAATTATATTCCGTACGTCTTGAGTCTCTCTCTCTCTCTCTCTCTCTCTCTCTCTCTCTCTCTCTCTCTCTATGCGCGCGTGCGTGCGCGCGCGCGTTATTGATTCAATATTTAAGTTTTTCCAAACACAACTACGTCCGTGACGACTGTGTTGACAATGAATGTGTTAACGAAAGTTAAAAATAGGTTTCCCTTTATGGAAGATACAGCCAGTTACCTGTGCATAGCTATATTACTGAACAAAACCAACCTAGTACAAGCAAGAGTAAGAGTGAAGTGCGTGCCCCCCCCCTCCCCCCACCCTGCATAAGCAGGCTATACATCCCTATGATAATATCAATTTTATTTCAATCTTTGCTTTCCTACAGATAATAAAAGTTCATGGAAGTCGGATTGTCGCTGACTGCTGGGTGAGAGGATCCCGAACAACCAGAATGAAATCCTGTCATGCATCATGTTGAAAGGATCCCGAACAACCAGAATGAAATGCTGTCATGCATTATGTTGAAAGGATCCCAACAACCAGAATGAAATCCTGTCATGCATCATGTTGAAAGGATCCCGAACAACCAGAATGAAATCCTGTCATGCATCATTGGACTGAGCGACCCGGAGTACTGAGCCGGGGAAACCAACCGAGAAATGCACTTCCGCTTTACTCCCCAAAACCTTGTGCGACAGACCGAGTGGTGCGCTAGTTTCACACCTGTTGTAAAATGCTGTTTTTACAGCTGTTGTAAAATTCTTAAACCCACCACCCCCACTTAACATAATGCCATCTGCCACTACCATCTCCTTCTTTACTGCCTTGATTGAAATGTCTTTCTTTTAATGCAGTGTGCCTAATGATTTCTGGTTTTATTCATTTGGAAACAAAAGGATAAGTAGGGAAACCATCATAGCGATCGCGATGCTGAGATACTCCCCCATAACTAAGCTTTATTGTCTAGGGATGGTTGTCGTAGTTTCGTGAAAGGATGGTGATGCTAATTTGGCTGGGGGGTTATCGAGCAAGAGAGAATGAGTTGAAGGAAAAAAGGGAGCGAACGTATCCTGGAGTCTTCTGCTGAAAACGGATGTCGGTGAATGAACTCATCATCAACAAGATGGCCGCTTGAAAGAACACAGACCTCCACGAAAGGCGAAGGGATCCGGATCCCTTTTTGTTCCGGATGTGGACGTATTCCATCTTTTGTTCCGGATGTGGACGCATTCCATCTTTTGTTCCGGATGTGGACGCATTCCATCTTTTGTTCCGGATGTGGACACATTCCGTCTTTTGTTCCGGATGTGGACACATTCCATCTTTTGTTCCGGATGTGGACGCATTCCATCTTTTGTTCCGGATGTGGACACATTCCATCTTTTGTTCCGGATGTGGACGCATTCCATCTTTTGTTCCGGATGTGGACACATTCCGTCTTTTGTTCCGGATGTGGACACATTCCGTCTTTTGTTCCGGATGTGGACACATTCCGTCTTTTGTTCCGGATGTGGACACATTCCGTCTTTTGTTCCGGATGTGGACACATTCCGTCTTTTGTTCCGGATGTGGACTCATTCCATCTTTTGTTCCGGATGTGGACGTATTCCGTCTTTTCAACGAGTTTGATTAAGATCGCTTCATTAGTGTTTGCGTAATTTTGCTGACGGATCCTGGGAAAGCACCACGGATACGGTTCATTTTCTCAAGTTTGCTGAAAATGGGTGTAGTTGTTCTTATGTGATCTTGCAGACAGACAGATAAACAGACGAAGATACGCCAATAGAAACATGACGCCAAAGGAAGAGCTAGATGAACTGAGGAATCGTGAAGCTGGTTTTAAAGTAAAATGGCGAGTCAGTGCCATAATTTGTGAGTACACGAGGAAGGAGGAGCGAATAGCCATATCCCTCCCTGTCACGATTATGTGCATTGTCATCATCATAAAGACTGTCATCGTTGATGTTGCATTTTACAGTGACATTCACATTTTAAAGGTATAGTCTAGTTTCACCCGTGAGGCGTCGCTGCTTGCACACTCATAGTGTATGTTACTCTACATCTGCTAGGCCACAAGGCCACAATGTGCAAAGTTATACCAAGGTAAAATTATGAAATGAAAAAGAGGATAAGGAAATAAGGAATAAGTTGAGAAGCGGTGCTTACGGAGGAGACAGAAAATATACCTGGCCAACGCGTTGTTTCATGGCCAGACAGATTGTCGGACAGAGGAACTGTACCGAAATGACTTGCTTAAGGGGAAAAGCAGCGACCTTTATATATCTACTTTGCTGATGATCTGTGTTCATATCATGCCTGAAAACGTGAACGGTTTGTATTTGATTAAACAGTGATAGTTTGATTAAAGAAAAAAAACGACCTTAATTTCAAGGAATTGAGAAAGAAACTCTTCACAAGTGTAAGTCCGATTTGCAAATTGCTTGAAATTTAAGAGTACATGAGAGAAAGACACAACAAGACTAGGTCAGTTGACAGATGAGTGAAAGATGAGATGGTTTGTCATTTTCTTGTTGTTTTGGTTTCTTATTGGTATGCACGCACAGCTTAGCAGAATTTGCGAAATCAACTTAGCGCGACACATGTGTGTGCGCCCCCCCCCCCTCTCTCCTCTCTCTCTCTCTCTCTCTGTGTGTGTGTGTGTGTGTGTGTGTGGGTGTGTGTGTGTGAGTGAGTGTGCGTCTGTTACGTGAGATCGGGAGGGAGGAGAGGTGGAGAGAGAGAGAGAGAGAGAGAGAGAGAGAGAGGGAGGGAGAGAGAGAGAGAGAGATGGGGGGGAGGGGGAGAGAGAGAGAGAGACAGACAGAGAGAAAGAGAGAGCGGGTGACAGAGACAGACAGAGAGAGGGAGAGGAAGGGAAGGAGAGAGAAAGAAGGGGGAGGGAGAGACGGGAAGATCGAGAAGCTGGGGTGGGTAGGCACGTGGGAAAAGCGTGTAGACATCTCAGGAAAAAAATCGAACCTTGAGGTTTATCTGCAACAGCAGCGATCCTCACACCACAACAATAGTATAAAAAACACCACTACTACTACTACAAATAAGAAGAAGAAGAAGAAGAAGAAGAAAAAGAAGAAGAATGATAATAATAATGACCAAAGAAGAAGGAGAAAAAAGATGATGATGATGATGATGATGATGATGATGATGATGATAACAGAAATTCCCTGTATCACGCAGTAATTCATCTTTCCATCATACAAACTGGAAACGTGACACACGTCCAGACACATTCCAGGCACCACTCGGGGCAACGACGGTTTCATGACCTCAGCTGGGCTGTAATCAACACGTCTTGCCTGACCGCTTAATGCCCGCAGGCATTGTCAGGGCAGCACTGAGTGAAAGAAGGAAGGAAGGAAGAACAGACTCAATCAGTTAATTACTTCTGTGACAGAAGTGAGCCGGGAGTGAAAAGCAGCAGGATACAGTCGTATTTTGGAAATGAAGAGAAGGCTGTGTGGGAGTGCGCGAGTGTGGACAGAAATGTGGTAGAAGTAAGGACATGATGGTGGAGGCGGGGGGAGGGTGATGCTCTTGCTGATGCCCAGGGTCTGAGAGCAACGAGAAAACAAACCGCTCCCAGCATGGGAACAAGAGCTGAGTCACATGATTTCCAGACGAATGGAACGTACAGCTGACGCATTGTTCTGACTTGTTAGAATTCTAAGCTTTCCATAGTTCCAGTGTTTCTACTTCCCAACTCTCAACCATACACACTTCCAACCGAATCTAGAAGAACAAAAGCACTATTCAGGCACAGCCGAATCACTGTTCCCTTTGCCTGGTTTTCGTGTGTCTCTTGTGTTTGTTGGCCTGTAGAAGACAAACGCAGTGTTTCTGTCTTCCCAACAGTTTCTTTGATTGACTTGTCTGCCTGCTAGCTCTGCTTTTCTTCTCCTGTCTCTGTTCCTGCTTACAGTCACTCTGCATCTTTTATTGTTTTCCTTTGTTCCTTTTGCTGCCTTGCCTGGAGGAGACCCCTGGTCGCAGCCATGGCTTTTATGTTGGTGCTGATTCGGTCCATTCGTTTGACTGTAGAAACCATATTTCACTAACTTGAATTCCTGACTGCAGTCACACTAGTTCTTTCATTGGTTTTGTCTCCCCTCCCCCTCCCCCTTTTTGTGGTCTTGTCCCCTGGTCAAGACGTACTGCTTCTACATCGTCACTGGTTTGTTTCTTTTGTTTATTCAAACTCTAGACTGCAGTCACACGGCTTCTTTTATTGCGTTTGTCTTCATATGTGATTAATTCCCATTATGGTCTAGTCGTATCTGCCGTAAAAGTATCAGTAATGTCACTACTATGCTATTTATTGATTGACCTTCGGATATCATATACTGTTTGTATCTTTTGCAGAATAGGATTTCACACTAAGCGTTGACTGCCCTCAGAAAGCACTATGCAGTCGGCTGGGTTATGACATCAAACTGAAAGAAAGTCTTGCACGTAGAATACTGCAAGGTCAACACGCGTTGCTTCTATTTTGTCATGCGTTCGTTCCTTTCCTTTGGCCATCTAATAATCAACTTTTCTTCTCTTGCTTCAACCCCCCACCTGCAGCGACTCTACTTTCAACGAAGCGTTCCCTGTAAGTTTGTTCCGGTCACCTCTTCAGTTTACGTTTCAAGACGAGCCGGTCGGCCGGCATAGTATGACTGTCGGCAATTTCCCAGCTTCCTCTTGGTGTCGCCATTCCACGCCATCATTATCCGACTGGCTGCTCTCGCGTGAAGACAGCGGGATCATTATGTCCTCTGACACTGTCACCCTACTCGCCCTCTCACTGCACGTGGCAGGTTTCAGGGTTTACTTTATGGGACCGGACATTGGCGTTTGTGTGCACGTCTGTCGACCATCGATTTACTTTTGGAGGTTTCAAGATATCAGTTCTCTCTGTGCCTGTGTCTGTCTGTCTCTGTCTCTCTGTCACTGTCTCTGTCTGTCTGTCTGTCTGTCTGTCTGTCTCTTCCTCTGTGTCTGGTTCGATTTACTTCATTTACAAGAAAAAAAAAGTATTGCGAAATACTGATGTGTAAATCTGTAGTCAGAAGATGCGTATGAAATAGAAAACCCTGTATTAACAGGTATGACAGACTGTGCGAAGATTTACTACTTAGACGGAATTGTCTTTAGCCTTTGGCCCCACCTACCCCTACCTCTTTGCCCTCGCCAGCACTTCTCTCTCTCTCTCTCTCTCTCTCTCTCTCTCTCTCTCTCTCTCTCTTCTAACGGGGAGCAGAGAAGAGATTTTCTGTCAGCTTGTTCCACAATGTCTGCTACAATGACTACCCACAGACATGTTGTCCATAAAGGCGCTTCTACAAACATGTTTCAATGGTAATGATAGCATGCGACCATTCCGACCACTTGTGGTCGAACCCTCGTGTGTAACACGTGCTAGCCACCACATGATGATGCCTGACATTGATGAGCCGTGCATGCCACTTCAGCGGCAGTTTTCAGTCAACGGGAATGCTGGTAAAAACGTCATAACATTTGAAGATAGGAAACGAACAAACGAACGAAAGAAAGAAATATGACCTCTGTGTTCCTGGTCGTCACATTCCACCAAGAGTTTGCGTTCGCGTAATTTTTGGAGCAAGTTGTTTCTGATGCCATTACTGAACGGGTGTCCATCCTTTGGTTTGTTTGCTTTTGGGCCAGTGGTAACTTGTTCCAAACGGGATCTTAATAGTAGTATGTGATTCATCCATACGGCAAACAGCAATTTGTAACTCCTGGAAGGTCACTGATTGTTAAAAAGGAATGTGACAGTTAAGGTGAATCTGTAATGACTTGCATTCTGTTTCTGATCAATTTGGAAGCCTTCCCCCTTCGCTCTATAATCGCATGGTCAAAAGGGTCACATCTCATCTCCTTTTAGCTGTCGTGAAATTCCTTCTGCCACACATCAATACACACAGACGTATGCGTACTAACAAAAACAGTATTGTATAGAAACACACACACACACATGTAAATATTAAAACGAACGAACGAACGAATTTCAAGAGGGTAACTGATTAAGCATAAACATGTTTCTTTGCACAAAGCCTTCCGGGCGATTAACACAGAAAAAAAAGAAAAGAAAATCCAAGAGACAGAAACAGGGTAGAACATTAGTTTTTTCTTCTCAAATTTGGCTCCAGAGGTACGTAGTACGTTTTAACATACCACCACGCAAAACCACCCGCCCGTCAACTGATTGTTTTAGATTGTGTGTGGTGCAGAATGAAACGGAAAAATACGAGTGATCGTCATCTGCCATTTTGTGAGCACGGAGCCAAAACTAGAACAGCTGTGCACCATTCTGACTGGCTAATGCTTTTTGACTCTGCCAATCACTGGACACAATACATAATGATGTCGATCTCGTAAACAGTAGCCTACCTTACAACGGTAAATTCACGGACAAAAATCTGCTGCTGTGGCGATGGTTATCCCACGTCGGCAAAACAACGCTGAACGTCTATTTCGAGATAAGCAGATGATTGAAAAAATATTGCTCTTGCCCGGCGAGCAAGTAGCAACATTCATAATTCGCCCGACACTAGCGATCGCTTAGAGAGAGAGAGAGAGAGAGAGAGAGAGAGAGAGAGAGAGAGAGAGAGAGAGAGAGAGAGACATCCATCCAGACACAGACAGTGAGTTTGACCAACAGACAGAGACCGTGAGGCAGAGAAAGGTGACGAGAACAAAACGTTTATTCTCTTACCAGGACTCCCGCTTGCAATCACTCTCCTTGTTTTCTTGTTCCTGATTGTCCATGTTTCACGTTGCTTGTAGAAGATCCCATTCTCCAAACGCGTAGCTTCTACAGCATTCCTCTCATGTGGCGGTCAGGTTACCCAATGATTATTCTTTTTTTCTTCTTCTGAAATTCCAATCTGCAATCACGTCTTTTTTTTTCCTTTCGCTAGTCATATGTGAATACTTCTGGTCTAGTCTTACCCGCCTCGAGGACGCCGATAATGCAGCTGTCATATTATTTGTTGACGCATCTTGTTTGTTGAGTGGACGATTTTCTGTTTTCATTTTTCCTTTACGGGACAGGATTGTGTTGACAGCCATGAAAAGAACCCGTGTGGTCGGTTAATAAAGCTAGTGAAGTCTTGACTGTAGAATACGCTATGGTCGAAATGCGCTGCTTGTGTATTTTCCTGTGTGCACTGGCCAGTCTAGTATCCGAACTTTTCTTTTCATGAATCATTTCCTGCCTTTACAGCGACTCTCCTTTCAACTCAGTGTTCCGCACATGTTGTTCCGACAAGCTCTGCCGCTTACCTTTGAAGACAAGCTGGCACACCGGCACGGTATGATTGTTGGCAATTCCTGGCTCCCTCTTGATCTCTGAACACAAGCAAAAAAAAAAAAAAAAAAAAAAAAAAAAAAAAAAAAAAAAAAAAAGAGAGAGAGAGAGAGAGAGAGAGAAGAGAGAGAGAGAGAGAGAATCTGCTAAAAATACACTCGTCTGTTTTGTGTTGTGCGATGGGTAAGCGCTACTTTGCGCCTTAATTCATACGTACGTTAGTAATGTACTATTTCTGTAACGCTGCAGTCCATTTAATTTTATGAACAGTCACTGATTTCAGGCTTGTTGTAGATTCTTAACCTGATTTTACCACACTTTCCTCAGCACACACTTTAGACAAACTCTGTGCAAAAGCAGTCCAGGGAGAGTCTAGCTTGCTCATTTTAGTTTAGAATAAAGAGAGAGCCGTGTCACATATCCTTTACGTTTTACGGCCAAAGAGAGAGAGGAGAGAGTAGAGAGAAGAGGAGGAGAGAGAGAGAGAGAGAGAGAGGAGAGGACAAGAGACAGAGACAGACAGACGGACAGACACACAGACAGACGGACACACAGACAAACAGACAGACAGAGACAGACAGTGGTGGAAGGAGGGCAAGGGTGGTGTAGAGAAACAATTAGAGACAGAGACATATAAAAAGTCACTGAGAGAGACAGAGACAGAGACAGAGACAGAGAGACACAGTGAGAGACACAGAGAGAGAGAGAGAGAGAGAGAGAGAGAGAGAGAGAGAGAGAGAGAGAGAGCGACAGAGACAGACAAAGAGGAAGAGAGAAAGTCACCATTATTCTACATTTTCCCAGACAAAGTCACTTAGCGGTGATCCAGGCGGCTTATCAAATCAAGACAGAGCTGAGCAAACGATCGCAGACGAAAGAAAAGGAAAGAATACAAATGCTCCCTAATCTCGTTAGTAACACTTTCATCCATAGAAAAGCTTGTATTTATCAAGACAACATTATAACCGTCGGTAGGGGGACTTCGTGGGCGGTGTTCTTTGTATGTTGGATCAGTACAGCACCACTGAACACCACCAATGTGACTTGACAATCCACTGGTGGACTGAAGACTTGGTATTGAGTGCTTCTTGTGGACCATTTCTTGGCGCTGCGCTCAAGACAACCTGGGTGCGGATGTGTATTGTTGGAGCCAGAATAAGGTGGCGACTAGCAGAACTGCCACCCTCTGAAGAGACTTGAGAGGAATTTTTTTTTTGAAAATTGACAGGAATTGTTGAGAGTTGAGAGGAATACATATGCAATCATACCCAAAACAAAACAATGACACTCCAGACACTTTATTTGCTAGACTTTTGTCAAGTGCTTTCATCGAATCACTGTCTCAGCCAATACATTGTTGCTCTCCTACATTTTTGAAACACACTTCAGAATCATCAGCGCTCTGTAGTGTCTTGACCCAAGGAGGATGAGAATCTGTAAGGTTCTTCCTATCAAGGCTGATAACTTCCACAGGTCGAATTGTTGACTGGGATCAGCAGCACTCCCATCAGAAATCAACCTGAATCTGCACTTCTGTTCTAATTTCTTTTTCTTCTTTTCTGCCTCAGGGTTAATTGGTCCAGTAGATCATTACGACATAATGGCGGCGGAAGAAGCTGAACCGGAAGTAAGTTTCCAAACAGCTGTTTGGCTATAAGAACGGCAGATGTGCAAAGTCTGCGAATACAAGATTTTTTTTTTCGCGAGCAGAATTTTTTGACGTCAAGCGGAATAGCGGAATGACGTGCGTTTAATCATGATAAATTCCACCGAAAGCGGGATGGTTGACAGCTCTGGGAGAGTAACATCACTAATGGGCACAGACGACAAGACAGTAGCAAGAACGAAAACAAAACCAGCAACGTAAAAAGCCATTATAGGCAGTGACAGAAACTTCTAATACGTTGCATTTGGTTCTAAAATTGTCTTCACAGTTTACGTTATATAACCATCCTTTCTTTTTGTGTGATCTTCCTAAAAATGCT
>CM065728.1:34170154-34185154 GCA_033310375.1 Conus canariensis
GGCGTTCACTTTGAAACAGCATCTTTCGAAGGAGTTGGGTAAAAAAAAGCCAAACTTTTTACAAGCTATGATGACAAGAGTCTAAATCTCTTCCGTCACTGTAAAGGCTTCTACTGTGTAAATGTCTATGAAAATGACTTCATCAATACTGCATTTTTCGCATTTGTCATTTTGTTAAACTATCAACATTACAAAAAAAGGCAAACAAATATTATAATGCAGTCATGCCACATACAATCAATAATCCTCTGTTTAAAACAATTCAGAAATCCTTATTTATTTTCGACACCTTGGTTATCTCAAATAAATCAACATCCGCATGAATCGGAACACGAGAGAGAGAGAGAGAGAGAGAGAGAGAGAGAGAGAGAGAGAGAGAGAGAGAGAGAGAGAGAGAGGAACTTGCAATGCATCAAGGAAGTCCTACGAAGGCATGAGCGCACTTCTGTAAAATTTCGCATCTACATTAAGAAATTGACAATCGAAGATCAAATGTTGCTACCGTAATACTTGGGTTAATATTGAGCACGATCGAAAAGACTTAGACCAACTGTGACCGAGGAATTTTTAGCGAAGGTGGAGAAGGTAAGGTAATGTAAGGTAATATTGCCTATTGCCCAGCCGACCCCAAAGGGCCATATCAGGCTGTCACCACGTTGAAGCCAACCACACGTCTTTTAAAAAAAAGAATCACACATCTCTTCGGAATACACCTTCTGAAAACGCACCAGAAACTTCGTTAAAACTCTTTCTTCCGTAAGGTATTAGATCAGATGAAAAATGTTAATATTTCAGAAATCTAAAGATGACATCAGGTGGGCCATCTCTGAACAAGGTTTCCATGGAGTCCGCTGTAAAGTGTTTGTGTCTCACATCGTGCAAGTCCCAACACTCTAAAAGAACATGGAGAAGAAGGAGATACATAGATACAACAGTTCTCCGATCATATTTCCACTGAAACGTCTCTCTCCCGGCCCTTCCTAGGCCGCCCCTCCCTTCTCATCATTCCGAATCTCTAATAATCAGATAGTACCTGTGAGTGCACCTAAGAGGTCTGCATGGTACGATGAACATCACTACCTTGATCTCGAAGCCCCAAAAGGGGGTCGCTCAAGTACCGTAGATGACTTCCAGACACTACCTGTGCTTCTGTGGCAGTTTACAGCGGCTCTCTGAGAGCTAGCAACGAACAGGCTTGTCACGCGTTGAAGCTGACCTCCCACATTCCTCTGTCTGCCTCTTCTTCATCCATTTGCACAATGTCCTGCAGGGTTTTGCCAGACCGGCTGTTCTCAAGCCACGATAATGTGGACAGACATCGTTTTCTTCCATCGGATATGGTCGATGTTTAGAAATCTTACTTCATTATGTAAACAACATGTGCCAAAAAAAAAAAAAAAAAGTAAGGAAAATGTCGAAAATGCATACGCAAAGAACAGGAGAAAGAAGTAACTGGTGCTTCTCTTTGTTTACTAAGAACTAGGGAAAGAAATTACGTAAATAAAAAAAAGAAGAGAATGCGTTGACAGAAAATTCTACGCACGATGCAGAAACAGAGAACAGAATATATTTTTTGACCGGTATTCGTTTTAAAAAAAGAAAAGAGAATAAGAAATGCGTGACGAACAAACAAATCAATCTTGTCGAAATGCTAAGAAGGAAATAGAATCGGGAAAAAAACGATTGGCCGATATTCATTTTCACAAATAATGAACGAACACGTGTTCAGCATAAAGAGGAAACTCCTTGGTCAGCGTCTTTTTCCCTTCAAAGAAAGTGAGTGCATTCAGGGATTGTGTGTGTTCCTCTTTTCAGAAAGAAAAAAGAAAAGAAGAATTGTACGAGTGAATGAATGAAAGAACATATTCAGAATGATAGGCAATGAAATGAAAGAAATTGTTGATTCTAGGATCACTCGTATCCACAAAACTAGTTGTAATCCCCCTCCCCTTCCTGTTGTCGATCTTTGTTTTTCTGCACTTTGTCCTTTTGAAGCAACTCTACATTTGGTGTTGAAACTCGTCTCTTAGGTACACTTTTGTCAGCCTTTACATACCACCTCTCCTTTCCCATTCCACCAATACAGTTTCTGATCTTTGACGACAGACTCAATCGTAATACTCTGTGTAGATACCTATCAAGATCATGCCCACTCTCTGTCTTTCTGAAATTGTATGCCACCCATATCTTTATCAGGATCTCGCAACCCTGTCCCGGAGTGAGTGGTATCCGGTCGTCCTTCCCTCGTTCCCCACTCTGCAATGGTGTCCATTTATTTATCTAGCTGGGATCCGGCACGTTTTCCGTGACCGGCCCGTGTGGAGGAGGAAGGGCAGCCCAGTGATAGGGTTGTTTTCGGGTCCTCCAGGACCAATACGTCACTTTCGCTTCTCCCCTGAAGTCTTCTCGCCAGGTGGACAGGAAGGTCGGGTTCAATCAATCGGCCGATCTCGCCGAATCTTAGCAGGAGAGGGGTTGGTTCAGTGGGATGAGAACGGAGGGAAGAAAACCTCCGGAGACCCAGACAGGGGTGGTCAGAGGTCTCAGCTCAGGGTGTTGGTTCTTTTAGTTTGGCGTACTGTTTGGAGACTGGGGGTAGATATGTTTGAGTTGTGTCTTCGTGGTCTGTCTATTGGTATGTTATATCAGTGTACATGTGAAGTGTTATAGATTGTTCGTTTTGAATACTTACCCGCTCAGATGTGGATTTTGTGTATTATGTTGGAATATTTGTCAGCTCTGTGTGAAGTATGTCTCTTGTCCGTTTGAGTATTTGTCACTCACCCGTGGAATGTGTACATTATCTATGTAAATGAGTTCGCATCGAGGGTCATTGATATTTAACAATATAAGATGACTGTCATGGATGGATGTGATCGAACCCACCGAAGGGAATGGGGGGGGGGGGTGCTCTCATTAACATAGTCTCCGCGAATAAGCGCTTACTATTACGGGTAGGGGGATTCGTAGGTGCTGTGGCGAGTATTGCTTGCTCAGAGCAGGCGCCACTAAACACCTTCTTCTCTGGTTAAGTTTCACAATGACGATCGAATACTGATTGCTCCCTGAGGATTGACGGTGTAGCCGGACGAGTCAGGGTGTGGCGATGTATGATGGAGTCAAAATGAGCTGTGTGGAGAAATTCCAATGAGAGGGCACGGATGGAAGAGGCACGATATCGTGATCCCCCTCTTGAGTAAATGTGATCGCTGTGGAAATACTTAACACTCCCGAAATGAAATCTGAACATTGTGTAACTTTTGACAACTTCGTAGATGAAATCTTAACATGAAGTAAATATTAATATTGTCACTTCCTAGATGACATGTGAGCATTGCGTGAATCTGTATCATTTTGTAGATATGATCTTGAACACTATGTAAACTGGTGTCACTTTCTTAATGAAATCTGAATTATGTGTATATATCTATCACTTCCTCAAAGAAAGGTGTATTGTGTGAATATTGATCAGTTTCTCAATGAAAAATGACAATCGCGTCAAACTGACCACTATCTAAGTGAAGTGTGCATAGTATATAAATATTGTTCTCTACCCCAGTGAAATGCGAACTGTAAGTATATGTTGATTACTTCCTCGGTGAAAAGCGAATATTGTGTAAATATTGATTACTACTTCTGCGCAGTGTGAACATTGTGTAAATATTGACCACTACCTCAGTAAAATGTGAACACTTAAAATGTTTTTTACTGCGTCAGTGAAATATGAACATGGTGTGTAAATATTGATCACTTGTCTGCTGAAGACTGAACATCGTACAAATTTTCATTACTTCCTCAGTGAAATGTCAACATGATGTAAATATCGATCACTTCCTCACCGAAGCGTAAACATCGTGAAGATATTCATTTATTCCTCAACGAACTATGAACTTTGCGTCAATGTAGATTATTTCCTCAGCGAAATGTGAACACTGTGCAAAGTTGCATTACTTCAGTGAAATATAAAGACCATGTTAGTATTTATCTCTTCCTCTGTACTGTGCAATGTGAAAATTGTGTAGACATTCATCTCTTCCTGGGTGAAATGTGCTTGATATTCTTCGTTAATATCCGTTGGTTTAGAAGTGAAATGTGCGACAGATGAATGCACGTTTCTCCCCTCATCAGTTCAATCCTTAACGCCGTAAACGTCTACTGTTTATAAGGTAACCGATCCCCCCCCCTCCCCCTGCCCCCATTCCTCTCTCACGCGACCTCACTTTCGCCCAAATACAGTGCATCCTGCAACAGTATATCATAGACATTCTGGCTTTTTGGTAAGAACGAGGTTATCTCCTATCAGTTCACCCCAAACTCAAAGAACCAGAAAATGATACGGTAGTTCGTAGAATGGGCTCCACGGAGAGATGGGATTTTTGCCAGTGGTTTTTGGGGTCAGTCCAGGCGACCTCTGCTGGTCCCATCATTAACTGCCCCATTTAGGTCTCGACAGGAACCGTCTGCTGGCTTGACGAGACTCGGGTACATTCAGGAAGCATGACTGTTTTACTATTTTTGTCAATCTCTGCGGTATCTTTTCCTTACCTTTACTTCTTCTTCTTTTGTCTATACTTTATACCCTCTCTATGTTTTCCCTTCCCCCTATACTTCAATTTTTTCCCAAAAATTTTCCCCCATAAGATCTATCTTTTCCTATTTTCCAAGATCTTTTATCTCTTTCCCCAAACCAGTTATCTCTTTCTAATTTATAGTCTTTTATCTATTATTTTCCTTTAGCCTGTTTGTTACCATATTCCGAAATCTGTACTCAAACCCCGCCCTTCTCAGCCGCTACCATATCCTGTTTTTGAACTTCTTTTTTTCTGTTTTCATTGTCCTCAGCCCATATCTTTTCCCATTTAAAAGTTGTCAATCACCAAGACTATGCAAAGCTATAGAAATCATTTTATTGAAAATTAGAGGCCCAAAATTCAGGTGAGGATTTGTAATGCCGATCTGGATCGAAGGACGGATCCAGGATTTGTACGATAGTGGATGAGGTCTACGTTCTCCACGCTACCCTGCCAGTTTTCTATTTTTTTCCGAAAATATTTCCCATTTTTCCAGATCCTTTCCTACTTTCCTCTTTCTTTTCTTACTTTTACCAATCTTTTCGCACTTCCCCGTGTCTTTCTTGCCGTTTCCCCAGTTTTTTTTTTGTTTCGTTTCCTCTTCCCCTTTATACATTTCTCTATTCTTTCCTGATTTGTTCCCATCCTTTTCTACTTTGACGTATCTTTTCTTTCTTTCCTACCTCATTCTCTCTCTCTCTCTCTCTCTCTCTCTCTCTCTCTCTCTCTCTCTCTCTCTCTCTCTCTCTCTTCTTTTGTTACTTTCCCTGTCTTTTCTTAATTTTCTCCACCTACTTCCCGTGCTATTTTTTCCCAATATTTTCCTAATGTCTTTGTCCCTTTGGTAACTTTAGTTATCTCATATGACTTATGATCAAATGACAAGAGAATGCAGCCAGTGTAACCAGTTCGAACACACTAATGCCGAAGGGAAGAGTTAGACTAAAAGGCGGGATCTGGAATGAGCTGGAACAGGTTTCATGAATATAAGAAACAATGTTCAAATGTACTTAATGGATTGCATGGAGAACACCATATTTATCTAAACACTGATGTTAATCTATGTTATAAACAAGTGAACCGAGATGAAAGACAAAGGCATGCGCGCGCGCGCACACCCACCCACACCACTTTTAGCACTATTGTTTAGCACTGTTGTCTTTCGAACAAGACAGCTGGAATGGCATTCGTAACACACATACAGCATACACATCAGTACAGCAAATAGACGACAGAGTGTTAGCCCTAATTATCCTTACTTAATATTTTCCCTACCTTCCTTTCCTTTTCCGCACTGTCCTCACCTGAATAGTTTCTGCCATTCCCGGCTACCGGAAGGTGAAAATGGTAATAGTTGTCAAATGTGCGCAGTATGGATAGCTCCCGACACCCAAGAGACATCCTATCCACTGCCGGTTGACCAAACATCACATGAACTACTACAGTATCAGAGACACAACTCACATTTGAATCTAATGTCGGATCAACAGTAGAGGGCTGCAGCATCCGTGTAACGGGATGGTGCAGACAGATTACATCATCAGTGGTAGATAGCACTACCATATAATGGGATGTGGTGGATAGATTGGATTTTCGTTGAGGAACATTTTCTGCTAATTGTATGGAGCAGACAGATCAGACCATCACATGGGGACTGCAGTACCTGTGTAATGGGATGGGGGCAGACATTAGAGCATCGGTGGGAGACTGCAATATCCGCGTTATGGGATGATGCAGACAGATTAGCTCATCTGGGGGACTACTGTATCTGCCTAACTGGATGGGTTGGTCAAAGTAGAAAACTCGAAGGGGACTGCAATGTTTGCCTAGTGGGATAGGTCAGGCAGATTAGAATATGGGTGGAAAACTGCAAAGTCCGCGTAATGAGATGGGGCAGACAGATTAGAACATCCGTGGAGGACTTCAATGTCCACGCAATGGAATAGGGCAGACAGGTAAGAACATTAGTGAAGGGGGGGGGGGGGGGGGATTTCAAAATCCGCGAAATAGGAGAACACATACAGATTAGAACGTCTGCTGGGAACTGCAGTATCTGCGCAACGACATGGGGCAAACAAAACAAAATCGTTAACAGTCAAGAAGGATTTAAAAAAAATGTTAGTACCAAAGAGAGTGCTAAACTCCGGAAAATAGTTGCAAAGAATTTCCACAAGCCGGGGCTGCAACGTACGCGTAAAGAGCCCTACTGGAATACAGGATTAAAAAAAAAAGTATATACAAATAGTGGCGCTGAACACGACTCCAATGATCCCTGGAGAAGGGAGGTCAGAGTGTGGAGGGGAGGAGTGGTAGCGGCAGAGAGGGTTGGAGGTGTGGAAGGGGGTGGATGGTGATGGGGGCCTTGCCAGTACCTTGAAGCGACAAAAAACTTGCCAAGAACTGTAAGTCCATGGCCAGAATCAATAGTCCTAGCAAACCTTTTATTTCCCTCACAGATCGTTGAAACATTAGCCACAAGACAGGGTTCTATGCTTTAGTATAGTCTGAAAAGAGTGGGGATGTATTGACTGATTGATTTATTGGCTGTGCTTTCTTTCGTTCAGATATCATCCTTTCATCTCTCATCATTCTGGAAATATAACACGCGGGATTTAAAATAGCTGCGTACTAACTTCAAAAGGGTATTATTAAAAAGTATTAATTTTTCGTGAAAAAAAACAGCCATTCATCACTAGAAAGCAATTAATTCCCCGTGGAAATAGCCACTTATCCCTAGAAAGCATTTATTTTCCGTGGAATCAGCCATATATCCCTAGAAAGCAGTTCATTTTCCGTGAAGACAGCCACATGATCCTAGAAAGCAGTTAATTTCCCGTGAAAGCAACTGTTTATACCTTGAAAGCGGTTAATTTCCCGTGAGAAGGGATGTTTATGCTCAGGAAAACTTTAATTTCCCGTGGAAACAGCCACTTATCCATAGAAAGCAGTTAATTGCCCGTGACAACAGCTACGTATCCCTCGAAAGCAGTTCATGTCTTGTGGAAACAGCCACGTATCCCCACAAAACTGTTAATTTTCGTGGAAGCAGCTATTTATACAGTGAAAGCATTTTCTTTCCGTGAAAATAACAAGTTATCCATAGAAATGGTTGATTTCCCGCGAAAACAGATACTTTATTCCTAAAAAACAGCTTATGCCCAGTGGAAGCAGCTACTTATCCCTACAAACCCTAAATTTCCCGTAGATACGGCCATTTATCCCTAGAAAGCGGTTATTTTCCTGCGAAAATATCTACTTATCCATAGAGAGCACCAAACTAATTTGTGAAAAGCAGCACATTTCCCGTTAAAACAACGGCATCTTCCAGGAAACCGTTTCTTTCAGTGAAAACATCTAGCACAGGTAATCTCTTGTTTTCCTGTGAAATCACAAGTTATCCTGAAAACCAGTCATTTCTCCGTGAAAACATGGACCTATCCCAGGGAAATAGGTTTTTCTCGTGAAAACAACCGATTCATCGACGAACTTTTCGCGTACTAATTGGTAAACTGCCCGGGGAAGAAAACTGATTTAGCATAAGAACATATAAAAGTTATTCTTCTGTGAATACATGATAATCACACTGCTACAGCTGCTACTGCTGCTGTTGCTACCGCTACTACTTCTACTACTACCGCTGCTGTTGCTGCTGCTGCTGCTACTACCACCACCACCACCATCACTACTACTATACTGCTACTAAATACATAATTACTACTACTACAACTACTACTACTAAATACATAATCTTAGAATTCCGCGATGATTGTGGATAGAACAACAACAACAACAACAACAATAATAATAATAATAGATAATCGGCCAAAATCTTGATAAACACAAAATGTAGTGTAAGCCAACACAGGATTTATGGCTCACTGGAAGGAGACGAGTACTGTTTAGAGGTAGTTTTGTTGAACTTTTCGTAAGGACCGAAGAAGACATACTTGTCGAAGATTTATTTGCTTGTTTTGTATTTTACCTAACATTTGCATGACTTTACACTTTGCTTAGTGTGTTTGTTTATATTTTTGCCCTGTTTACTTTTTCAGTAAGTAACACTGCTGAGTTTCATTTTCTTTAGTAATAATAACAACAATAATTATGATAACCATAACAACAACAACGACAACAACAACAATCGTCATCAACATCATCATGATAAGAATATGTATAACGATGATAATAACGACAGTAATAATAATAACATTTATGCTAAATTAACAACAAAAGAACAACAAAATAACAATAATAATAATATTAATAATAATCATTATAGTAATAGTAGTAGTGGTAGTAATAATAATAACAATGATAATAATAAATCAACAACAATAATAATGAAATTGGTAATGATGATGATGATGATGATGAATGATGATGATGATGATGATGATGAGAATGATGATGATAATCACACCGCCACCCATCACCATCTCCAACAACAATACCGATGACAATAATATACCTTAATCGTGATGATGTCACCATAAAACAACAATGATAGTATACACGCTGCTGCCGCTATCACCACCTCTGCTGTTAATATTGCTGCTGCTGCTGCTGCTGCTGCCACTACTGCTACTTCCACTGCTACTACTACTATTAAAATCATTCCTACTTCTGCTCCACCACATGCACACAAAATTTGGCATTGGACAGAGTGGAGAGTGCCCTTGTAGTGAGGGACCAATGACAACTGACCACATCCTTCAAGTCTGTACGACGTATGCAGCATCCAGGAGAAAGTACTGGCCAACACCGACAGCAGTGGAAGCCAAGCTGTATGGCACCCTGGAGGAGCTGCGACGGACGGCAGCCTTCATCGAGGACACCGGCTGCTCATCTAACGGGATGGCGAACGAGGAAGAAGAAGATTCCTACTTCTGCTGCTGTTGCAACTGCTATTGCTAATACTACGACAATAACTACTTCTACTACTACTTCTACCACTACTGCCAACAACAAGGACAAACAATCACAATATAACAAAACTTGACGATAATGATGGTATTGATACCGATAAAAATAACGGTAATGATACTAACAATGGAACTGAATTAACCTTGACCTTCGGTGTGAATAACTTCCAATTTGGTATCCTAACTAAAACAAGACAAGCACAACTCGAAATGAGCGCCTGTCTAGACGTTGAGGTTTAAGAAGGAAACGTGGAAAAGATTAGAGATCGTCTGGCACTGATCCTGATCGATCTGTCAGACTAAAGACTGGACAAGGGGAACGGAAGGACAGGTCTCGCTGTGCCCCATGACCGAACTGGGGAAGAAAGGGGGGGGGGGGGGGGGGGAAGCAGTTGGTGTATCGCCTCTGGCACCTCAAGTGTACATAATGGCAAAGAACAGTCAATGGCTCTGTCCACCTCCTTGGTCTATGGAAACAATGTAATGAACAGAGACAGTAGGGATGGGATCAGGTCAATGATCTGGGACAGAATTGGCGGAACGGGATAAAGCAGCGGGATGGTAAGAGGGAGGGAGAGGATATGGGGAGGGGGGGGGGTAGAGGGACTCCGGGCTCCCCTTCTTACTGGACGAATGTGCTTCTCTCGTCTGCTAGAACTCTAACCCAGCAAACATCACCAGCCAGCAGCTGTTCAAGAGAGCCAGAAGGCGAGAGCACGATCATCGTGGAGAGGCGTTGAAGATGGGCTGGGCACATTATCTGAAAAGCGCTGGAGATCTCCGGCATTTCGCTAGATACAAGAAGGAAAACGCAAGTGAGGAAGATCCAAGACTCTTCTGGACAATGTATCTCTCTCTCTCTCTCTCTCAGAGAGAGAGAGAGAGAGAGAGAGAGAGAGAGAGAGAGAGAGAGAGAGAGAGAGAGAGAGAGAGAGAGATGAACAAGTGCGTTACAGCATCGAAATATGAAGATCTAATGTTATCAGTTCGAAAAAAAAAAACCTTGCGTTGGCGTGGACATGTAGCACGACCCAATATGCTCGCTAAAACGATCCTCCAGGGAAATACTGAAAAAGGGAGAAGCGGGAGGAATGGAAAAAAAGAAGGAAGAAAGAAAGGAAGAAAAAGGATCAACTAAGAAAACTGCAGGGTGGACAGGAAAATATTTGCAGAGAACCGAGCCTTGGCATACAAACGAGAGAACCGGGAGAAACTGGTGAATTGTTATTCCATGTGGTCTCCCTACGACTTCACATAGAATTTAAAGACAAGAAGAAAACCAGTGTGAAGTTGATACCAAAACATTTCTCAGCTTCGTTATTCAGATACTAAAAATGGTCACGGATACCACAATGGCGGTGTACTTTCCTTTATCATCGTCACATATCTATTGCCACGGAAACCGCTGTAGTCGAATTTACTGTTCTGACAAAGCATCATCTTCTGTGTCTTTGGTTACAACAGAACTTTATTCAAAATAATAGCATGACAGTTTTATCCTCTGAAAGAGTAACATGTTTATAGTATATATTGTGCTCTGAAGTATACATTACCCTGGCAGTTTACATGATAACTGGTAAACAAAGACAAATTCTATTCCAAAAAACAACACGGTTTTTAGATACATATCTATCATAGCCAATACCATGATGTGCTGACAAAGCATAACGTAGACAAATGAATGAATGAATACACAAGAACGAAAAGGAAGAAAGAGGAACGGAAAATGAAAGAGACAAAGGATCAATCTTCTCATTACAATTGAAATTGTACGTCTGAAAAGAAAAAAAAATCATAAATCAGTTAGTTATTCATAACACCAGTGAGGATCCGATCCGCACACTCAAACAAACACACAGAAAATGTTCTATTCAAGATCGATTTGAATCAGATATGAATATATGTACGCCCTGAACTACTTACATATTTGCATCACCATGCAAATCAGGATTACCTTTCAAGAGAGAATTTGACATTGAATGTAAATTTTGCGCAAGATATTGAAATCGTGCTAGCGCGGACTACGTTAAAGTTCACTGTCCTCTTTCTCCGCACCAAGGCCGCCATGAGACTGCTGTATCGTAGGCAGTGTTACTTCATGTGCAGCAGACACATCACCATTGCCATCATCCTTCTCCTTCCCTTCCAGACCCATAGCATCCCCCCACCCCCATCATTTCAAAGATTAGCCGGTGATTGAAAAGTAACTTCGCTTTAATCTGTGACTTAATGGGTTTCTTCAAAATGCGCAAGGTCGTCGAGAAGGGCAGGGTGAGGAGTCCGGGGCTGGAACAATAATACTCTCCTGACTCTATGTCGCAGACCAGACGGAGTTTTAGAAACACTGTAAAGAGCAGTTCCACGAACAGGTACAGGTTACATGAACAAAGGACGAAAGACAATGAACTCAGCTTGTTTGTGGAAACGAGTGGCGAAACCAGCTAGATTTTACACTGATGTTGAAAAGAATGACGTGGTGTGTGTGTGTGTGTGTGTGTGTGTGTGTGTGTGTGTGTGTGTGTGTGTGTGTGCGCGCGCGCGCGCGCGCGCCGCGCGCGCGGGAGTGCTTGCGAGCATACGCGCACAAATGCGTGTAAAGAGACTCACCCTTTGGCATTTTCGTTCTGAAAATGGTCTCTGAAAGGAAAAGAATGACAGACAGACGTTGACAACGACACTGAATCGGGTTTACTGTGACGGCCACCGGCCAGCACACAAAAGGGCGCAATGGATAGAGTGAGAAAAAAGGAGGAGAGCGGAGATGCAAGCGAGAGGAAGAAGACACAGTAGCTGATATAAACACAGATTTTTCAGTAGTCAGACACCTTGTAAGAAGAGAGAGAGAGAGAGAGAGAGAGAGAGAGAGAGAGAGAGAGAGAGAGAGAGAGAGAGAGAGAGAGCTTTTTCATTTCGTCAAACTTCTGAAGTTCTGAAAAATTCAAAAGGCTGAATGGCAACAGTTACCTGCTGAATGTCTGATTTTAACGGGCTGGCTGAACTTTCTTAAGAGAGGCACTGGAGACAAAGTACTTCATGACATTCGTGATAACGCCAACGTGTGTAAAAGCGATTTTTCCCTTTTCAGTGAAGGGACCTGCATGCAGAACAACTGTGCGTTCTTTATTGTTCCTGTGAATTTTTTTCTGTTCTTGTTTTTTTCTTATTTAGCCACACATTTTTGTCTTCCAAAACGGGACGGTTGCAGGGATGCAGTGACGTATCTTTCTATCTATCTATCCATCTATCTATCTATCTATCTGTGTGTGTGTGTTCGTGCGTGCGTGTGTGCATGTGTGTGTGTGTGTGTGTGCGTGCGTACGTGCGTGCGTGCGTGCGTGCGTGCGTGCGTGCGCGCGCGCGTGTGTGTGTGTGTGTGTGTGTGTGTGTGTGTGTGTGTGTAAGGGAAGGGGCAGCGGGTGCCTTGAGTCTACTGTGAGTGGACAAGAGTTCACGAATTTAAAACAGATCTCTATATTTTTGCTTATTATTGAAGTAAGATTGCTACGAAGTACATTTACATAAACTATTCTTAACACATCTGATTAATAGCAATGTTGTCAATTGCTGGACGGTCATATTAAACCTGTACTTTGGGCTGTAGTAAATTGTGGACCTAAACAGAAAACAGTCTGGAAAGAAAAGAAGGGAGGGGGGAATGGGGGAGGGCGGGGGGGGGGGGGGGGAGGAAGGAGAAAAACCTCATCACTTTCATTTTTGACAGTACACAATACCCATACCAGACAGAAATCCATAAACCAAAAACCCTTTCTTGTGTCCACTGCTTTCTCGTCCTTGTCAGCGTGCGGTAAGCGGCTTTGGGAGTTGAACGGCCTACCTATACCGACCGTTTTGAGTGCTTGCCGTCTCCTTTTTCTACAATAAATACCCTGCTTCTGTCGCCCGTTGTCTCTAGAGGCCGTGAAAACGGCTGCCTGTCATTTGCTCACTGCCATATCCCCTTCGGCTGTCGTCTTTATCTGTCCTCTTTCAGCTTTTGTAACTGTTGTCTTGCTCCACATCAAAGACGCGCACTGTCCACAGTCGTCGTTGTACTTTCGTACTTGTGTTATGGACGTGGTTCTTTCTTTCCGCCGTTGATGCTCCTTGCTTTATCCCCATTATTTCCATTTTGTCCTTCGTCGACTACAGCGTCCCTCTATCCAGCTCAGTCTCTGTCTGTCTGTCTGTCTGTCTGACTGTCTGTCTCTCTTTTTTCCTCTCTTCTTCTTCTCCTTCTATCTTATACGCTTTGGCCCCTCTTCCTTCTCCTACTCCTTTCCCCCTCCGTATACACAGGTACATACACACACTCACACATACGCGTATTCAAGCATGGAGAGAGAGAGAGAGAGAGAGAGAGAGAGAGGAGAGAGAGAGAGGAGGAGTCGGAGTCGGAATGTTTTAATTGATCAGGCCATTTGCCCGTACAATGGAGTGAATATTCAAAATCAATAATCAAATCAAATCACATTCATACTCTCATGTCTTAACCTTAAAGCTTTGAATATGAAGAGGGACAGCCTTTCCATAATGCGTTTGTTCGTATTCGCAAGCAACAACGAAAATTTAAACATGGAAGGCTGTCTATAAAACTTTCTAGGCAACAATTCTTGTCTAAGGTTTTCATACTGGTGACAAACAAACAAAAAATGGAGTTCAGTTTCTGGTACATCGGGACATTGGAGAGAGAGAGAGAGAGAGAGAGAGAGAGAGAGAGAGAGAGAGAGAGAGAGAGAGAGAGAGAGAGAGAATGCGCGACAGGAGAAGGGGCAATATCAGAGGGAGTCTGAACTTCCTTTGCCTTGCAAAAGAACTTGTAGTAACATGGCTCGTATTTAGGTTTTATCTTTTTGTGCAAGTTGTTTGTCAAAATGAAGATTTTGGAAAAGGGCTCCAGATATGGTTTGTGATTGTGACAGTCAGCGTGTCACCTTTCCGTAGTGGTATTGTGTGTTTTAAGTTCTGAATTAGGCCTACTAGCGACTGGCATGTGAACTGACAGTTTTAAGCTTAGCATACAATAACTACTCTGAATATTTCAAGCAAGTCACGCTTACATAGAGAGACGGTGTCTTTACAATGACTTTAACTACAGCAGTGTTGAACAAAGGGCCTCAGAGCTCCAGGACTGACCGAACTAACGGAATCTGTGCCTGTTTCTACACCAGACCATCCAGTCAGCCTCCACAGTGCACACCACGCAATCAGCAGCAAACACACCGTACTATCAACGACCTCACGGCAGTCGCTAGGAATTCGGAACTTTAAACACACAATACCACTTTACCTGTCCGTGTAATCATGGCCGTAGGAAGAGAAGAAAATAGTCACGAAGGTGTCCCACAAACCGTCGTCTGCGCCAGTTTCACATTGGGCTACTTCTGCCGAAGAGTTGTCTAACTTTGCCCGAGCGGCAATTTTCGCTGTCTGGTGACGGGAACTTCGTGTGCTTTGTACAGACTTGCTTTTTTTTTTTTTTTTTTTTTTTTTTTTTGCGCTTCACTTCA
>CM065728.1:34202654-34227654 GCA_033310375.1 Conus canariensis
AACATAAAACTGGTTATAGGACGCCGTGTCCTCCTTCCCGGCAGTGAATCAAGTTGTAGAGGCAGTGCCCTTTGCTGTCCAGAACATGAGACAGGGTGTGCAGCAGGCAATCTTCATCTCCGTTATCTCCAGGGGGAGGGAACTGGAGGAGAGAGGATGCTTGACAAAGTGCAAGTCCGTTGCTAACACGCACGCACGCACGCACGCACGCACACGCACACACACACCACACACACGCACACACACGCACGCACACACACACACACACACACACACACACACACACACACACACACACACACACACACACACACACACACGCACACACAGTGTCCTTATAAAAAGGAAAGTAAAAAAAAAAAAAGCTAAAAGCAATAACGACCAGAATGATATCAACAACAAGTCAGTAACAACAAAAAGAACGAGCGTTGTTGACTGGCAGCATTTTAGATGGATGACATGTGTGAAGGAAATTGTCCTCATCCTCCCCCCCCCATCCCAAATCCCTTCACTGCTCCCCCCTCCCACCCCCTACTCCTGACTCTTTGTCTTTCTGTTTAACCACCCACCCACCCACCATGTATGATTCATGGGTTATTTTTCTTTTTTCAACGTTCAAGGAAGGAACTAGGCTTTGGTAGTGGGTGATACGGTTGGTTTACGAGGATTTTGAGCATCCCAATCCCAGACCCTTCTCCATTTCCACCTCCACTCCCCACCTCTGGGCGGCCCCCATCCCTTCCTCCTTCGGATGACCCTCTCCTCTCCTGCCCGTTTCCCTCTATGTGTTATTCTCTCCTTCAGCGTGTACATTGTACAAGAAAGGAACTGGAAAGTACAGCTATCGACTAAGACGTCTTTTTTTGTTGTTGTAAATTCCGAAAATTGCAGTCTTTCTCGCATTGTTCATTTAAGCAAGCTTCATTTTCATCCATTTCCTTTGCCTGTCGTTTCTGTACCTTGATTACGATACAGCCTACTTAGACTGGCTAATCACACTGGAGTTGATGATCAAGTCATGGTGGTCGTCAGTTAACAGATGCCCTCAGTTATAGTCGAAAACTAGTGCTATGACGTTTTTTGTATGAACTGTTGGCCCATTCTTCCAGGTGAGAGTATGTACTCAGAAGGTCAAAGGTACAAATATTTGACACTGGATTTTCTTAGTCGAAATTAAGTACACAAATGAACAAAAGAAGAATGTGAAAAGATTGACACTTAACAAGGAAGCCAAAACGAGGCTGGGCTACGAGAGAAACATTGTCTGCAGTCCAGGTCTATGAGCTTCCCAGTGAAGATGAAAGACAAATCACTGGTAGATCATCCAATGGTTTTTTTCTATGGATACAATGAAGACACAGAAACATAGAACGTTAAGTGTATCGCATTCAACGTGGAGATGAAACGACTCGTCACTGGTGATAAGTGCTGATGCTCTACTGTTCACGTCTCACTGTAAACTGCATAAACCTCATTTGGTACAGCATTTCAGTGTCCGTGTTGTCGTTGTTATTGCTCTTCTTTTTCTATATAGTAACACAAATTCTGTTAACATGTCTCTCCTTCTCTCCCCCCTCCCTCTCTACCTTCGCCCTCTCTCGCGTTTATTTCCATTTTGGGTCAGAGTGCTTCTTCCTTCTATTTATTGTATTTGCTTTTGTAAACTGCTGTAGCATGATAAACGGAAATGGCTCTTTTAAGCAGGAAGGAGGATTTTTAGTGAGAGAGAATGACAGAGGGAACATTTTCTTGTATATTTCTCTGGAAAATACTAATATTAATCGTGTATTTACAAATCAATAAAACCCATAACAAGACAGCAAACACACAAAACACAAGAACTGCTCACTGATTTCATCTTAATATTGACGAGCATTCAACACCCAGCTGCAGACGTGGTTCCAATAAGCTTTAGAAACTCCTTTACAGGTTTGATATGCTCTTTGTAATTTTAAAAGGTCCCCAGATTGCTGAATGAAACTCCTACAGTGTATTGACTCTGTCTCTTTGTAACCTGTTTCTCCGAGCACTGTTTTATTCCCAAGACAACCGGAATGAAGGAGACATGTGGTGATGATCTTTTAGCAGTATTCACAATATCAATCGATATCTATCCAGGGGCTTGTTGTCTGGCCTTCTGAACCTTACACAAAACAGTCTGATTCCTCTGTCTGGCCAGCAATGGATCCTGTCACTTACCTAGGGAAAATAACTTACTCTGGAGAGAGAGAGAGAGAGAGAGAGAGAGAGAGAGAGAGAGAGAGAGAGAGAGAGAGAGAGAGAGAGAGCGAGAGAGAGTGGTGGGTCTTGGACACACATCTGGTAAATTAGTGGCTTTCTTCTGGTAAGCTATACTTTGTGATCTACCAGGACTCCCCAGACACACAAATTAGCGGGGACAGTGAGAGAAATATAATCTCCAGATAAATGAGGCATTCTTTGGACAGGAGGTTTTCAGTGGTTAAGAAAGAAAAATGTGTAGAACGCGGGAGAAAGCAAGATGTGAAATTCAGACTAGCAGAACCAGAAATAGATGGACGGGTAGATGGGACAAGGCTTAGTAGGTAGTAGGAGAGGGGGTGGATGGACCAGAGAAGAGTTAGGATGGCAGTGCGATATTCTAACACGTGTTTGATGTTTAACACATTAAAACAATTTGTCTTTTTTTTTTCTGCCTACATCCTTTTGTAACCTGCTATACTTCTTCTTGGTTTATTTTTGTTTGTTCAATTTAATACCATCACTGCACCACCATCAGCGCCATCACAGCCACCATTTCTGTCATCGTTGTGGTCCTCTTCTTCTCCTCTTCTGTCTTTGTATCGTTACCTGTTCTTTCCTTTGCTTCTATTTCACTTCACTGTTCTGGTTTTTTTTATCTTCTTCATCTGCCTGTCTCTATCTTCTTACCCTTTTCTCTTTTCACTGCTACCCTCTCTGCACGTGCTCACACACACACACACACACACACACACACACACACACACACACACACACACACACACACACACAGAGTTAGCAACATAGTATGTCCCACGTGCTGTCGTTAACTGATATGCTTAACTGTGCGTGTGTCTTTCTTTTCTTTCTTTTGTGTTTCATTCATTTGTTTCGTTCCCAATAACTTTTAGACATAACATGCTTTTATATTTTCACTCATTTCTTTTTTCATGATGGTGATGGCCATGACGACGACGATGACGATGGTGACTTTATAATGATGATGATAATGACGATGCGATGACGACGACGACGACGACGATGACGATGACGATGATGATGATGATGATGATGATTTGATGATGATGATGATGATGACCGCGACAACGATGATGACTTTATAATGATGATGATAATGACGATGACGATGATGATGATGATTTGATGATGATGATGATGGTGATGATGGTGATGGTGATGATGATGATGATGATGTGACGACGACGACGACGACAACGATGATGACGATAATGATGATGATGTTGATGATGATGATTTGATGACGACGATAATGACGACGACGACGATGATAATGATGACGACGATGATGATGATGATGAAGATAATAATTATGATCATAATGATCTTTAGTAAGGTATTACTACATAGATTTTCATCCCTGCTAGTATGATATTTATCGCTAGTATTAATCTTCACTATTGTTACCATCATCGTTGTTACCAAAATTGTGATAATTACAACCATTCCAAATATCAACAATACGAAAACTATGTTGTTTTCTGAACAGCCATTGTCTATTTGGAAATGTGTGCCACGCGAGCGTTATTTTGCACCATGTGTTGTCTGTTTGTTGTTCTTTTGGCTTCTTGTTCTCTGTTTACAGATTTTTTTCATCTTGGACATGCCACAACCCCAGTGACACGACTCTCTGCCAATTATTCATGATGTAATGGTCCACAGCCACACCAGGGCGTCCTGCCAAAGCCACAGTGACAGCAATACTTCATGGAACAAGTTATTAGTGTCAGGTGTCTCTATCCATCGGGAAAGATCTCAAATTCAGCCACCTTGTTCAACTCTGTTCTAACACAGAGGCTGCAGGACACCACACAACTACACTCTCTTTCTAACAAACAAGAATTTTGTTGAAGTGCGAAATCTTATCATGTCCACGGTGTTTGTCATCTCTAATATACAAGCTTCGACTGAACTCGTGGAAAACCAAATTTTCCCTAAATATAGCATAGGATTGCTCAAGCTTGCTATCAGTGGACCATATTCTATTTTATTGTTCCATATCAGCTTCATTATATCAAGGATCGAACGTTGATGTGACTGTACATGATTCTATCAAAACAATAACCCACAAACCAGAAAATCTGCACATTGCAAAAGTGCTTTCCATGCATCAAATTCATAGACTTTTTTTTTATTTTTATAAACGCTCCCCTTATTCTCGCTCTTTTTTAAAGTCTAATATCACCAGGTGTGAACAGATTCTAAATTAAAGAACTCACGTACTCACTCAGAACTGTGTTGCTGCACAGTGAAGGCTCCGCAGCGGTAACATTATCTGGGGTATGTCCCACCCTGAACAGTTGTCGTGAATATGCCCATACTAATACCTTTAACACGGATCTCATTCCGCACGTGAACAGACGTATTTCAAGTACTCGCAATTAAAAAAAAATAGCACTGGAGCTACAATAAATCCAGATAAAACACTTGTCCAACTAGTCTGTGTATAAACGATAATTTTAATAAACGTTGATGTAATGAATTAAAAAAAAAGATCAGACAAAGAAAGGGAAAAGACAGAAATGAAAGACATACGCAAGTCCAACAACAACTCCTCTGATTATAAAAGAGAGGTTTTTATGTCATAAATTGAAGAAGAGAAAAAGGAAACTGAAAAAGGACAGAAAAGAGGAAATCAACAACAACATCAACGGCAAGAGAAAAAAAAGAGGAAAGTAAATTTGTATTTTTTCCCCCGTTTTGCAGGGCTAGTAAAGATGGGCATGCAGGGCACAAAAAAGAGGGTTTGCCACGGGCTATATGCAACGAAGGTCCATCGCACACTGCCCCGCCCCTCGCCTCAAAAAGAAAAGAAACCAAACACACACAACTGCATTTCCTCGGAGTCAGAGATCCCCTGAGGAATAAAGAAATCCATCTGCGCCCTTTCAGTGACAGTCCTCATGACTGCCCACACCCACACCTTCAATACGACCTCTCCCCAAGCATGGATACGGCAGGGCAACAACATACATTCACGACAATGAAAGCGGAGGACGAACGAACAGTCACTCATCTCTTCGAACTGGATGCAGAATTTGGTATTGGGTGAACGGTCACAACCACAGAATGATGATGCCTGGGAAAGACCAAACAGGTCGAAATGCGTTGTGTTTGTGATTCATTTGTTCTTTTGTTTTGCGGCGCCATGAATTTATTTTTGCTCTCATACCAGTTTTTACCCGCAGTCACCTCACTTTGAAACCTATGGATTTACAGTTGTTTCATTAACCTGTTATGGTGTGGACTGAGAAATCTGTAGAAAAGAATAAAAAGACAGAGAAAACGGAGCGATTTGGCGTGTATGGAAATGCAGTGACGCACAAAGCCTATAGCAAAAACAACTTTTGTTCAGCCATCGAGCAGTCTTCTATCGATCTCAGAACCAGGAATGGACTCATTTGGACTTGACATCTGCCATGTATTACGATCGACGTTCCCTTGGAACCAGCATAAAAACAGTTGTGTCCCACTCTCCTCCCTGCAGCCAGTGAATCAAGTTGCAGAGTCAGTGCCCTTTGCTCTCCGGAACATGAGACAGGGTGTGGGGCAGGCATGTCTTCATCCTTTGGTCTCCAGAGGGATGGAACTGGAAGAGAGGTAAGGTAAGGTAATGTTGCTTATAGCTCAGCCGACCGCAAAGGGCCATATCAGGGCTGTCACTACGTTGAAGTCAGCTCACAAGTCACACACAAAAAAACGAAAAAAAAAAACCACACGTTTCACACATCTCTTTAAAATAACCATCTAAAAACGCACCAGAAATTTCGTTTACAAATCTTTCTTCCATGAAATCTGAGATCAGATGAAAAATGTTAATCTCATTCAGAAATTCAAAGATCACGTCATGTGGGACAGCTCCGAACAGGGTCTTCATGGAGTCTGCTGTAAAGTGTTTATGTCTTGCATCGTGCAAGTCCCAAACACTCTGAAAGTATATGTTTCATTGTGAAGGAAAGAGTATGCTTGAAATAATGCAGGTCTCCTGTTTAATAAATAAAGGAACAACAACAGCAACAACAACAACAAAAGAAAAAGAAAAAACGAAAGAAAAGGAAAAGTGTCTTCCATATACAAAAGAAAGCAGCAAATAGCAACAACAAGCCAGGCCAGTGAGAACAACGACGACAGTGATAACAACAAAAGAGCATTGTCGGCTGGTAACGTTTTGGATTAATGAGGATGTGACGAAAAAAAATCATCGCCCTTTCTCTCCTCCCCCTACCCTGTCCCTTTCCCTTTTCCCTCTCCATCTCCTCGTCCTAACTCTTTCCCTGCCCGTAACGCCCTCGCTTCCTCCATGTATAATTCATGCATTAGTTTTCTTTTTTTTTTCCAGCGTGTAACATGTGCAAAGAAGGAACTTGGCATTGGAGGCGGGCTATGCATGTGGTTTACGAGGATGTGAGCACCCAGCCCACTGTCCTCCTTCCACTTGGCCCCCTTCCCTCTCTGTGCAGCTGCCACGAACTTTGTCCTTCCAATGACCTCCCATCTCCGGCATGCTTCCCCCTCTCTTTGCCTGTCTATTATTCTCCCCCTTGGCGAGTAGAATGTACAAGAAAGGAAACTGCAAAGTACAGCTGTCTGATCGAGAACACCCTTTTCCCTTCCCTATTTTTTTTTCATTGTAAACTTCCGAATGTGTGCAGTCTTTTTCGCTTTGTTTATCAGTTAAGGGTACGTTTAAACCCATTTCCTTTTTATGTCTTTTAATTACACAGATAACGACATAACTTGTTCAAGCAGACAAGAGACTTGGAAACAAAGTTTTCAGCATTCGCTGGGAAAACGAGCACAATCAATCACAATGCATCTGCTCGCACGCATGCATCCACGCATCCACGCGCGCGCGCGCGCGCGCGCCGCGCGCGCGCGCACACACACATATATATATATATATATATATATATTTACTGGGAAATACGCCCAAAATACATACACTTACAATACCAATTTACACAATGTATAACGAAATAACACAAACAAAAATATGGCGGTTGACATATACCTTAATCATAACCAACCACCATAACTAGCTACAGATTGACACTGGTTTGCTTTAGGAACGGCATATGCGTGAAGGTCTGGTATTCTCCCTGTGACCTTGAAATTGGCCACCATGGGTTGAATAAATCCATCACTAACTTTTTCATGATGGCTGTCTTGTAATCTAATCCTCCTGGCACTGTGCTCTTCTGTTTTTAAGACAACTGGAATGCAGAAGAGACATGGTGAGGGTATTTTACCACCATTCACAATGCCAATCGATATCTATCCGGCTATCCAGGGGCTTATGGTCTGGCCTTTCAAACTTCACACAAAACAGTCTGATACCTCTGTCTAGCCAGCAGTGGATCTTGTCACTTGCCCAGGGAAAATAACTTACGAGAGAGAGAGAGAGAGAGAGAGAGAGAGAGAGAGAGAGAGAGAGAGAGAGAGAGAAGAGAGAGAGAGAGAGAGAGAGCATACCGATACGAATGTTTTGTTGAGAGTCAAATGGATAAGCAAGTTATTCTACACACACATGTTACATTAATAAAACCTTCTTTCTGATTAGAAAAAAAAATATCAAGTGATTTATTTCACATTCTATCAGAACTCCCCAGACAGAAAAATGAGCATGGACGGTCACAGAATTATAACGTTGAGCGAGATGAAGTGTTTTTTTTTGGTTCGGAGTTTTATGGAGGTTAAGTGAAAAAAAGAATATGTAGAATGTGGGAGGAAAGCAGACAGCATAGTGTGCAAATTAAGCAGACAAAACAGATAGAGATGGATCAGCAAGACAGGATGTGGTGGAGACTGAGGGTGTGGAGGGTGGGAGTGGAGGTAGAGCACAAGATGTTAACATTTAGGGTTACGTTTAGATATCAGACTCTCGCCTACACATCTACAACCATCCAGTGAAACAAAACAAAAGAGAATTCCCCCTTTTAGTCAACACTATTTACACACATATTTTTTTAAACTTTATTTCACAATATTAAGCACACATATTTTTCTAAACTTCTTCTTCTTTCAAAGTTTGCACCCACAACGCGTTTCCATAAACAAAGTTTCCTGTTCCTTATAGCGCTTTAACAATTCTTTCCCGATCTGCAGTCTCTGAAAATCTCTTGGTGACTTACAAAAAAACCCACAAACGGTGCTGTGCCTCTCTCGACAAAATGACTACAGGCCTGCTCTACTGGGGGAGAAAATTCCTGAAAGAAGACGAGAAATGTATTAATCATCATAATTATTATTCTTTATATAATGAACATTTATCCCCCAATTTCCCTAGCCTTTCATTTTCTTCATCATGACTTATCTGGCGGTTCCTTTCCATGGGTCAGCTGTGGCCTTCAATCTATAATGTCATATGACACTTCCTGTGTCTTTGAAATACAAAGCTATGAGGCATGAGTTCGTGCACAGCCTCGCTACCTCTACAGCGCCATTAACCAGCCTTTCCTCTCTGTTTGCTTCAAATGTATATCCTACAGGTCTCCTACAAATCTCCCTGAGCTCTCTGTTCACCGCTCAACGTGCATGCATGCTGCACGGATTTTCCTGAACAAGTGACCCCCAAGCACCAGACTCTAAAATCCTTCTTTTTGTTTTCAATAGCCTCCACAAGCGATCCGTGTTTTCTGTCAGTGTACTCCCACCAACAAATAAACATATGAAACCACCCACAACTTGGGCACAATTCCTGACAGTCCTTCTGCCAACAGCACCATCACTGTCACAAACTTCGTTCCCAGTGTCTTCATCATCATTATCATTGTCGTTCATTGTTATCATCATCATCACCGTCATTACCATTCTCTGTTTTTGCCTCTGTTTTAGCATCGTCATTAGTTTATTATTGTTCTTGCTTCTATTTTCTTTTTCATCTGTCTGTCTCTGCTTGCCCCCATCTCCTATCTCTTTCTCGTTCTCTCTTGTTTCACTTTACTGCACACACACACACACACACACACACACACACACACACACACACACACACACACACACACACACACAGAGTAAGTGCGTGAACTAAATTCCTCTTACCATGTCTCCCAGTCCTGATCCCAGGCTCCTGGCTGCTGAGTGGGAGAGGATCAGACAAAGAGGGAGGAAAGGAAGCGTCTTCCCCAAAGAAAAGCGAGACACCCAACCACTGTGCGTGCCAATGAATAGGGAAAACATGGACTGAGATAATGCTGAGTGACCCTGGCAGAGAAAACATACTGTACGATTCGTACACGAATGATTCATTCCTTGCTATGCCATCAGTTTGTCACATCGTCACTTCCATTATTATCAACATAACCATTACTATTTCTATTTTTTTAGCATCATCATTGTTGCACCACCACCACCACCACCACCATCACCATCACCACCATCACATCATCATCATCATCATCATCGCGTCGTCGTCATCGTCATGATCGTCGTCGTTGTCGTCGTCGTCGTCATCACCATCATCATCATCATCATCACATTACCATCTTCTGTCTCTTCCTCTGCCTCCCTCTATAATGGGAGCGAGGAGAGAGAGAGAGAGAGAGAAGAGAGAGAGAGAGAGAGAGAGAGAGAGAGAGAGAGGACTCAAGACTCAAAGACTCAAAATTTATTCAGATAAAGGCCTAGGCCCCTTACGGAAGGGGGATGCACATGAACTGAACTAAACAATAAAAAGAATAAATAAAAAATAAAGAATAAAGAAAATAAAGAGAGAGTGAGAGAGAGAGAGAGAGAGAGAGAAGAGAGAGAGCCAGAGCGAGAGAGAGAGAGAGCGAGTCAGACTGGCTTAGGATAAACGCGTCTCTCTGTTCCTTCTTCTCCATCTTTCAGTTTCTCTATGTGTCTCTGTCTCTTTGTCTCTGTCTCCCCCTCTCTCTCCTTACAAACACGAGGAGGTGAGAGTTGTCTGCAGAAGATTTACGAGTAACTTGAGACGTACACTTCATTTGATCTGTTTGAAAGCTGCTGAGTTCTGGAGCAAACAGGTACATGGTGTTCGTTATATTGAACTGTAACATAATAGGTGTTGGAGAAAGTTTTCTTGACACAAAAGTCAGAAGAGAGAGAGAGAGAGAGAGAGGAGAGAGAGAGAGAGAGAGAGAGAGAGAGAGAGAGAGGGAGAGAGGAGAGAGAGAGAGAGAGAGAGGGGGGAGGGGAGAGGATGAGAGGATGGGTTACTGAGGTAGGCTCTGTACACCTCTTGGGATTTAGAAACTGAGACCAGTCCCATTTAGTGTTGATTGTAAACTGTATTTTCAGTCTGATGGTTTTGCCATCCCCTTTTGATCCATGACAAAGCTTAGTGTCTGATGCTCAGAAAGTCATACCATAATTATCATTTGTTTACTGTTCAATAGCTCATTATCCGTTACTTTGTTTTTCTTTTTAGATGCTCTCTCGTTTTGGAGTGAATGAACTCCCTGATTTGGTCGATCAAATCATTGTCTGTGTTATTCTTATTGTTATTGTTGTTATCGTTGTTATTGTTTTTCTCTTATTACAAGTTCTCTGATCATTCTGTCCTTGTACTAACAATTTTTGCTGTAGTTAACTCACTAAAACAAGAGCAGCGCATTACTGAATGGACTCTTCCAAAAAACAAAAACAAAAACAAAAAAAAACAACAACAACCTCTTTCTGTGTGAAGGAATACATCTGATACATAAAAGAATTATACAATGGAAAAGGTTTATATGATTTTTCACTGGGATGTACACCAACAGCGGATATAATATACAAAAAAATGAATGCGATATACATCAACAGGGTAAACACAAACGAACAAAAACAAAGGAAATGTAGACGACATGTATCTTTACCTTCACATATGGTTGATAACTAGCTACGGATGTGACACTGGTTAGCATCAAGAAATGCTTATACTTGTACGTTTAGTATGCTTTAAATAAGTTTGAAAATGCCCCCCCCCCTCCCCGCTCAATGGGTTAAAACGTCCATTAGAAACATTTCAATAATGGCTGTCTTCTTGTAATCCAGTCCTTCTAACACTGTGGTTGTCTCACCGCAAGAGAACCGGAATGAAGAAGCGATGTGCTGATGACATTTTGGCAGTATTCACAATGTCAATCGATATCTGTCCAGCGTCTTGTTGTCTGGCCTTTTGAACCTCACACAAAACAGTCTGATTCCTCTGTCTGGCCAGCAGTGGATCTTGTCACATGCCCAGGGAAAATAACTTACGAGAGAGAGAGAGAGAGAGAGAGAGAGAGAGAGAGAGAGAGAGAGAGAGAGAGAGAGAGAGAGAGAGAGAGAGAGAGAGGTCCTTGAAATATAAACTATCAAGCTTGGAGTGGTCATGATGAAAACTGTACAGCTCACCCCTGTCTGTCTGTCTGTCAGTGTGTCTGTTTGCCTGTCTGTCTGTCTGTCTGTCTGTCTGTCTGTCTGTCTGTCTCTCTCTCTCTCTCTCTCTCTCTCTCCTGCCCTGTATAGTGACCGCCGTTTCCAAGGAAACAACACTAAAACCAATTGCAGTTTTGTAGGATGCCGCATCCCATTCACCTCCATCCAGACAGTGAATGAAGTTGTAGAGGCAGTGTCCTCCACTGTCCAGAACATGAGATAGGGTATGCAGCAGGCAGCCTTCATCTTTGTTTTCTTTGCAGGTGGAAGGAGAAAGGACGCTTAACATTTATTATATATAGTATATATATATATATATATATATGTTAAGCGTCCTTAACATATATATATATATATATATATATATATATATTATATAGAGAGAGAGAGAGGAGAGAGAGAGAGAGAGAGAGGGTGGGAGAGAGGAGAGAGAGTCTGGTTTGAGAGAGGGTGGGTTGGGCCATCGTGGTAGAATCTATAGACGTCTTGAGTTTTAGAAAGTGTGAGCAATCCCATTTAGTGTAGATTGTAAGCGGATCAGTCTGATGATTGTTTTTGCCATCTTCTTTTGATTGATGATGAAGCACTAAATTGCGAGCCCAGAAAGTCATATCATTCCCTTTATTCGCTGCTAAGTTGTTTATATTTGTTTTTGCTTAATTAGGTGGTTTCTGATTTCAGAGTGAGTAGTCTCTCGATTTAGTTGAGTAATTCATGGTTCATTTTGTTGTTGTTATTGTTGTTACAATTCTGTCTGTTACGAGACGTTTCCTTGAATGTATCATTCTCTTTCCATTCTCTTTTTGCCTTTTGTGTGGGAGTACTTGCGTTCTTCTTTCCTTGACACTCATTCCTTCGTTTGTTTCTCCTTCATTTTATTCAAAGCATTTACCGTTGCTGACTCAGTAAGAAATAAAAGCACTTCGTTACATTGACTCGTTCCGTGGGAATATATGTTTACATGAAAAGGGAAAAATGGCACCCCCTCGCTTCTCTCTCTTTCTCTCTATTTATCCCTGGAATATACTCCCATAACACATATAATATATACAAATTAATACAATGTACAAAACCTAACACAAAGAGAAAACCGAAGTAAATGGCGTGTCCCTTAACTTTGACAAGTATTCTGTAATCAGCTGTGGACGTGGTACCAACTAGCTTTAGGAACGGCGTAGACGTGTAGGTATATTATGCTCCTTTGAAGCTTGACAATGGCCCCCGTGTCTTATAAAAATTCATTACGGACATTTCAAACGGCTGTTTTCTTGTAATGCGATCCTCCTGGCACAGTTGGTTATTATTCGCAAGACAACTGGATTGAAGGAGACATGTGGTGATAATATTTTAGCAGTATTCACAATGTCAGTCGATATCTGTCCAGGGGCTTGTTGCCTGGCTTTTTCAACTTCGCGCAAAACAGTCTGATTCCTCTGTCTAGCCAGCTGTGGATCTTGCCACTTGCCCAGGGAATATGACTTTACTTGCAGGAGAGAGAGAGAGAGAGAGAGAGAGAGAGAGAGAGAGAGAGAGAGAGAGAGAGAGAGAGATTAACTGAGAGAGAGAGAGTCCTGCATATGACATATTGGTACAGTAATTGCAGCTTTTTTAAAACGTATTTTGTGATCTATTTCATGTTCTAACAGAACTCCCCTGAAGATAAATTTCCATGGACGGTAACAGACATACAACTTCTAACGAAATGAAGTATGAGTTAGTTTAGAATTTTTCAAGGGTTAAGTGAGAAAAAAAAAACGTATGAAGAACTTGGAAGAGACGCAGACAGCAAAATTTGCGAATTAGAACACAGGGAATTAGAAAGAGACGGATAGATGAGAGAGGATGTTATGGAGATAGAGGGAGTTGAGGATCTGTTCAAGAGTTTAACATTTAGGATTATTGCCGGTATAACATCATCTCTTCTGCCAATACTTAGCATTGTATTAGTTTCCTAATTTCATACGTTCGTCTTCTTTGATTCTAAAGTGTCGCCATAACACCGTCACTACTGCCGCCACCACCATCACCGTCACCAACTTCGTTCCCTGCAATATCATCATAATGATTGCTATTAACATCATCATCATCACATGGTTCCTTTTCTTGTTTCAGCACCATTATTAATTAATAACTGTTCTTATTTCTGTCTTCTCTCTCTCCACAAACAGACACAGATATACACACATGCCTATACTTATACAGACAGACGCACAGACACACATGCACACAGACAGACACATACAAAACAAACAGACAAACACACACACACACACACACACACACACACGCACGCACGCACGCACGCACGCACGCACGCACACACACACACACACACACACACACACACACACACACACACACAAAATCACGGAGTCATCAACATAGTAAGTACATGAAAGCTATCTCTCTCACCATCTCGCCCTGTCCTGTCTACAGACTCCTGGCTGCTGACTGGGAGAGGATAAGACATACAGGGAGGAAAAGGAAACACCTTCTCCGAGGAAGACGACACACCCAGTCATTGTGCGTGCTGATGAATAGAGAGATTGTGAGCTGAGATAGGGCTGTGTGATGCTGAGAGAGAGAGAGAGAGAGAGAGAGAGAGAGAGAGAGAGAGAGAGAGAGAGAGAGAGAGGGAGGGAGAGAGAGAGCACATTATACTGTACAAATCATTGGTGGCTGTATCATCATTATGTCAGGTCGTCAGGTTTGTTTCCATCATCATAACTACCATCATTTTTGTTTGTGCTTTTCTTTTATCATCATCATCATCATCATCATCATCATCACCGTCGTCATCATCATCATCATCATCATCAACATCATCATTGCCATCTTCTATTTCCCACTCTCCCTTGTCCCCCCCCCCCCACACACACAACCCTTCCCTCTATCACAACACTCTCACCCACTTACTGATTGTCTATGACAAACTGTCTCCCCGACACACATTCTCTCTCTCTCTCTCTCTCTCTCTCTCTCTCTCTCTCTCTCTCAAGACTCATATGAGAGAGGAGAGAGAGAGAGAGAGAGAGGTGCGCCTTGATCAAGACAAATCAAACTGAGGGGGAGGAGGAGGAGGAGGAAGAGGAGGAGGTGGTGGTGGAGGAGAAGGAGGAGGAGGAGAAGAAGAAGAAAAATCAACAACAACAACCACAACACAAGATGATGATGTCAAGTTTTCTTTTTTTTTTTTTTTACAATGGAATAAAATTGCAGATGAAAGCAGAAAATCCTGAATCAAATTATAACAAAAGCAACAGACACTGTGACACAGTTTTGTCTAAGATATGACTCCATAAAGTGCTGGGGAAAAAGCACTGAAACTTAGTAATAACTGAAACGCGTTCACACACACACACACACACACACACACACACACACACACACACACACACACACACACACATAATGATCATTTCTATAGAAACAGCATGAAAAGCGTTTGAAGTTTTCTAGGACGCCGTGTCCTCCTCCTTCCCGGCAGTGAATCAAGTTGTAGAGGCAGTGCCCTTTGCTGTCCAGAACATGAGACAGGGTGTGCAGCAGGCAATCTTCATCTCGGTTATCTCCAGGGGGAGGGAACTGGAGGAGAGAGGATACTTGACACAGTGCAGATCCTCTGATCATAAAAAAGAAAGAAAAACGAAGAGTGTCTTCCAAACAAAAAAGAAAATAAAGAAAACATGTAATGGGAACTGCAATCCAGAATGGTAACAACAAGAATAACGGTAAAAAGGCACAACAAACAAGTGTTGTTGGCTGACAACGTTTTGGATTTATATGGATGTGTGGGAGAATTTCCTCGCCCTTCCTCTACATTCTCTTCCCTTCTCCATTTTCCCATTCCTTCTCAACCTCCTGACGCTTCCCTCTCTGTCAACCCTCCCTTCCCTGTCACACCTCCCCTGTCACACCCTCCTTCCCCTGTCACACCCTCCCTTCCCCTGTCACACCCTCCCTTCCCCTGTCACACCCTCCCTTCCCTGTCACACCCTCCCTTCCCCTGTCACACCCTCCCTTCCCCTGTCACACCCTCCCTTCCCCTGTCACTCCCTCCCTTCCCCCATGTATAATTCATGCATTCATTTTCAGCTTGTGACATGTACAGGGAAGGAAACCGGCACTGGCAGTGGGTTGTGCATTGGTTTATGAGGATGTGAGCGCCCAACCGCCTGTTCTCCTCATTCGTCCCTCTCTCACCTCCTCTCTCTATTCAGCCCCCATGAACGTCCTCCTTCTGATGATCTCCCCTCTCCTGCGTGTTCCTCCTTCTCTTCCCTCATATGTCACGCATGTGCTATTCTCTCCCTCGGCAAGTACAATGTACAAGAAAGGAAAATGGAATTTACAGCTGTCTGACCGAGAAATCTCTCTCTCTCTCTCTCTCTCTCTCTCTCTCTCTCTCTCTCCCCCCCCCCCCTTCACTCTTTTTTTGCTGTAAACTTCCGAAAGTGTGCAGTCTTTTTCACTTCATTTGTTATCAGATTATTCTACGTTTTAACCCGTTTCCCTTTTGTGTTGTTTCCTCATCATAATAACAATACAACCCATTCAGACAGGCTAAAGAGTTGACAATGAAGTTGTAAGTGGTCGCTGGGAAACGAGCACAATCAATCACTGTCGAAAACATCGGACATGATGTATTCTTGCAGACTACTAGCCCATTTTGATAGGCAAAAGTATATACTCAGCTGTTTAAACGTACACTGATCTGACATTGGATTTGTTATAAGCGCAAATAAAGAAATACAAATGAACACTGGGAAATACTCCCAGCACTAAAGTGTAACAAAGGAAATGCAGACGGCATTATCGTAACTGAGAAGCAATCTTTAACTAGCTAGGGAGTGATGGCAGCTAGCTTTAGGAGCTGTATATACGTTTAGGCCTTGTATGCTCTTTATATATTTGAAAATGGCCCCATGTGTCATAAAAATCCATGACAAACATTTCAAACGGCTATGTTCTTGTAATCTAATCCTCCTGGTACTGTTTTTTTTGTTTTTGTTTGTTTTGTTTTCAAGACACCTGGAACGAAGGAGACGTGGTGATGATATTTCAGTAGTATTCACAATGTCATTCCATACCTGTCCACGGGCTTGTTGTCTGGCCTTTTGAGCCTCACACAGAACAGTCTGATTCCTCTGTCTAGCCAGCAGTGGACCTTGTCTCTTGCCCAGCAATATAACTTACAAGAGAGAGAGAGAGAGAGAGAGGAGAGAGAGAGAGAGATGGAGAGAAGAGAGGACAGATAGTAGAGAGAGAGAGAGAGAGAGAGAGAGAGAGAGAGAGAGAGAGACGAACAGACAGACAGACAGAGAAACAGACAGAAGAAGCAGAGAAGCAGAGAGAGAGAGAGAGAGAGAGAGAGAGAGAGAGAGAGAGAAGAGAGAGAGAGAGAGTTCTTTTACATACATATGGGACATTGGTACAGTAATGGCATCTTTTTTGTAAAACGTATTTTGTGATCTATTTCATATTCTACCAGAACTCCCCAGACAGACACATTTGCATGGACGGTGACAGAGACATAACTTATTGCGAAATGAAGTAGGCGTTGGTTTCAAATGGTTCGAGGGTTAAGCGAGAAGAGAGGATATGAAGAACTCGGAAGAGACACAGACAGTAAGACGTGCGAATTCACAGAGAGAAAATTAGAAAGAGACGGATAGATGAGAGAGGATGTTGTGGAGATAGAGGGTGTGGAGGGCTGAAAGCTGGAGCAGAATTCAAGATTTTAACATTTAGGATTATGGTTGGTATAACGTTTCTTCTTCTGCCTATATTTGTCGTAGTCGCTGTTTTTTTTTTTACTTTCACACGTTCGTCCTCTTTTATTCTACAGTTCCACCATAACCCCATCACTTCTATCACTACCACGAGAACCGTTCAACGTTTCTTAGCATTATCATTGTTATCACTGTCATTATCATCATCATCATTACCTGTTTTCTTCTTTTTTTATATCAGCATCATCATTAGCTCATTGTTGTTCTTGTTTCCATTTCTTTTTAGTCTGTCTGTGTCTGGCAGACCCCCATCCTCTCTCTTGTTGATGTTGTTGTTGTGGTTGTTGTTGTGGTTGTTGTTGTTGATGTTGTTGTTGTTGTTCTTTTTCTTCTTCTTCTTCTTCTCCTTCTCCTTCTTCTTCTCTCATTCCTGTTTATTACAGACAGACACTCACACACAGACACACATATGCACACACTAACTCACACACACACACACACACACACACACACACACACACACACACACACACACACGACACAAAAGACGACAGACAGACAGACAGACAGACAGACAGGCAGACAGACAGACAGACAGACAGACGGAGACAGTCAGACAAACATGAACTCTGTTTCTATCACCATCTCATCCAGTCCTGTCTCCAGGCTCCTGGCTGCTGACTAGGAAGGGATCAGACGGAGAGTAAGGAAAGGAAACGTATTCCCCGAGAAAGGCGAGACACCCAACGACTGTGCGTGCCGATGAATGGGGAGATGGTGAGCTGAGATAAGACTGTGTGATGCTGAGAGAGAGAACATTATACTGTACGAATCGCTGGTTGCCATGATATCAGTATATTACATCGTCCTTTTCACTATCGTCGTCATAACCATCATTACCTGTTGCTTGTGTTTGTTAATCACTAGTACGCATTATCATCTTCATCAGCATCATTACCGACTTTCGCCTTTTTTTTATCCCTCCCCCACCCTCCTCCACTCCCCACCCCTCTGTCTCCTTGCTTCACTCAAACATTCACTCACTGTCTGTCTGTATTTCTGATTCTCTCCTCTCTGCTCTGTACCCAGAGAGAGAGAGAGAGAGAGAGAGATAAGAGAGAGAGAGAGAGAGAGAGAGAGAGAGAGAGAGAGAGAGAGATGCGTCTTGATCAATACTGAACTTGAATCAGATCGGCTGAGGATAAAAGCATCTGCCCCCTCTCCCCATTTTCCTCTTTCTCTGTGTATGCCTATATGCCGTCTCTCCCCCTCTACACCCCTTCTCTTCTTTTGTCTCTGTCCTCCCACAGAAGAGGTGGTATGGTGTTGTTTACAGACAGATTTATGATCAAATTGAAATATACAGTGTACACTATACGTGTTCCGTTGGAAAGCTGTAGAGCTTTCAACTAAACAGGTTCATGGTGTTTTGTTTCTTGAACTGCGATGCAATATGTGCTAGAAACAGTTTTCTTGACACGAAAGTTATCACAGCGAGAGAGACAGAGAGAGAGAGAGAGAGAGAGAGAGAGAGAGAGAGAGAGAGAGAGAGACTGAGAGAAAGACACACACACACACACACACACACACACACACACACACACACAACACACACACAGAATACTCTGGAAAAAAAAGTTGGCAGATGCAGCAAGCCTACATTGAAATGCTGCTGGAAGTTTAGTTGATCCACTGAATTTCCAATGCTACACGGAAACAGTCCGTCAAGTCATGTTGCCGCTAGGCCCCGACTCTCCTACTGACAGCCGGCTGCGTAATGTTTAAAACATATATAGATATAGCATTTCAGAAAAAAAGAAAACTGAAAAAGTTATTTCACTCTTGAGGTGACACGGAAGATAGGAGTACTGGAACGATCATGACGGACTTCATGCTTCCAAAAGCCACCTTCACCACCTCACTCCAACCCCATCCAATACCTTCCATCCTCCTCCTCTCCCCCCCCCAAAAAAAAAAAAAAGGGGAAACAAACTAAGCCTTACACTACTTGATTTAATTACATTACTAACGAGCAAAGGAGGTGTGTGTTCTCCCACAGATAAAACATCCGACCTTTACCCTTCTGCAAACAGGACTGAAATATCTGTCGGTTCTGAAACATTTTCTACACCTGAACTCCGGCGTGGATAGACGTCAGTTAGCATTTGGAATGAAAATCAACAAACCGATAATAGCAACACAAACAGCGATAATGAGGCAGCAATAAATCCGGACATGCTCATGCCCATCTTGTCCGGCTCAAGACTGAGAGAGAGGCGTTCATGGCCTGATTATAAATAGACAAAAAAGCGGTAACAGCGGGAATGGGAAAACAAATGGAAAAGGAGAAAAATAGGTAACAAAAAATCTTGGCTTTGTTTCTAATGGGTCCAGTAAAGATTGACATGTAGAGCAAGCACTAAAAAGATTCTACAGAATTGCGTGCAATTGAGGTCCACTCCCAATTCACACAACCGCATCCCTAATGGAAAAAGAAGAGAAAAGAATGAAAGAAAGATAGAAACCTAGCCCTCTGCTAACACACGTAACTGCATTACCACAGAGCCAGAGTGAGTGAGTGTTCTTCCAGAAATAAAGATCTCCTTCTGAGTCCCTTCAGTGACAGTCCCAATTACTGTGCTCACCTCCCAAACCTTTGACAGTACCTTATTCCAAGCATAGACATGGAGGGAAATACAGAAACTGAGTAAGTTTTTACACCGTATTCTTCCAACAAGGAAGTGTGTGAGTGCGTGCGTGCGCGCGCGCGCGCGCGCGGTGTGTGTGTGTGGTGTGTGGGGTGTGTGTGTGTTGCGGCGCGCCCGAGTGTGTGTGTGCGTGTGTGTGCCGGACTGTTGATAGTTCTTTGCGCTTGTTAAGAAAACAAGATGATTGAAAGTATTCATCGTTCTATCGGGAACTTCTCTTCTGTCCATAGTCTGTGTTTAGATTTGCATCTCGCTTTAAAAACTCTTTGCCGTATAGGTATTTCCAACACTGAAAATCTTGTTTCATAAGCCCCGGATCATGTTGCTTCCATTGTTAACACGTTTAATATGATTCTGTTTCTAGACAAGTTCTATGATAAAAATGCCGATGTCATTGAATTGTTCCTCCTGTACAATGTTTCCTTGATGCTTTAAAGCACAGATTTGCACCTAGAAATATGCGTCCTGTATACATAGCAGACTATACAGATGGAATGAGACTTCGAATGAGACTATAAACCGAGGTTCCGTGTGTGAACGCACGCATAATATCTTGCACACACGTAAAATCCCATCACCAACTTTCGGAAGAGTAGGCCAGTTTGGCCGTTGGTATGGATGACACGTTACACACAGCATGCACCCTGCGTAAGAAATGGAAAGAATGAAGGAAGTAAAGAAACTGAGTGAACGATATTGAACGATATTGACTGGATGACACGGGAAACGACTTAATGAAGCGCCAGCTGGCAGCTCTTCAGTCGGCACTACCCAGGTAGGCAGCCCGTTGTGTAAGCGAGTGTTGATTGTAAAGCGCTTAGAGCTTGGTCTCTAGCCGAGAATAGGCGCTATATAAGTATTCATTATTATTCATTATTATTAGACAAAATGTTTACCTTCAATCATATAATTTTGTAGAACTCACTTTTCTCTAACTATCTATCTGTCTGTCTGTCTGTCTGTCTGTCTGTCTATCTATCTATCTATCTGCCTGTCTGTCTGTCTATCCTGGTAGTGTTAGTAGTTTGAGTGAACTTATTTTTAAGTGAAAATTTTGTTCGTTTCATTTTAAGTGTGCTTCATTTTAATAAACCTGAAAAAGCCTCGGTAAGGCGTGTGTGTAAGTATATATGGATGTATGTGTGTGTGTGGCAATCATATGAACCTTTGTTAGTGTGCTCATTTTCATGACAGGCCAATGACGAACATCCTTGATGGTACACTGGCTGCATTCTCCTGTTTCCCCCTACTGGCTTTTGTTGTTGTGTTTTCTGACTCATTTCGAGCTAGGTGTCCTACCCGGTGTCCTGTTTCTCTCTTAAATTATGTTGCCGTGGAGTTGTTAAATTTAAAATTTCTTAAAGTGCGATGGGGGCGGGGGGGGGGGGGGGTGGGGGGGGGGGGAGGGGACAGGAGAGAGGGGGCTATATGTATTGTGTTGATTTCTTTTCATAAGTTAAAACATATTTCAGAACGTCAATATAATTGCCCTGTCACAGTACACACACACACACACACACACACACACACACACACACACACACACACACACACACACATGCACGTGCGGGTGATGAGACAGGCAGACACACACACACACACACACACACACACACACACACACACACACACATACACAGACAGACAGACACACACACACACACACACACACACACACACACACACACACACACACACCACACACACCGCACACTCACACACATCTGCTCCACAGTACGACCGCTGTTTCCATGGAAACACCATAAAAAAAAACTGGTTGTAGTTTCCTAGGACGCTGTGTCCTCCTCCTTCCAGGCAGTGAATCAGGTTGTAGAGGCAGTGCCCTTTGTGCCCTTTGCTGTCCTGGGCATGAGACAGCATGCAGCAGGCAATCTTCATCTCGGTTATCTCCAGGGGGAAGAAACTGGAGGAGAGAGGATGCTTGACATAATACAGCCACACGCTCAGGAAGAAAAAAGACATCCCTCTCCCTCCATGCAACAGGAGTATCTTCCGCAAAAAAAGTGAAATACAGCAAACAAGAACAACAGGAAAGACGACAACAACAACGGCAACAAAATAGCGTTGGCGGTGGGTTACGATTAGGGTTTTGAGGATGTGAGGGATATTTTCCTCGTCCCCCCCCCCCCGTCCCCCCCCCCCATTTCACTCCCTTCTCCAGTTTCCTCCTCCTCCTCCTCCTGACTTTTTCCCTCTTTGTCACACTTTCCCCCCTCCCATGTATAATTCATATGTTCTTTTCTTTTTGAGCGTGGCACGTGCACATGGAAAGAAACTGGATCCCAGCAGCGGGTTAAGCGTTTGGTTTACTGGGGGATGTGAGCTCTCCACCCCCTTCTCCCCCGATCACATTTCCATCCCCAAACAACCACTGTCCCATCAGCCCTGTTTCTTTTTCCATTGACCTTCACTCTCCCTCCAGTTTTCCCTCCATCCACGCATGCATAATTCATGAATCATTTTCTTTTTCAGGCAGTAAGAACGTACCAGAAAAAGTATTTGGAAGTACTGCTGTCCCGTGATAACGTTCTTCTTTTTCACTCCCCAAAATATGCATATTCTTCTTGTTATTAAATCCCGTTCTAATTTTTTTCCTTTTTTGTTGAGCTGGATAGTAATGAACATAGAAATGCCAGAGGTTCATACATGTTGTCTTACATATAGATAGTTAAAGGTTGCAGTGTGTCCTGAAACAGCACACGGATAGTTGGTGCCACACAGACATGGTTTCTGTTACTTGTGACTCTGGAGACGTTGGTTCAGTGATGGTCGTTGATGGCAGCAAAAGGGACAAGTGCTGTGATAAGAATAAGTGTGCAAAATAACATGCCGTAATGGGATACAATGTGATGGTATGCAATGGGAAAAGATGCAATATAAAGTGATGCGAAATATTTACATTCAATCCATTACAGTGGACATGAATAAATGCAATAAAACGCAATACAACACAGTGAATGAAAAATCAACACATTACAACACAATGAAAAGAATACAATACAATGGGACAAAATGCAACGCAAAAACGATGATGCGCGATGCTGCATTAATGTAGTAGTACTTATAACATGGAATAATAACATAAGGTAAGACACAAAACAATGCAATACAATGCAAACTAATGAGACAATATTGTGTATTACAACACACCCCTGCAAGACCATCAAATATGCTATGACACAAGATAATACAATAACCTTAATACAACACAGTACAACACTATACAGTACAATGCAATGCAGTACATAAGTAATCGGTAAAGTAAGACGATTGCGATGCGATTAACTGCAATACAACTTAAAATACAATGTTATACAATGCAATGCAATACAGTGTACGTCACCACAATGCAATAACACTACAACACAATTTAATACAATGTATATGATACGATACACATCTGTACAAATACAACACAATGTAATCAATACGACATGAGATCATATGCTAAAAAAACGTGAAACAATACGACAGAATTTAGTACGATCAATACATCATACTGTAACGACTCAACAACATGGAACTCAATTCAGTCAATATGAAATAGTATGACAACGGAACACAATACAAACAACACAATATAATACTATAGAATTCAACATAAGACGATGCAACGCAACACATCAAGACACAGCACCTTATGTAAGCTGTTTTCGTTTTGTACAGAAAAGCACACAAAACGGTCAGATAACAAACACCACCCTCTTTGGGATGTAGCAGGTTTCTGTTCCCTATGAATTAAAAAAAGTGACGTTGCTAAAAAACCAAACGTCCCTTCGGGTGGTGTTCGACTATTCCTTTACACCCATTTCCAAGGAAATTGTCAATGAGGATATCGGTAACAATGATTTACACTGCCCCTCAGGGTAGTTGCCGCAGAGGTCATCTTCTGTAACAGAATACAGCCGTGGTTTTATTGGTAGTATTATTTGGAAGCGGTTTCCAGTCTTAGCAGCTAGATTAGATAAAAGATGTTTGGAAGCAGTTTCCAGTGCTGGCAGCTAGATTAAAAATGTTTGGAAGCGGTTTCAAGTGTTGGCAGCTAGATTAAAAAAAATGTATCTCAGAACGTCAAAAGCATTTCATTCATTCCGCGATGGCAGGCCAAAACTGTCAGCGATGATGATATTGCAGGAATAACATAGATAAAACAATCGAACATGGCTACAGCACTACTGTTTGAAAATACTATCGTCTGATCGAGGATGGCAGTATTGAAAAGATAGGGGCGACTGTTGATTGCGAAGATTCAGTTCGTTGACTACCAGAAAAAAAGGATGTTTTAAAGGCATTTCGATTCTTCAGTAGATGAAGTTGTTTATTTTCAGGTCATAGGCATTTCTTCCCTTTTTATCAGTACGGTGCCCTGTAGAACCCGATTTCTTTCCTTCACATCCGTTTCTCCACACCAAACCCAACCCCAACAGAATGGTGTCCCCTTTCCATGTACTCTCAGCCTTGCTTGCCTTTCCCAGCCTTCACCATTTCCAGCACCGCTCTGATGAGAGACATATCATCCGAACTACCCGCAGTCTCACAGATCAAGATTTTCTGCCGTTTTTTTTTTCCTTTACGTTCTGCACCTAGTTGATCTGCTGTCAACATTTACGATTATGTTTCTGGAAAATTGCCTTTTACAGTCATACTGTGGTAGTTTACCGACAGCAACGTTTGATCGTTCCCTGCGTTTTGTCATTTCACGATGTCATAGTCAAGGATGGTCTTCTAACTACACGCAAAAATATCAGCGACATCAATGTGAAAGAAGATGGGATTTTTCTTTACTGTATTATAAAACGTACAAAACATAATGCATCATGAAAGGAACTTGTAGCCATTGTTTACATAAAAACAGTATCTGGTTTAAGATTTTGAATACTTCATAGTGTAAAAGGGAAAAGAAGTACTCGTCAACCA
>CM065728.1:34235154-34242654 GCA_033310375.1 Conus canariensis
GAGAGAAGTGACTCTCTCTCTCCTCTCTCTCTCTCTCTCTCTCTCTCTCTCTCTCTCTCTCTCTCTCTCTCTCTGATAGAACAAAAACAGACAATAAGAACTATTGAAATAGGAAATAAAAGTCAGCTTGTACACGAACGGACGATGCAATGGTCACCTTACTGGTACTTGTTTTTTCCCACCCCTTTCCTCTCAAGCAGACCTCCCATACCTCATTATTGTCTGTCTGTCTGTTTGCCTGTATGTCTGTCCCTCCCTCCCTCCCTCCCTCTCATAATACACAGAACACACAGACAATACAAACACAGACAATTCAACTCATCAAAATTCTAAATGAGTCTCGACAATGGCAAGGAAGCACAACAACTCTCTCAGTAACTCCCTCCCCACCTCTTCGTGGCCAGCAAATATTCCAAACAACACATTCACCACAGCACAGTATAATCTTTGGCACCACAAGGGAAAGGTGGCGGAAGCCTGTCTGTCTGGTGCTACTGGTTTCAGAGAAGGGGGTCGATGGCTCTACAGAAGTGGCCACTGATGGTGATAACAGCCCTGAAATGCACACACCCATGTCTTTCCTTTCTGACAGTTGGTGGTACAGGCTAAGGAGTTTTATGACACGGTGCTCTTCCTGCTGAGACAAAAAAAGAGGTTTTCGTTTTCTATCGTCTGCAGTGTAGAAAGGAGGAGGACGTATGTGCACGAAGACTGATGTGTAGAAAAGTGACTGGGTGTGAGGAATTGGTAGAGAGCTCAAGAAAATAAAAGTCATTCACTCTAACTCTGTGCTTGACAGTATACAAATAGGCAATGAAACATGTGAAACTGCAAATATATGTTAATACGCACAGGAAATGTCAAACATACTGTCATCATTATTACTCCTCATGCCTCCTAATCTCAATCATTTGTTGAATTATACATTCGGAGTTTGAAGGTAGTATGGTGACAGCAAGAAAGAGTGTAAAGAGAGAAATGTATATGCTGGTTGCTAGCTGACAAAATGAAGGAAACAAATAAAGAAACAGTATTGAGTATCAAATGATGTATATAACATGGGAAAATATGGAAAATATATACTGGCTTTGCAGGCAGACAAAAGGAAGAAAATAAAAGAAACAGTACTGAGCCTTAACCCATTGATAATATTCAGGGAAGATATAAAAATCAAAACAATAGTAACTAAAGAATGGCAAAGATTTACTATGAAAAATAGTCGCGAGATTTATGGAAATGGTTGGACATATTGGTAGAGGGACATAAGAGATAGAGCGAGGAAACTTCTGTGTAAGTATTACAGTCTTCAATCATACCACACAAGAAGTATTTGTCTTCCTAAGCTATGAAAATAAAGGAATAAAAATTGTGTAGAGGAATGAATACTATTGGAAAGCAAACACAAACAAGCCGCCAGTCACTATGAAATCGACGTGGCAAAGATTCAGACAACACAAAGGGAGATATTAACATTTACACAGTAACATCCTCTTTTTCTCTCCATCTCTCCTCACTATCAACCTAGACCTGCCCACTGTCTCTAAGTCCTTGCTAAGTCATTTTCTTGGTGAAAGAGAACTGTTGTTTGCCTGCATTTGTTTTCTTTCACTGCTTGATTATCCTCGTTGGTTTGCATGTTTTACATGTCCTGGCTAAAGAAAACTAACATGTTTTTACTTCTGTGTTGTTTGTTGTGTTTCTTTGTTTCTTTCGTGCCTAGTAACCCCCTGTTTTCGTATTCTCTGTCTGTCTGTCTGTCTGTTCTGTCTGTCTGTCTCAAAATCCAGAACATACAGACAGAACAAACACAGTCAATGAGAACTACGGAAATAGCAAATGAATATTAGCATTAGCAACAAGGAATAACACTGTCCTCTTCGTCTAAGTACACACCTCAGCATCCTTCTACGTCTATCCGTCTAACTGTCTATCTGCTTCTCTATTTCTCTCATAATAGACAGAACACATATACAACACACAGACAGCTTAGGCCATCAAAATTGCAAATGAATCATGGTAAGAAAGCACAACACCTTTCTCAATAGGTTCTTCCCTACCCCTTCCTGGCCAGTAAATATTCCAAGCAACGCTTTTATCACGTCACAGTATAATCTTTGGCACCACAAGGGAAATGTGGCGGGAGCCTGTCTGTCTGGTGCTATTGGTTTTAGAGAGGGGGGGTCGATGGCTCTACAGAAGTGGCCACTACTGGTTGAAATGGCCCTTGAAAGCATACACCCATTTCTTTTCTTCCTGACAGTTGGTGGTATGGTTATAAGAACTTTACAACATGTTGCAATTGCTGCTAAGAAAAAGATGTTGCAATAGCTGCTGAGAAAAAGATATCTTCGTTTTCCATCATCTGCATTTTACAGGTAGGAGGAGGACACAAACAAAGTAAACTTGTTAAATTACTAATCAATGTTGACAAACAATTTTCCATCTGAATTTGACTTTGCGTTCCTTTCCAAGTACACAATCGAAACCGTAATGTATCTTTTTTTTTCTGTCCCACCTCTGCACCACCTCAGAGGCAGTGCACCCACGCTGCTCATTCCGACACCCCGTCCACAGCCACAGCCCGGTTGGCCCCGCCGCAGCCCCGGCACCGGCAATCCACAGGGAGCAGCCAATGTCAACTCGTCAAGAGGCAACCCACCGGAGGAGACACTGCACTGCTGACGAGTCACTTTGGTGGTGTTCAGTGGCGCCTGTTCTGATCTAACATACGCAGGACACCACCTACTAAGCCCCTACTGACGACAATAATTGCTTAGTCGCGGAGCCAACGTGAGTGAGCTCTCCCTCTGGAGGGCGCCACCACGTCCGTCCAACGACAGCCCCCATGGGATTACCGATACCGGTGACCCCGACGGAACCAAACCAAGGCCACAGACGTGGAGAGGAAATCGAAATTGAGGTCATCATAGAGCAGGGCATGAATGGCCACAGAATTTGAGACAATTTTTTTATGCTGATCGATGAGAATGAGGATGATGAAGATGATGCTACGGATTTCCATTTCGGTCTGAGACTACATGACAGGGCTGTACTCTACGCTTCCTTTCATAATATATCCCGGCGTCAACCAGGCCCGAGAGATACAGGTACCTGCAGTGTTGGTCAGGAAATTTGAGCAACACTCTCAGAAACGCATCCATTAAGCGGGTGAAACTCGACAGTGTGGTCACAGTCTTCCCAACTGAGTCCGCAGCAAACTCAGCTCTGGGTGGGAGCCAGTCGGGGCAGAAAAACCCTCATGACTCTGATGGGATTCGAACCCACGACCTCCCAGCCGGGAGTCCGCGACGCTAACCACTTCGCCACGGCGGCTGGTCCGTAATGTATCTTATCATTGTATACCAAAGTGAAGTGAGAGCACATCTTATGGTACTGGTTGCAAAGCTACTAGAGGACGACGGTGGGTGTGGAGTGGGAGTGTGTAAGTGATAGCTGTATGCAAGTGTCATAAAAGCAAACCCCTTTTGTGTCTGATAGTTGCTGTTGCATGTTCAAGAGCTTTAGAAAGTGGAGAATTTATTTTTGAGGTAAAATGTGATAGAAATGTTCTTCTTTGATAGACTACAGTACGAAGAGAGAGAGAGAGAGAGAGAGAGAGAGAGAGAGAGAGAGAGAGAGGGGAGAGGAGGAGAGAGAGAGAGTGTGTGTGAGAGAGAGAGACAGACAGACAGACAGATAACCAGACAGACAGATAGATAACCAGACAGACAGACAGATAGACAGGCAGGCAGGCAGGCAGATAGACTGACAGACAGACATAAACAAACACAGACAGGCAGGCAGACACAGTCCCAATCAATACCTTCACACTCAGACACTTCTCTCCATGTCATTTCTTTTTTTGTTACACCATTCCACTTCCCTATCCCCATACTTTCCCCACAGTACAGATAATGGGAGCAAGGATTCCAGTCTCAATTCCCTCAGCAACAAGGCAGCGTATTATAAAGCCCCTGACCTCACACCTACTGCTGTCAGAGAAGAAAAGCTGGCTCATATATTTGAAGGCCTGTATAGTCCAGTAGCAGCCACTTCGGTAGAGACATCGACCCTCATCTCTCCAACCAATTGCCCCAGACAGAGAGGCTCCAAGAGTCTTTTGCTTGTGGTCCGACAGTTATACTGAGGCATTGTGAAGCTAGACCATGGAATGTTGGCTTCTCTGGTAGAGATAAGACAGAAGCAGAAGATAGTCTTGCTGTTATCAGAAAAGATTTTACTGCTTGTTTATTATTATGAAGAGTTGATTTCAGAAAATGTATACTATGAGCAGTTGAAATGCTACCAATTTTAAAAAAGCAAGAAACGACAAATGGAACTATCACCAACAAAATCAATTTTATTTAACGCTTTGAAAAGCTCCTAAATCTGTTAACATTGCAAAGAAATGTAAAAAGTCATGAATGAAATCCTCACGTCTCCCGTACCTCCAATCTTCAATTCTTTGTTGAATTCTATATTCTAGTCTTTAAAGGATAATGACTGCAAGCAAAAGTCTAAACAGGAATATAAGTACTGGCTACCAGTGGTCAAGTGAAAGAAATTTAAGAAACAGTAACAAGCGCGACCAATTGATATTCTCAGGAGATGTAAAAAGAAAATAACTAATGGTAAGCAGTTCTTCATTCACTATGAAATTTGGGAGGTGCTGGCAGAGGGACAGAAGAAAGGATGCAGAAGTTCACAGTCAAAGCAATCAGTGACAGCAAACAAAACAGTTGATCTTCTGCAGTCAATATATCGGAAAAAAGAGAAATCTTCGAAGATGAATACATACTGTGGGAAAGCAAATGCCAACAATCAGTATGAAGTTGATTTAGCAAGATTGCAGAAAAAGCAAAAGGAGATGTTAGCATTCACACTTAAAGCATCTTCTTTTTTTTACCCCGACCCTCTCTGGTATCATCCTGGGCCTACCACCTGCCTCTAAATCCATGCTAAGCGATTTTCATGGCAACAGAGAACTTTGTTTGCCTGCAATAGTTTTCGCCTACATCTAATTCATTCTCGTTGTTTATGTTGGTTGTCCCGGCCGAAGACCAATACGTGGATACCTCTGTATCCTAATTTGTTTGTTTGGTCCATCTTCAGGCCCAGCAATTACGAGTTTATGATCATGTTCAAATTAGTCTTTGTCTGTCTTGATGTTAACAATGACAAGAAAGGACAACTGTATAGTTGTCCAAGGCCTTCTTTGCCAATTCCATCGCAACAAAATCCGAAGCCACAATTTGTATGAACATGGTATTGTCTGTGGCACCACACGTAAAACATGAGAGTTAGCCTGTCGTGTGGCGTTAGTTCCAGAGAAGGGCTAGGAGGATGTTAGAAGGGAAGGGTGTGTGGCTCCATCTTTTTTCTCTGACAGCTGGTAGTACGAGTTTGACACTGCATTTGAATTCGAGGAAAAGGACGATATCGGAAACATATGTGTTGACTGTCTTAGTGTAGAGAGAGAGAGAGAGAGAGAGAGAGAGAGAGAGAGAGAGGAGGGGAGAGGAGAGAGAGAGAGAGAGGAGGAGAGAGAGAGAGAGAGAGAATGTTGATAAAGAATTGACGTGGATAAATGAGACTGAGACTGAATGTTTTGCTGGCGACATTAAAAATAAACTATCCGCCTTCTCTCTCTCTCTCTCTCTCTCCTCTCTCTTCTCTCTCTCTCTCTCTCTCTCTCTCTCTCTCTGGTCTTATGAAATATATAGACGGACCAACAAGAACGATAATATGTAATGAATATTAACATTATCAGAAAAGGATAAAATAAACCTCATTGCTTGTCTTAGCCATTGTCTCCCAAACAAAATTTGATGACTCCATCTTCGGCAGTCTCTACGTCTGTCTCTCTGTTTATATATAATTCTCTCTCTCTCTCTCTCTCTCTCTCTCTCTCTCTCTCTCTCTCTCTCTCTCTCTTTCTCTCTCTTGCTCGCTCGCTCGCTTGCTAGCTCACTCGCCTGGACGCTCTGACAATACATATCACATGCAGACTAAACAAATGCAGACAATCCAAATCATCAAAATTGCAAATGAACCTCAACAATGGCAAGAATACACAACAACTTTTCCCATTACTCCCTTCCTATTCCCGACCTTCTCCTTTCCCTGAGAAAGGAATATTTCAAGCCTGAAATTTATCACTTCTCAGTATAATCCTTGGCACCACAAATGAAAAGTGGAGGGAGCCTGCATGTCTGATCATCGGTGTTAAAGAGGGGGGTTGATGGCTCTACACAAGTAGCTGCTGCTGTTATAACAACCCCTAAATAATACACTCATATTTTTTTCTTTTCTCTGACAGCTGGTGGTATAGGTTGAGGAGCTATACAACATGTTGCAATGGCTACTGAGAAAATAGAGATTGGAATCTTAGTCATCCGAGGTCTGCAGGACGGGATGGAAGGACTCTGCACGAAGGATAGTGTGTAAAATCGTTAAGTGAGCGCAAAGGAACTGGAGGAATACTCAATAGATGTCACAATCTTTCTGTCTTCGAGGGTACATGAAACAATCGAAACAAACGACAAAATTCCTTAAACCTGCCCATGAATATTGACATTCCTATGGAATGAGGAAATCATTCTCATTCTAATCATCGCTCCCCCTCCCAATCTCAGACTTTAATTAAATCAAACATTCTGAGTTCGAAGATGTAATGACCAGAAGCAAAAGTTTAAGTGGGAAAATACACAATGAATGACTTAGCCAGCAAAGGAAAGGAACAAATTGCAAAACAGTACTGAGCCTCGAGAACTGGCCTTTTTTATTTAAGACAAAAAGCCCCAAAGTATTGAGAGAAAACTAAGTTCAAGCAACAATTTATTACTACCATTAAAAATGACACGGCAAGACTTTTATTGAAAGTAAGGGAGGTTTTAGAAGATGGAAAGAAGGGATGAAAAGAAGGTATTAAACTGCGCTCACTGTCAACACATACTCGCCATTGCTTTTTTCTTCTGGCAAAATTTATAACAAATAAACGAAAGAAGACGAATAAGTTATATCAAAGAAATAAGTGCAAGCTAACAAGTTCTCATTCACAATGATACTGAATGCAATTGATAGAGTTAGATTCATATGATAATTTTGACTGAGAAAAGACGAAAACCAAATGGTGCATGACAGAAAACAAGCCAAAATGAAACAAACGCTTTTTGTGCACCTACTTTGCGTGTTCAGTTGTACTTTGGATAATTTTGATTCATTAATTTGGATTATTTTAAAACATGAAAAGGGGGAACTCGATTACGTTTGTCAGTCAACATCTGATTGATTGCAAATGAATTCATATTGTGGAAAACATGTTGCCATTGTCGCTACCAAAGAGTAGAGAAAAATCTGTCTTTTATTATGTGTAGGACGAGGAGTGGGAAGAAAATGTTAAGAATGACATGGATGTAATTGTACTGATGCCGAAGGTCAAACAGTAAATGCTCTCTCTTCTCTCTCTCTCTCTCTCTCTCTCTCTCTCTTCTGTCTCTC
>CM065728.1:34245154-34252654 GCA_033310375.1 Conus canariensis
TATGGCTATTCCTGTCCCAGCGGAGTAATAAAGACTAAAGTTAGATCTATAACGTCCACCTTTATAGGTGGGATTGTCGGAAATGCAGGATGTTGAAAGAACGAAAGACAGAGGAGACAATGGTGTAACATGTGCATTGTGTAACATGGCCCTCCCAATTCCACCAAGTGGGGAGCAGTTGACTTCAACAGGAAATATATTTGTCTTCACCAGAATCTCTTTGTCGATTCAGTCCAAAGATGTCTGGTGTTGAATAATGACAACAAGATGAAATAGAGCTGCATCGTGTGGTCTGATCTGACTCGCATCAATCAGCCAACTCGTTTGACGATACTACTGACGTCGTATTGAAGAGAAGTTAAGCCATGCCAAGATTATGGCTGATTACTTCATCTATCCTTGATTACAGGCGAAAGTGCCCAATTCGAAGGAGCAGTATGGCTTAATCAGAAACGATTCAAGTTTTCTCATTAACTGTTATTCAAACACTTGATATTCCATCAAGCTTACAAATCATTCCCAATCTTGAGAGGAGAGTTTTGAAAGTGTAACAAAGGCATCAACCCCATTCTTCCGCTTTTTTTCACCCCTTTTTCCCAAGCAAACATTTCTGATTCCATCTCTATCTGCCATTGTCAACGTCCCTATCTATATCTATCTGTGTGTCTGCCTGCCTGCCTGCATGTCTATCTGTCTGTCTGTCTCTATCTTTGTGTGTGTGTGTGTGTGTGTGTGGTGTTGTGTTTTGTGTGTGTGTGTGTGGGGTCTGTCTGTTCTGAAGATACACAGAACAAGCAGACAAAACAAACACAGACAATCAAAACCATCAACACTGGAAACGAATGTCAACACTGGCAAGAAAACAAAACTTGTTCACTCACTTCCTTCCCATCCCTCTCTGCCGAGCAAACATTCCATGGTGGAAACGTATCACGTCACAGTATACTCTTTGGCTTTACAAGCGGAAGATGGAGAGAGCTGTCTGTCTGGTGCTGCTGGTTTTAGAGAGAAGGAAGGATGGAGATGGCTCTACATAGAGAGCAGCTACTGGTTGAAGCAAACTTTAAATAACACACCCACATTTTCTGCTCTCTGACAGTTTGGGTTATGGGTTGAGGAGATTTACAAGTTGTAATTGCAGCTGAGAAAAATGTCTGCAGTATGTGTTTAGGGCGAGGGTGGGGAGGCTAGGAAGGGAGGGGTGCTGCAAGAATGATGACAGGAAAGAAGTGATTGGGTGTGAAGAAATTTAGTTGAGAACTCAAGAAAAGAAAAAAAAGTGGCTCCTCTGAATCTTTGCCACTGTCTGCCTCTCTCTGATGGTACAGGAAACATATGGCCAAAGCGAACGGTGAAAACTGCAAATGAATATGGATACGAGCAATACATGACATATACATTCGCTCCATAACCACTCTTTGCACATTCTAATCTCAATCTTTCGTTGAATTAAATGTTCTGGCTGAGCAAAAAACCTACAAAATGCAGTCTGCAACCTCATCTTGTTCATTTGTTTCTTTTGTTTTTTTCTTCCTTTTTTTTTTATAGGAAAGGACGTCTGTAAATAAATGCGTGTTTGGGTAAAACAAATTCAGACAGACAGACCATTCTTCATTCTTAATGACTAGCAAGGCTTCAAAGGAAGGGAAGGAGATTTTTGTAGAGAACAAACCGCTAAAAAGACTACATTAAAATGCAGACTTTAAAGTGTTCACTGACGGCATGAGAGTACATGCATACAAACCCTTAATCACTATAATATGACTTTGCAATGACTTGGAGAAAGCAAGGTAGGTGTTAATACACATACTATTTTACTTAACTTCTTACTTGTCATCTCCCCCACCTATTTCCTAGCCCCACCTATTTCCTAGCCCATCTCCTTTCTCTTAAGTTATGTTCATAGTCACATAGAACATAGAAAATTGGAACGAAACCAATTTTCGTTGCTTTTGTGTTCAGTTTGTTTTGTTTTGTTTATTTGCCAGCCCTGTAATTCTCTTCTCTCTCTCTCTCTCTCTCTCTCTCTCTCTCTCTCTCTCTCTCTCTCTCTCTCTGATAGTACATAGAGTAAAGAGGCAAACTTGACACAAACAAGCTGAAATTGTCAAATCACAAATCAACGCTAATAATGGCAAGTAGAAAAAATCATATCTGAATTTGTCTCTGCCCTTCCATTGCAAGTACAAATTTCAAACCCAGTTTATCTGGTCATGGTATGTTCTTTGAGACTGCAAGCAGAGCCTGTTTGGTAGCACTGACTCCCAGGATAGGAGAGGATGACCGGATGTGTCGGGAAGGGCTGATGAGGGCTCCAGGGCTGTTCCCAAGTGCCATCAGAAACACACCTTTTCTTCCGTGTGAGAGCTGCTGATAAAAGGTCAAGAATTCTAAAAATCTGTAAATTTATTTTGAGATAAAATGTGATCGAAATGGTCTTCTTTGATGATCTGCAATATAGAGGGGGGGGGAAGAGAGAGAGAGAGAGAGAGGAGAGAGAGAGAGAGGGTGAGAGAGAGAGAGGGTGAGAGAGAGAGAGGAGAGAGAGAGAGGGAGAGGAGAGAGAGGAGAGAGGAGAGAGAGAGAGAGAGGAGAGGGGAGAGAGAGAGAGAGAGAGAGAGAGAGAGAGAGAGAGAGACAGACAGACAGACAGACAGACAGAGAATTTTTCTTTTTTCTTTAACTTCCAGAGAGAGAGAGAGAGAGAGAGAGAGAGAGAGAGAGAGAGAGAGAGAGACAGACAGACAGACAGACAGACAGACAGAGAATTTTTTTTTTTTCTTTAACTTCCAGAGAGAGAGAGAGAGAGAGAGAGAGAGGAGAGAGAAAAAAAAGCAGACAGACAGACAGACAGACAGACAGACAGAAATTTTTCTTTTTTCTTTAACTTCCCCAACCAATATCACATGCAGACGCTTCTCTCTGCATCATGTCTGTTTTGTTACCCCACTCCACTGCCCCACCATCCCCCATTCCCCACAGTGCTGATAATGGAAGACGAAGATTCCAATCTCAGTTTCCTCAGCAACAAGGGCAGCATGTCATAAAGCCCCTGACCTCACACCCACAGCTGTCAGAGAGGAAATGCTGGCTGTGTTATTTAAGGACTTGTATGGCCAGTACCACCAGACAGACAGGCTCCAAGCGTCCTTTGTTTGTGGTCCAACAGACTATACTGTGACCCTGTGAATCTACACCATGGAATGTTGGCTTCTCTCACTTTCTTCTCTTCTCTCTCTGTCTCACCCGCTCTCTCTCTCTCTCTCTCTCTCTCTCTCTCTCTCTTATATATATATATATATGTATATATATATATATATAACAAACCAATGTTAGCAGTGACAGTATAGGACTACGTAATCCTTTTCCAAACCTTTTTTGTCCGTCCATCAAAAAAAAAAGAAGAAAAAGAAATATCAAACCATGATTTACCTAATCATAGTAAATCTTTGGCACCACATGGAGAAAGCAGAGTAAGCGTGTTTGGTTGTATTGGTTCCAGAGTAGGGGGGGGGGGGGAGAGCGATAGGAGGGCGACGGTACATGGCTTCCATTAAGTGTCAGCAACCAAGACAAATCTTTTATATTTGACACAGGGTGGTAAGATTTGGGCAGTTTTACAATGTGTTGCATTTGCTTTTGAGTAAAGTACAACATTGGAAACATCATCATTAGTTTGTTGATTGAGTGTGGAGAGAGAGAGAGAGAGAGAGAGAGAGAGAGAGAGAGAGAGAGAGAGAGAGAGAGGAGAGAGAGAGGGTAATGTGGATAAGAAACTGATGTGGATAGTAGAAAGAAACTCGTGGAAAGCGTGGCAGCAGAGAGTCCTCAGAAGTGATGCCCCTTCAAGCAAGTGTTTCGGCCCTTATCTCCTGACACTCTAGGCGGTTGGGCCACATCCGGTTCATGACTCCGGATGTCCCTCTGCTGCCCCCTTTTTTCCCATCTTGGGACGAGCCATGGCTGGATTCGAACCCATGATCCTCTGGACATGTTCATTTTCCACTTACTGACTCGCACTCTTACCACTGAGCCACTGGGACACCTGATATTTGTAGGAAAGTTAAACCTTATGAAGTTCACTTTTGTTCCTCCTTGACCAGATCCAGCTTGAACACCTCTCTGCCGCTTCTGCCATTGCTTTCAGGGCTCTGGTTTTTTCCCTCCTGCAACTGAGAGCTGTTTCATGAGGCTGTATGCAAACATTCCTACAAACCCCTAGCTCCAATTTCTGCAGTGAGGACTTTGACCTGATAGCCTTCTCTCCTCAGGCTGTTTGCCAGATCAGCATACTTTTCAGTCTTGTAGATTTGAGCTGCCTCCATTCTGTTCTCATATGGCACCGAGAGCTCGATCATGATCAGCTGCTTGGTTGACTGAGAGTGGACTACTATGTCTGGTCTCACGCCACTCTTGCTGATGATGTCTGGGTGACTCTTCCATTCTGGGAGGTCTGCAGTGCACTCCCAGTCATCTGCCCCGTCCACAGACTTTGCCTGCATGTTCCGAGTGGCACTGTTGTTCTTGGCCATGATTTGCTGCCTCCTGCCGTGAAAAATGTTGCGGGTACTTTTGGAGTCCTGATTTTCCCTTTTGTGGTGTTGGTACTAGCCCAGACTACTTGTACAATCTCTTTGAGCACTTGGTTGTGCCTCCATGTGTACCTTCCTTGAGCCAGGGCTACTTGACATGAGCTTAGGACATGCTCCACTGTTTGTTTTTCATGGCAGAGGGGGCATGCAGGATCGTCTGTTTTTCCCCACTTCACCAGGTTTGCATTTGGGGGCAGATGGTCGTATGCAGATCTGAGAATGAAGCTGATCCTGAGAGGGGCCATGTGCCAAATGTCATTCCAAGTGAGACTTCTTTGGAGTGCATTCTCCCACGTTGTCCATTGCCCTTGCTGGCTCTGCTGGACTGCTTTTTGGAGTCTTTTTTGGTCTTCTTCTTTTCTCATCTCCTGAATTATCATGTCTCTTTTGGCTTTTCCTTTGGCCTTTGACCACCATTCAGTTTTGGTCACCCCCAGTCCTTGTCTGTTGGTGTGTGTGTGTGTGTCCTGTTATTTCTCTGATCTTGAGACTTTCTTTTGCAGAATCCATCGCCTCTTGAACTTTCCATTTTCTGCCTGTCTTCAGCTGGGGCTTGATTGCTTCTACCACCTTGTCTCCTGAGTCCCCCAGCATGCTTTGAAGTCTGATCTTCCCTGCTTTGTATTCCTCCAGGATGGATTTCAGTGGTAGTTTCAGCTTTGCTTGGCGACAGTACAGCGCTATGTCAGTCAGACAGGGTGGGACACCAAGCCATTTCCTTGTGAACTTGTTGATTTTGGCTTCCATTGCCTCAACTATGCTGGTGCAGATGTCGTATATCATCAGAGGCCATAGGAGCGTTGGTGTCAGCATGAACTGCAGACACCAGACCTTGTATTTGCCAGGGAGCCCACACTGGCCAATAGTCTCCAAGCCTTCTTCCGACATCTGTTTGGTTTCTTTTGCTCTTTGTGTGTCTTTCAGCGTATCATCATACCATCTTCCAAGGCTCTTGACTGGCTCTTCTGTGACTGTTGGAATGGCCTGGTTGGCAACACTGAAGACCACAGATTCGGCCACTTTTCCTTTCCTCAGTGAGAGACTCCATGATTTGTTTGGCTTGAACTTCATTCTGGATGAGGCAACTATGTCGTCCAGCCTCTCTAGCACATGACATGTCTCGTCTTCTCTGGATGAAATCACTGTGGTGTCATCCATGAAGGCCTTGAGAGGGGGCATCTTGTATCCATCGCCAAGGTCTGTTTGTCTTGTGTAGCTTGTTGCTGCTTTCAAGATGACTTCCATTGCCAACACGAACAGTATTGGGGAAATTGCACAGCCCATTGCAATGCCCACTTCCAAGTTGATCCAATCTGTTGTGTACTCCTTGGTAGAGAACCGCACTGAGAAGCCATTGAAGTACTTCATGAGCATGTCTTGGCACATGGTACATCTCAAGAGCCAACTGTATCATCCCATGGGGTACAGATCCGTATGCGTTTGCCAAATCAAGCCACACAACGGCCAGGTCTCTCTTTTCTGTTTTTGCTCTTTGGATTGCGTCCCAGATCATTGTGGCGTGTTCTACACAGCCAGCCACGCCTGGGATGCCACCTTTCTGGACTGACACATCCAAGTACTTGTTTTCCATGAGGTACTTGGTCAGCCTTGCTGCCATGACAAAGAAGAAGATTTCACACTCAGAGTGAAAGTGTTGATGGAGAATATTAAAAAACACTATCCTCTCTGTCTTTGTCTCTCTCTCTCTCTCTCTCTCTCTCTGTCTCTGTCTGTCTGTCTCCCTCCCCGCCTCTCTCTCTCTCTCTCTCTCTCTCGTTTTGATAGTATACAGCACATACTCAGAACAAAACAGGAACTGTTATAGCCAATAAATACCAAAATTAGCAAGAAAAGACAAAACAAACCTCATTTCCTGCTTTTATTTAATCTATGGTAGAATCTACCTCTGTCTGTTTATACATCTCTCTCTCTCTCTCTCTCTCTCTCTCTTTAATACATTGTTTGATAAAGGCGTGTTCCCAGACAACTGGACAAACTCCATTGTTCAACCCTTGTTTAAGAAGGGGGACGTTAACGATCCAAACAATTATAGAGGCATTTCACTGTGTGATACGAGCAGTAAAATTTACAGCACAATTATTAATAACAGATTGCAGGAATGGATAAAAGAACATAATTTGACAGGTGAACATCAAGCAGGATTTAAAAAAGGTTATTCCACAGTTGATCACATGTTTACATTGTTGGCATTCGTACAAAAACAGTTTTGTTTTAATCGTAAATTGTATGTAGCCTTCATTGATTTTGAAAAGGCTTTTGATTCTGTTGAAAGACACTTGTTATGGCCCATCATATTGAAAAATGGCATCAAAGGAAAGATATTTAGGTGTATTTGTAGTATGTATGACAATGTCAAAGCCAGAATTAAATGCGGAAGTAGTGTAACAGATTTCATTAATTGCACCCGTGGAGTGAAACAAGGAGACGCCTGCAGCCCTGTATTGTTTTCTTTATTTATCAATGAACTAGCATTAGAGGTGATAAGGGGTGGTAGACATGGTGCAATGTTTACGTCTGAGTGTTTTGAATTGTTTATATTACTTCTTGCTGATGACGTTGCTTTACTCTCTGAGACTGTCATTGGTTTACAAACGCAGATCAACAGTCTTCAACGTGCAGCTACTGCTCTGCAGTTGAAGGTCAATATAGCTAAAAGCAACATAGTTGTATTCAGAAAAGGGGGGCATTTAGCTGCAAGAGAAAGGTGGACATATAATGGGATTGTTATGCCGGTTGTGAATGTTTACAAATACTTAGGAATTCATTTTTCAACAAAGTTAAGTTTCGTTGCTGCATGTCGTGATCTCAGTAGCAGAGCAAAAAACGCGTTATTTTGCATTTTGCAAAAGTTATGTAAATTGAAGTGTTATTCTTATTCTTCCTTTTT
>CM065728.1:34262654-34267654 GCA_033310375.1 Conus canariensis
ACAAAACAATTGAAGAACAGCATCAACTACACAATAAAAGAGAAGATCTTGCAGCACTGAGGAAATCAAAAATACAAGGAATATTAGTAAGAAGCAAAGCGAGATGGGCTGCAGAAGGGGACAAGATAACTAAATACTTTTGTAACCTTGAAAAAAGACACTACATTAGTAAGCAAATGTATAAAGTCATTTCAAAAGATGGAAATTGCCTCGAAAAGACAGAGGATATCCTACAAGAAACTAGAGATTATTATGAAAACCTATATACTGAAAAAGAATGTAAAGACACAGATTTAGAAAACTATGTTAATAACCTTCCAAAACTGACAGAAACAGAAGCAGCCTCACTTGAAGGTAAGCTTACTCTTGAGGAAGCATCACAGGCACTCAAAAACATGAAAAATGGAAAAAGCCCTGGAACAGATGGGATGACCGCAGATTTTCTTAAATTTTTCTGGAAAAAAATAGGTGTTCTAGTTGTTCGTAGTCTAAATGAGGGCTTTGAACAGAAACAGATGTCGATTACACAGAGAGAAGGTATCATAATTTGTCTCCCTAAGGGAGATAAACCTAGAAAGTATTTGAAAAACTGGCGTCCCATTTCCCTTCTTAATGTTACTTACAAAATAGGATCGTCATGCATCGCAAATAGAATTAAATCAGTTTTGCAAAAACTAATAAATGAAGATCAGACAGGGTTTATCAGTGGCAGATATATTGGTGACAATGCAAGACTTATTTATGATGTAATCTATTACCTAAAGAAAAAGAACTTGCCAGGACTTTTAGTTTCACTAGATTTTGAAAAAGCTTTCGACTCCATTAACTGGAAATATATGCATAAAGTAATGAAAGTCTTTGGATTTGGGAATGACATTTGTAACTGGATAAAAGCTTTTTATACTAATATAAAATCTTCAATCATTGTGAATGGAAAAGCGTCGCAAAACTTCCCTATCAAACGCGGATGTAGGCAAGGAGATCCAATATCTCCTTACTTGTTTATTTTATGTGCAGAACTATTGGCATGCAAGATAAGAGAAATCAAACCATACAAGGCATACAGCTGTCAGACACGCAATGTAAAATCAGTCAATTTGCAGACGACACAGTGCTATTTCTAGAAGGAGATAAAAAATCATATGAAACAACTTTTAAAATCCTCCAAGAGTTTGAATGTATATCAGGATTAAAACTAAATTATGAAAAAACTTGCAATATGTGGATAGGAAATAAATGCAATAGTGAATGCAGATTTTTACCCAATCTCAAAATGACTTGGAACCCCATAAAATTCAGAATCTTAGGCCTTTGGTTTACAAATGATCTAAGCAATGTAGCAGAACTAAACTTAACAGAAAAGTTTCAAGAAACTAAAAAACTATTCAATATATGGATGAAAAGAACAACTACACCCCTTGGAAGAATAGCTATTCTTAAATCAGTTATATTGTCAACATTAACCTACTTGTGGATCATGCTCCCAAACCCACCCGACAACATAGTTCAACAACTGCAAATAATGTGTTTTAAATTCGTATGGGACAAAAAAAGGGATAAAGTTAAAAGGAATGTAGCAACACAAGATATACAAAATGGTGGAATTAAAATCCCTCACATAACATCATTTATTAATTCACTAAAACTAACATGGTTAAAGAAGTGCTATGCACAGACGTTCAGTGCAAAATGGAAACAAATTCTGATTAAAGAATGCCCACAAGTTGAAATGCTAGAGGAGTATGGGTCTTTGGTACTTAAAATTGGAGGTCGCCCAATAAATATGTTTTGGAAATATGTTTTCAAGAGCTATATAGAATTCTTTGAAAAAATCGATTCATACGACCATAAAGACATACTGATGGAACCCCTGTTTTACAATAACAAATTCAAGATTGATGGAAAGGATTTCTATTTTGATGAGTGGGCAGAAAGAAATGTTTTCCATGTAAAAGATTTACTAAAAGAGGATGGTAAATTCATGAATGTTAATGAATTCCAAAACATCTTGCAACGTCCAGTTCAAAGACTGAAATATTTTGGCTGTGTAAGTTCTATTAGAGAATTCTTGAGAAAAAAGGAAATAAAATTAGAAAACAGTAACGAAGGAACTGAACACCACAAAGCATTTAGCCAAATGATTCATGCTGCCAAGGAACAAAAATATTTTATGAAATACTGATTGGTAAACCAGTGTTACCCAATGCATGTGGGGGATGGGAAAGAACTCTGCAAATGGAAATTCCTTGGGCAAATATTTTCATGGAAACAAAAAGAATAAAAGAAATAAGATTAAAGTGGTTTCAAGTAAAAATCAATTATCGGGTTTTGGTGACAAATTCAATTCTAACAGATATGGGTGTAACAGAAAACAACAAGTGTAGCTTTTGTGAAGATGTTAAAGATTCCATTTTGCACTACTTGTGGGAATGTCAACATGTGAAAAGTTTTTGGACAGAATTTACAGAGTACATAAAAGGAAAATGTGCAAATTGTGATAGATTGGAACTAAATCAGTTACTAGTACTCTTTGGAAATGACAACAAAACAAAAACGGACAACTGTTTTCTGCACATCTTATTACTAGCTAAGTATACTATTTATAAATGCAGGATACGAAAAGTAAATCCAACACTTCAATTATTCTTAAGAGATTTAAAAGAAGCTTATGAGATAGACAAATATGTATTCAACACTTCTATGCAATATGATAAATTTGTACTGAAATGGGTATCATACACAAATTTGATACAAACTGATTGAGACTAAAAAAAAAAAAGTAAAATAATGTTACAAAAGGGGTTTGTTGTTTTTGTTGTTGTTAATAGAAGTCATGTACTATATACACACAAGTACACAATTTTTTGCCAAACGATGTATGTTTTTTTTAAATTTTTTTTTATTAGCTCTGGTTGACCCAAGTCACCGTTGACCATAAGATGATTGATCAACGACTACGCTTGTCCAATTATATATTCATAACTGTATGTGGACAGCTTACTAAAGTTCTGCCTTTTATTTGCGATTAACTATTATATAAAATGACTACAATCTAATGAAATACTGAGCAAGTCCGTATGGTTAACAAGAGAACTAAGTTTACATAAAGTCTATTATTAAGTACTGTACTAAATATTGACATTGTGTATATGTTACATGATCAACCCCATGTATAGTAAGAATGATGACACATTTGTGTGCAAACCTTGTTCAACTGAAAAAAAAAATGGAATAATAAAAAAAAAGAGTAGCTACTTGTTGTAGCGGACCTTAAAATAACACACCCATATCTTCTCCCTCTCTGACAGTTCGGTACATGTTGAACAGCTTTACAACACGCTGTAATTGCTGCTGAGAAAGATGCAGTATGTGTGTGTGTGTGTGTGTGTGTGTGTGTGTGTGTGTGTGTGTGGTGTGTGTGTGTGTGTGTGTGTGTGAAGGCGGGGGGGGGGGGGGGATGGGAAAACGGTGGGGGGAGGGGTACTGCAAATAGGATGACGAACGAAGTAAGAAATTAGTGAAGAATTCGCAAGACAAAGTGATCCCTCTGAGTCTTTGCCTGTGTCTATCTGTATTTGATTGTAAACTAAACAGAAGGCTAGTGATAGGTGAATTGAACACGAACAAGAAACGACGAAGCCATTCTCACCATAATCACTCCTTGCACCTCCTAACTTCAGTCCTTTGTCAAAATTAAATGGTCTGGGTTTGAAGGGCAACAACTGGAAGCAGGTATTTATAACAGTAAGATAAATATTGGTTGACTAGACCATCAAACGAAGGGAACAGATTACAAAAATGCAGTATCGAACCTTGACGTATTCATCTTTTTTTTGTCAGTCGAGAAAAAAAGTCTGAAAACAAATAAGTGTATCACAAAAACAAGTTCATATAAACAGTTTCTCATTCTTCATAGAAATGACTGCAAGACTTTATGGACCGTGAGGGAGAGGGACAGAAGGGATAAAAAGACGGTGTTAACATGCAGAATTAAAGTACTCACTGACAGTGCATAGAGACTATTAGTTTTCCTTTAACAAAAGAACAAAAAAGATGATGAATAAATAATCTGAAAAGCACAGGCAAACAAGCCCTCAACTATGACTATGCCATGAGGGGGGTGTTCATGAATATACATATGCTCTTATTAGCCACCTCTCCAAATTATGTCCTGCTCTCCACACCCTTTCTTTAAATTGACTGCTGAGGCATTTTCATAGTAACAGATGACTACTGTTACCCTTTCTTTAAACTGACTGCTGAGGCGTTTTCATAGTAGCAGATGACTACTGTTACCCTTTCTTTAAATTGATGCTGAGGCGTTTTCATAGTAACAGATGACTACTGTTACCCTTTCTTTAAACTGACGGCTGAGGCGTTTTCATAGTAGCAGATGACTACTGTTACCCTTTCTTTAAATTGACTGCTGAGGCGTTTTCATAGTAGCAGATGACTACTGTTACCCTTTCTTTAAACTGACGGCTGAGGCGTTTTCATAGTAGCAGATGACTACTGTTACCCTTTCTTTAAATTGACTGCTGAGGCGTTTTCATAGTAGCAGATGACTACTGTTACCCTTTCTTTTAATTGACTGCTGAGGCGTTTTCATAGTAGCAGATGACTACTGTTACCCTTTCTTTAAATTGACTGCTGAGGCGTTTTCATAGTAGCAGATGACTACTGTTACCCTTTCTTTAAATTGACTGCTGAGGCGTTTTCATAGTAGCAGATGACTACTGTTACCCTTTCTTTAAATTGACTGCTGAGGCGTTTTCATAGTAGCAGATGACTACTGTTACCCTTTCTTTAAATTGACTGCTGAGGCGTTTTCATAGTAGCAGATGACTACTGTTACCCTTTCTTTAAACTGACTGCTGAGGCGTTTTCATAGTAGCAGATGACTACTGTTACCCTTTCTTTAAATTGACTTCTGAGGCGTTTTCATAGTAGCAGATGACTACTGTTACCCTTTCTTTAAACTGACTGCTGAGGCGTTTTCA
>CM065728.1:34277654-34280154 GCA_033310375.1 Conus canariensis
ATTGGTGACCTCTACAACCTTTCATTCAATAACACGCATTTGCGACAACCCTGGACAAAAGGCAAAAGTTATAGATAGATCTAATTTTAATCTCCACCATCGTGCTGTGACTGGAATACCACTGGCAACATGTTTATTAACTATGTTAACATAAGCTTCAGTTAATGTTTATTAACTATATGAACATAAGCAGCACTCAGGAAGCCCCGCGGCCGCATGTTTCGTGTCCATGGCACTGGTTTTAACATGTTTGTTTATTAGACTAATGCCGCAAACGTTTTCGTGAAATGAGCCCTTTACTGTAGTCATATGACTTGCAACCCTGTTACATCAAGTTATTACCGCTCTCGAGAATAGACCTTTAGAGTATCCATTTATTATCGTAATACTTCCAGTTGTTTTTCATTTGGTCTGTGCGTCGTTTCATACTATCAGAGAGAGAAACAGAGAGAGAGAGAGAGAGAGAGAGAGAGAGAGAGAGAGAAGAGGAGAGAGAGAGATTCTGAAGAAGATTTTCCGCCAATGCTTTCATGCTCAGGATCATCTCTCCACATCCATTCTCTCTCTCTCTCTCTCTCTCTCTTCTCTCTCTTCTCTCCTCTCCTCTCTCTCTCTCTCTCTCTCCTCTCTCTCTCTCTCTCTCTCCCTCCATAATCAATCAATGAAGATATTTCCAATCTCTTACAATTCCCAAACGTGTTTTAACCGCTGTAAAAGAGAAAAAGATGAATCTGATTTCATGGCACGTCAGTGGAGCCATCTGCCCCGCTCCCCTCTTTCCCACCATTTTCCCAAATCCAACATTCCCTTCCACTTCTGGATGTTGAACATGATACTATACAAGACAATTCGTGCTTGCACTTGTTTTTTTTGGTGTGTTGGTGCATAAACAATGCTTAGTACTATGACAAGACAAATTAGTGCTTGGATTGTTTATTTGCTATGACAAGACAAATTAGTGCTTGGATTGTTTATTTGCTATGAACAAGACAAATTAGTGCTTGGATTGTTTATTTGCTATGACAAGACAAATTAGTACTTGGATTGTTTATTTGCTATGACAAGACAAATTAGTGCTTGGATTGTTTATTTGCTATGACAAGACAAATTAGTGCTTGGATTGTTTATTTGCTATGACAAGACAAATTAGTACTTGGATTGTTTATTTGCTATGACAAGACAAATTAGTGCTTGGATTGTTTATTTGCTATGACAAGACAAATTAGTGCTTGGATTGTTTATTTGCTATAATCAGCCAAAGAAAAGGCCTTGAATGAAGCACTGTCGCACTTTTCCATCATGACTAACATCGAGTTGTTGTTTGGATCGTTTGCTTTGCCTGTGCCTGATTGGTTTTATGCACTATGAGAGAGAGAGAGAGAGAGAGAGAGAGAGAGAGAGAGAGAGAGAGAGAGAGAGAGAGAGAGAGAGAGAGAGAGAGAGAGAGAGAGAGAGAGAGGTCGTGATTACGAGGCCGGCAAATGCAGAAAAAAGGAACACGAGACGTACTGACATAATGAGTAAGGTTATCCAGGGTGGTGAAAGCAAGCAAAGAAAAGGGATAAATGAGCAGTGAAGGAAAGCAAGGGCAGGCAAGCAAAGTTCTCTTCTGGCATAAACATGACTCAGCAATGATTAAGAGACTGTAGGTGAGACTGGATTGATAATAGGGAGAGATGGAATGAAGAGGGGGATGTTGATGTGGAAATAATAACATTTCCCTTTGTGTTCTCAGAAATTGTGCTACGTCAATTTCATAGTGACTGATGGCTTTTTCGTCCGTATTTGTTTTCTGAAATACTTACTCATACACGCCGTTTACTGTTCCTTTTCTACTGACGGAAGGAAGACCAATAGGTCTTTTCTTGTGTGACTGAAGGCTGTAATTCTTACATTTTTATATCCTTTCTCTATCCCTTATGTCCCTCTACCAACATCTCCATTCATTTCTGTAAATCTTTCTGAGTAATTTTCACAGCTGAACATTTGTGATTTCTTTACTAGTTTTTTTTGTGTGTTTTCTTATGTTGCCGAAGATCATCATGTGTTTAGGCTCCGAACTGTTTCTTTTCCTTTTGTTTTCCTTCGGCCGCCCAGTAACCCAGTATATCTTTTCCTGTTTATATATAACTGGTTCATGCTCAATACTGTTTCTTTTACTTTGTTTTAACCATATTATACATTGGTAGCATTTTGAACTACTTAAGGTTGTAAATGAAATAATTCTCTCCAACACAGTTTATGAGCAATAACATGCTTTCCAAGTGACTAGACAGATTCCCATCCCACTCCTGCCCCACACCAGCGATGTGCATTCCAGAGTCCAGAGTTTCTAATGTCACAGCACAACCTTTGACCGCCACAAGCAAAGGATCCGGTGAGTCCGTCTGACTGGCGGCACTGCTTCCAGGGGTGGGTGTAGGGGTGTAGATTGTGTCGATGGCTCGACCTCAGACTTCAGCCTCGAGCAAAACATGACTTTAAATAAAAGGGCCAGCTT
>CM065728.1:34282654-34292654 GCA_033310375.1 Conus canariensis
TTTTGCGTGTTGTCCTTATGTTATTTGTTTGATTCACTCATGTTAACGTGTATCCATTGTATACAGGCCGGTGGCCTTACAATTAAAGTTTCCGAGTTCCGAGTTCTCTCTCTCTCTCTCTCTCTCTCTCTCTCTCTCTCTCTCTCTCTCTCTCTCTCTCTCTCCCCTCTCCCTGTGAGTGAGTGAGTGTGCGGTGTGTGTGTGTGTGTTGTGTGTGTGTGTGTGCGCGCGCGCGCGCGCGCGCGTGTGTGTGTGTGTGTGTGTGTGTTGTGTGTTGTGTGTGTTTGTGTGTGTGTGTGTGTGTGTGTGTGTGTGTGTGTGTGTGTGTGTTTTGTGTGTGTGTGTGTACATGCGTGTGTTTATGTGTAATAGTACAAAACATACATACAACTATTGAACTGGAAAGCAAATATTAGTAAACACAGGAAATGACAACGCCGTCTCATCCAGCTTCCTTTTTTGACCCCGGCTCTTCTCCAAAGCAAAGACCTCTGACTCAGTCTGTCAGTCTGTCTGTCTGTCTGTCTCTCTCCATCTCAGTCTCTCTGTCTGTCTCTGTCTCTCTCTCTCCTTTGAAAATCCACTCAACAGAATCTTCCATTCTCTCTCCGCTCTCTTCTTCCTTTCATGTATGTTTTTTAAAAATTTCTTTTCATCATTTTTTGTTTGAGAATAGAGCAGAGGTGTTAAAATGTTTTCTCCGTTCTCGCGTTCATCCTCTACATTCCATTTATGTACTGATTTTCTTTCCCTCACTCTTTGATTGTCCATTTCTGCATGGGCACGTTTTGTTTGTTTGTTTGTTTTCAGCTTCGTTGATTTAGTTTGCCACTGACCACGCTCAATACAGACAGACAGAACAAACACAGACAACAAATACTATCATAATTGCAAACGAATATTGGTATACATAATGAAGATATACAACATTCTCGTTGTACCTCACCCCAAATTCTTCCTGGCAGGCAAAACATTCAAAGGTAGACATTTATCACATCACTATAATCTTTGGCATCACAAAAAAAGTTCGAGGGTGGTATCTGTCTGGAAGTGTTAATTTTGGAGATAAGATAAATGGATCCATGTGCAGTAACTGGTTAGAATAGCCCTTGAATAACAGAATCAGTGTTTTCGCTCTGACAGATTGTGATGAGAATTCTGGAACCTTAGGTTATGGAACACGTTGCCATTTCTGCTGGTGAGAGATCAGATTGGAATCTTCGTCTTCTCATGCTTTCAGTGGGGAACAGTAGAGAGAAATCACTGAGTGAGAATGACATAAAGGGAAATGACCCTCTCCCTCTCTGTCTGTTTGTCTGTCTGTCTGTCTGTCTGTTGTCTCTCTGTCTGTGTCTGTCTCTGTTGATAGTACACCACACACAGAACTTATAAGAAGCAAATACTGATATGTGCAGGAAAAGACAACGAACGCTATCTTATCCTATTTCCTTCTCCAGCCCTTGTTTTCCTCCTAAGCAAAGATCTGTGACGCTGTCTCTGTCTCTCTGTGTCTATTATGTAACTGGCTCTGTCTATGTCTGCCTGTCTGTCTGTCTGTCTGTCGCTATGTCTGTCTGTCTGTCTGCCTGTCTCTGTTTCTCTCCCCCCCTCCCCCCCCCCCCTTACTGCTTACAAGGGTCCATTCAACACAGATTGTAGTTACTTCTCTCCCCCTGTCTTTTTCACATTTCTCGCTTCTTCGTATTTTTGTTGGCAAGGGGGGGGGGGGGGGGGGGGGGGGGGGGGTGTGTGTGAAGCTGGCGGTGGGGATGGAGGAGAGGGTGGGGGTGGAGGGCTGAGAGAGGCGGTGGGTTTGTTTAGCATTAAATGTGGTTTGGTTTTTTTTTCCTTTCGCTCTTTCATTCTTTCATTTACATACTGATTTTCTTTTGTATGTTCTCTGATTTATATGTTCTATTTCTGTGTGTTTTACCCAGTATTTATTGATCTATTTCTCATTCTTTCCGACTTGTCAGTGTATTTGGCCATTGATCATGCTATCATGCTTTCAACAGACAGGGCGAACACAGATAATGAAGACTTATCACAACTGCAAATGAATATTGCCACGTTAGGTGAAAATCTCTTCATCTCCTCCATGATTCTCAAACATTCAACACTAGGCGTTAATCACGTCGGTGTTTAATCTTTGGCATCACAGACAAAGGTTCCAGAGGAGCTGTCAGTCTGGAAGTCGTAATTCTGGAGAAGGTGATGAATGGACCCAAGCATGCGGCAGCAGCGACAGATTATAAACAGCCCTTAAATAACAGAGCCGGCGATGTTGCACTGACTGGTGATGATGAGAATTCTGGTCGAGTGAGAATAGCAGGAAGGCGAATGACTTGGTATGAAAAGTGACTGGAGAGGAAAAAGAGAAAATCTCTCTCTCTCTCTCTCTCTCTCTTCTCTCTCTCTCTCTCTCTCTCTTATCTAATGCAGAAAGCAGAGACATTTACTGAAATAGGAAGCATTAATATGTGCAGGAAATAACAAGACCATCTTTTCCTACTTACCATTTCAGACTTGTCCTTCTTCCAAAGCAAAGATGTCTGAGTCTGTTCTATGTCTCTATCTCTCTGTCTCTCTCAGTCTTTCTGTCTGTCTGTCTCCCTGCCTCTGTCTGTGTCTGTCTGTCTGTCTGTCTGTCTGTTTCTCTCTCTCCTCCCTCTGTCTTCCTCTCTCCCTCTCTCTCCTTTTCCCCTCTCTCTCTTCTAGTCCAACACACACACACACACACACACACACACACACACACACACACACACACACGCACACACACGCACACAGACAGATACCAACTCACACACACATTCTTTCTCTCTCTGTCTCTCTCATCCTCCTTCTCTCTCTCTCTCTCTCTCTCACACCACACACACACACACACACACACACACACACACACACACACACACACACACACAAGCGCCCCTGCGTTTAGGCACACCCGCACGCACGCTTGCATGCACGCATGCACTTACACAGACACAGACAGACAGACAGACACAAACACACACACACAAGCACGCATGCAGCACGCACGTACACGCACACACACACACACACACACACACACACACACACACACACACATGCAAAAGTGTAGAACCTCTGACACCATCCCAAGACCCAAACATGGCAGAATATTGTGATGTATTGCTTGATTTGGGGATGGCATATGGCAGAATATTGTGATGTATTGCTTGATTTGGGGATGGCATATGGCAGAATATTGTGATGTATTGCTGATTTGGGGATGGCATATGGCAGAATATTGTGATGTATTGCTTGATTTGGGGATGGCATATGGCAGAATATTGTGATGTATTGCTTGATTTGGGGATGGCATATGGCAGAATATTGTGATGTATTGCTGGATTTGGGGATGGCATATGGCAAGTATGTGATTGTGGATTGATGGCATTGCTTGATTTGGGGGATGGCATATGGCAGTAAGTATTGTGATGTATTGCTGGATTTGGGGATGGCATGCATTTGTTGAGAAGGGCCCATAGGAAAGAAATGTTCGTTTCTTTTCTGTCCTTTTTTCCTCCCTGCTTTCGTTCTTCATTTTTTGTACTTTATTTTGTTTTCCTTCTCTACATTTTGTCACTTATTCATTTATTATCTTTTCTTTGCTGTTTGTTTCCTTATCTCCCTTTTGCTTTTCCTGCTATCTTTTATATTCCGTTTTCTTTTATATTCCAAATTTGTGAATTTATCGAGTCACTTCATAGCACTCATTCTGGTAGAAGATTCTTTCAACATTTACAGCTCTGTATTAGTTACGGAAGAGAGCTGTTATCAATTATTTATTTTCAGTTCCATTTCCTACTCCTGCGATGACGCCACATACATGTCAGATTCGTTTTTCTTCAAATTGAATACATTTTCATGTGAAGTATTGCAACTGTTGACTAACAACAGAATAGCATGCATTCGATCCTGTCAATGGTGTGTATGGGAATAGACAGGAAGGCCTCCATTAACTCTTTTTGCCTTTGTCCAGGAGAGGAACACTACACGTGTTAAAATTTGCAGGTTACTGTTTCATCTGTATCATCACAAAAAGTAATGGTGAGAGGCTGTCTCTCTGGTGGCACTGGTTCCAGGGGTGCTGTTAGTGGCTCCACTCAAGTAAAAGTGGCAGCGTCTGGCTATGAAGACCTTCGGGTAACAGACCCAGTTGATAGTTGGTGGGACGAACGCATACTATTGTGTAAGACGTTGCGCCTGCAGCTCGTGAAAATGAGATGACCACCTAAACTGTCCATTGTTGGCAGCACGGAGAAAAGGAGCGGTGGAGGAAGGCGAAACTGATTCAGAAAGAAGTGAACTCTTGAAAAGTACTGAACCTTAAGGGACTGCACAGGAAATGATCTGAAAGGACTGTACAGGAAATGAACATGCGTGAAAATCTCTCTCTCTCTCTCTCTCTCTCTCTCTCTCTCTCTCTCTCTCTCTCTCTCTCTCTCTCTCTTATCTCTCTCTGTGAAAGAAACTCAATAAACAGACAAAACAAACACAGACGCCCCAAACCATCAGAATTGCAAAAGAATCCGTACAATAGCATGAGATATCACAATTCTCTCAATTATTTCCTATCCACAACACTTTGGCACACCGACGCTTCAAGTCTCACATTTACACAGTAAAAAAAAAAGTAACGGTAGACTATTTCGCATAATAAGATGAAGGTGCAGGAGTCCGTATGTAGGCGCCATTGGTTCCAGAGATAGGGTTCAAGGGCTCCACCTAGCGGATTTAAAGACCCTTAAATAACAAACATAGATGTTGCTCTCCGAAAGCTGATTGTGTAACTTTGGTGACATTTTGTCATGTTGTCATTGCTGGTATAAAGAATGACTCTGGAGTCTTTACTGTCCATAATCTGAAGCGTATAAAAGAGACGGGGTGGAAAAATTACGGCTGACAAGGAGATACGTGACTGGACATAAAAGTATTGGTTGGAAACTAAAGAGAAATGTGATTCCGATGTCGTTTCAAACCTACACATCCTCTCTCTCTCTCTCTCTCTCTCTCTCTCTCTCTCTCTTTTCTGCCTGTCTTTCTGTCTCTGTCTCTCTCTATCTGCCTTCCCTTTCTCTCTCTCTCTCCCTCCCCCCCCCTCACTCAGCTAAAACACACAGGTATACAGCCACACATATACACGTTTTATTACAGATATGTACAACACCAACACACACACACACACACACACACACACCACACACACACACACGCACGCACACGCACACACCGACACATAAAAACGCGCGCGCACGCATGGACGTACACACACACACGCACACGCACACACACACACACACAAACATACATACAAACACACGTGTTCACGCGCATCCATCCCCCAGCCCGTCCCAAGACATAAACATGGCACACTAACGTGATCTATGGCTTCACTTTGGAGCTGCAATACATTTTGCTGGGAAGGTCAACTGAACAGAAGCTCTACTTTCTTCTTTGTATCGCTCTTTCTTTTTGCCATTCTTTTCGTAAATCTGTCCTCGTCCACTCTTCCTCTTTTTGTTCTATTTCATCATTCTCTTCTTTTCTTTCTTAGCTCCCTGTTTCTTTATTTCAGTTTCGTTTGTTCTTTTCTGCCTACCATATATATATATAATATATATATATACACACACACACACACACACACACACACACATATATATATATAAATATATATATATATAATACAAATATATATATATAATACAAATATATATATATATATATATATATATATATATATATTGTGTGTGTGTTGTGTGTGTGTATATATATTTCTTTTTCTCCCAGGTATGTAAACTGAGTCAACGTCCATGTTAACAGCACATGTTAGCAAACACACACACACACACACACACACACACACACACACACACACACACACACACACACACACACACAAACAAAAACTATCAAATTGCAAATACATATCAGCGTGTGTAGTAAAGTCCATGTGTATTCTCACCCTGCTTCTCTCCCGCCCCATGCAGGCAGGCAAATATTTGAAGGACGAAACTTCAGAACGTCTTTGGCATCACCAAGAAAAAATGGAGGAAGTCTGTGTGACTGGTGATATTACGTCCGTCACTTTAGAGTCCATGGGTCAACGCGTGTGACAGAGAAGGGTTATTACCGCCCTTAAATACCAGATCCAGCGTTTTCTATTCTGAGAAGTAACGAAATTAGACTCTGGAACTGTGGTTTATAAACGTTGGCGATTCTTCCAGAGAAAAATGGACTAAAATCTTCATCCTCTGATGTCTTCAGGGAAGAGAGTCGAGGGAATGGAGGATAAGGAATGATATGCGGAGAAGCGACTGGATGTGAAAATGTTGAAGGAGGATTTAAAAACAAACCTCTCTTTGTCTCTTTCTCTCTGTCTGTTTGTATGCATGATTAAGAATAACAGAGATGTCACCCCAACCTAAACTTAGCATTTTGTATGTTTCTTCCAGTATGTGCAAATCTGAATATTATTTTACTCAAAAGAATTTTATCATGCATCATTCATGTTCTGTTTCTTTTCTTTTCTCTGCAATAATGTCATATGCTTGGGAGATTTTATTCTTTTATCATAAATATGTTCAAGTGAAGTATTGCAACTGCTGACAATAGCATTATTCCACTGAAACAGTTTTACCAAAGTTTGGTGAACAATTGTGTTTACGGGAGAAAAGTCTTGACAAACTCTCTCCTGCCTTGTCCGAAAAGGAAACATTCCAAATCATGAATTCGTTAACTCAAAATATAAGCTTTAGCACCATAAGCAAAGCCGGATGGAGCCTGTACGTCTGATGGTATCGGTTCCAGAGATGGCGAAGCGATGGCTCCACTCAAAGTGGCTGCTACTGGCTGTAAGGGCTCTTAAATAACAAACCAAACTGACAGCTGGTGGTACAAGTGCAGAGGGTTGATGTGTGACTTGCTGCTGTCGCTGTTGATGAAAACGAGACGAGCATCTTCCACTCACTGCAACACGGAGAAAAGAGTGGAGAAGCAAAATTGATTTCAAGGAAAGTAAACTCTGTAGAATTATTGGCAAGACCATGGGATCGGAAAACTGCATAGATAATTCTCTCAAAACCAAAACTGCATCTCTCTCTCTCTCTCTCTCTCTCTCTCTCTCTCTCTCTCTCTCTCTCTCTCTCTCTCTCTCTCTCTCTCTTCTGTATTCGACTTTCTCCTGGTTCGCTCCACACACTCTATTGATCTCCTCTATCCACCATCCCCTCTGTCACATCCCATTTCTGCGGTCCATCGACCCTTCCCAAACCAATTCCAAAGATGAGGAAACATTCTCCTTTAATGTATGGGTTGAAGGCCCACTCACAATAAAACTTTCACAGTTGTCTCTCTGTTTGTGTTTCTCCTCTCGGTCCGTCTGTCTTTTCCTGTCCCCCTGTCTGTCTGCCTCTCTCTGTCTCTGTTCTGTCACTGTCTCTCTCTCTCTCTCTCTCTCTCTCTCTCTCTCTTCTCTCTCTCTTCCTTCTCCTGTGAGTCCTTTCGCCTCTTTAATATTCTCATGCATACATGGATAGTTCTAAGCACAAATGTTTGCACGTGCATGCACAAATACTCTTCTCTCTGTCTCTGTCTCTGTCTCTCTCTCTCTCTCTCTCTCTCTCTCTCTCTCTCTCTTTCTCTGTCTCTGCCTTTGGCGTCATCTGATTCTGTTTTTCTGTCTCACACACACACACACACACACACACACACACACACACACACACACACACACACACACACACACACCACACACAAAACACGCTGGCATGTGCGCTAGCATGCAAACACAGACACATACACACACACACACACACACCCCACACACACACACTTACTTACAAACATACATGGATTCATGTAAGCGCATGCAAACACGCACACTTGCAAACCCTAACAACCATAAGTACTTGCGTAAACACACACCCCACACTCGCCACACTTTAGCTTGTGCACATACACACACACACACACACACACACACACACACGCGCGACGCGCGCGCGCGCGCGCGCGCGCGCCTGCACGCACACACGCACGCACGCACCCACACACATATACTATTTACTGATATTTACTTACGTTCATAACATTCTTTTGCACTCATGGCAACGAACAGCAAATATATCACCTAAAACAAAATTTAGCTTTGTGCAGTTTCCTGTTCTTGTTCATGTTCGGTCTGAATAGCATTTCATGCAAGAGCGTTTTGTCATGCACCACTGGTTTTCTGTTTCTCTGCAGATTGTGTGATATGCCTGAGAAGCTTTTTTTGTATCAATACAAACGTTTTCCAGTGAGGCATTGCAACTGCTGACTGCAGAATTCCAGCGAATCAATTCTATTAATGTATGGTTTAGCTTTAATCTGCACGGAAAATGCCTCCGCAAACTCTCTCCATTTTTTTCCGAAAAGGAAACCTTCGAAGTGCTGAATTCATCAGGTCAAAATATCATCTTAGCATGAAAAGCAAAGGCAGACGGAGCTGTGTGTCTGGTGATCTCGGTTCCAGAGATGGGGAGTCGTTCGCTCTACTCACGTGGCAGCTACTGGCCATAAGGGCCCTTAAATAACAGACTCAGCTGATAGCTGGTGTTGCAAGTGCAGAGGATTTATGTGTAACTCGATGCCTTTACTAGTGATGAAAATGAGACGAGCATCTTTATTTTCCATTCCATCTTTGCCTTCCATTCTCTGCGGCATGGGGAAAAGAGCGGTGAAGAGAAATTGATTTGGAGAAAAGTAAACACTGTAGAAGCATTGACTGGACTGCAGAGAAAAGAACACTGCGTGGGTAGCTGTATCGAAAACAAAACTGCATGACCTCTCTCTCTCTTCTCCTTCTCTCTCTCTCTCTGAATCAATCTCTCTCTCTCTCTCTCTCTCTCTCTCTCTCTCTCTCTCTCTCTCTCTCTCTCTCTCTCATCTCCACACACACAACACACGAACATTTTTTTTTACTTCCATGCTTTCTCTACCAAGACCTTAGCAATAGATTTCTCAAAGAATCGACCAGTTGTCCCTTTCACTTGCTTCTTCAGGCGTCCAGTGCATGGCACAGACATAACCTATCCGGGTATTTCTTCATGCGATAAACAGAAGGCTAAGGTCAATCTTTTTTTTTAGATGGTGAATGACTGCAGGCAATTACCATCACTTTACTTTTCTTGAAATGCTTGGCTAAATGTGGATTATGTTTTTTCTATTAACTGGATATTATTTTTTTTCATTCAATGGCAATAACTGAGTCATAATTTTAGTCTATGATCTTTGTTTTAAAACTTTTCATGATTTAAGATTTCGGAGAAGATTTTAACAATTCTTTACTGTCTTGAGATGTGTAAGGATTTTTTAATGACTTGATTTTTCTGGTAACTTTGCCCGATAAGCATTATTATTATTTTTAACTCTATTTTGGGAATAATATTCCAATACATCTGTTTGCGATAACATATGTATTAACTCCACACCGTTCTGCCCACTCCCACCTCTCCCCACCCCCACTTCCTTTAGTACCTTATGTTGTGGCCAAAGGCCGATGCACATTAAAGCTGGGTTCTGAGGTCTGAGTTCTCTCTCTCTCTCTCTCTCTCTCTCTCTCTCTCTCTCTCTCTCTCTCTCTCTCTCTCTCTGTGTCTGACTTTCTCCTGGTTCGCCTCATACACTCCACTGATCTCCTTCCACCCCCCATCCCTGTCGCATCCTATTTCTGCGGTCCATCGACCCTCCCAAACCAATTCCAAAGATGGGAAGTGTTCTCCTTTAGTGTATGGGTGGAAGGCCCAGTCACAATAAAATATTCTCCTTTGACTCTCTGTTTGCCTTTCCCCTGTCGGTCCGTCAGTCTTCTTCTGTCTTGCTGTCTACCTACCTCTCTCTTAACCCTTTCACTTTTCTCATTCTCACATATACATACGTAGATCTATGCACACACCCTTGCATGTGCACGTTCATGTTCTCTCTCTCTCTC
>CM065728.1:34297654-34300154 GCA_033310375.1 Conus canariensis
AGGGCAGAAGGTCATATGCAGATCTGAGAATAAAGCTGATCCTGAGAGGGGCCATGTGCCAAATGTCATTCCAAGTGAGACTTCTTTGGAGTGCATTCTCCCACGTTGTCCATTGCCCTTGCTGGCTCTGCTGGACTGCTTTTTGGAGTCTTTTTTGGTCTTCTTCTTTTCTCATCTCCTGAATCATCATGTCTCTTTTGGCTTTTCCTTTGGCCTTTGACCACCATTCAGTTTTGGTCACCCCCAGTCCTTGTCTGTTGGTCTGTGTGTGTCCTGTTATTTCTCTGATCTTGAGACTTTCTTTTGCAGAATCCATCGCCTCTTGAACTTTCCATTTTCTGCCTGTCTTCAGCTGGGGCTTGGTTGCTTCTACCACCTTGTCTCCTGAGTCCTCCAGCATGCTTTGAAGTCTGATCTTCCCTGCTTTGTATTCCTCCAGGATGGATTTCAGTGGTAGTTTCAGCTTTGCTTGGCGACAGTACAGCGCTATGTCAGTCAGACAGGGTGGGACACCAAGCCATTTCCTTGTGAACTTGTTGATTTTGGCTTCCATTGCCTCCACTATGCTGGTGCAGATGTCGTATATCATCAGAGGCCATAGGAGCTTTGGTATCAGCATGAACTGCAGACACCAGACCTTGTATTTGCCAGGGAGCCCACACTGGTCAATGGTCTCCAAGCCTTCCTCCGCCATCTGCTTGGTTTCTTTTGCTCTTTGTGTGTCTTTCAGCGTATCATCATACCATCTTCCAAGGCTCTTGACTGGTTCTTCTGTGACTGTTGGAATGGCCTGGTTGGCAACACTGAAGACCACAGATCCGGCCACTTTTCCTTTCCTCAGTGAGAGACTCCGTGATTTCTTTGGCTTGAACTTCATTCTGGATGAGGCAACTATTATCATCCATTGCGGTGCAATGGTAACCATGGCCGAGTTGCAGGTTGAAGGTAGTGGGTTCCAATCTCCTCAAAGATATTTAGTCATGGGATCTTCTTTGTTTGGGTCCCCAACCAGCTTCTGTTCAAAAAGAGTTAAATGCTTTGGCTTAAGGCACAACAAGGATCCTTCAGTCGAATCCCTCCAAAGTTCATGAGCGTGTCTCTGATAGTGTAGCTCAAATTCCCTAACCGATACCTCGGGTGTGTGTTAGTGTATCTTGGGCATTGCCGTTATCGGGATATGTTATGAAAGAATGTATAGGGTGCAACGTGCTCATGCAATCTCAAACGAAAATGAAACCAGACGGCGTCATCAAGATCCTCTTCATCTTTATTAATAATTATCATTCTTAGAAGAGCAGGTGTCAAATTCTGTATCTCTTCGCTTCGGTGACCTTATACCAGGAAGCCGGTCCAAATTCCCCAGATATTGCCATGGAGACTGTCATGGAATGGGCGTGGAGGCGCCATCCAGATGGGAACACATCATTCAAGCTGGTTCTGGCACTAAGCAATGATTGTCTTCAATAGTCAGTGGTGTCATATGTATGTTAGACCACAAACACAACTGAACAACACCGAAGTGACTAGCCAGCTGTCTATTATCTCCTCTTGTGGGTTGTCATATGCCGATCTGGTATTAGTTGCTTCCTATAGACTGATGGTGTTCACGATATAAAGGCAAGAACTCAGAAAAGGGCATAAATGGCTGGAATATACAGCTTGGGAGTTACGTAGCTGACACAGCAAGGAAGATGAGACTGAACTAAGCCCCAAAGATATTGCTCTTATGCCCAAAATATTGAGCACATAGTTATATTCCTGCTGTGGAAGTTTCAAGTATTACACAAACATTTGAGCTACACATGGGTACCACATTTCATATCTTCTCAAATAAGAGCACAGGTTCCATCTTTCCCAAGAGACAGTATTGATCTTTTTGAAGAGGAGTAAATGACTCGAACAACAAACTTTTTGCATAATCTTGAACTTTTTCACACGCACGCACGCACGCGCGCGCGCGCGCGCGCACACACACACACACACACACACAGATTTTATGGACAGTTCCCGTTTGTATGTCTGTACCCCCCCCCTCTCTCTCCTTCCCCCTCTCTCTCTTTCTCTCTATCTCCCGCCCTCCCTCCTTTCTTCTCTTTGTCTCTGCCTGTGTGTGTGTGTGTGTGTGTGTGTGTGTGTGTGTGTGTGTGTGTGTGTGTGTATGTGTGTGTGTGCGTGCGCGTGTGTGTGCGTGTGTGCGTGCGTGCGTGAGTGTGTGTGTGTGTGTGTGTGTGTGTGTGTGTGTGTGTGTGTGTGTGTGTGTGTGTCTGCGCGCGCGTCTATGTGGATGTAAAAGATCCTTTAACATTTAAATGAAGTCAACTCTGTCTGTCTCTCTGTCTATCTGTCTGTCTCTCTCTCTTTCTCTCTCTCTCTCTCACACACACACACACACACACACACACATACACACACACACACACACACGCACACGCACACGGGCGCGTGCGCACCAAAAACAGGTGCATGGGCATGTGCGGTAAATTTGCTAAATAAAACGTAA
>CM065728.1:34315154-34317654 GCA_033310375.1 Conus canariensis
TGCCGCTCATTTCGACACCCGTCCACAGCCACAGCCCGGCCCGTCACGCCGCAGCTCGGCAATCCACAGGGAGCAGTCAATGTCAAGCCGTCAAGAAGCAACCCATCTGAGCAGACACTGCACTGCCGCTGAGTCATTTCGGTGGTGTTCAGTGGCGCCTGCTCTGATCTAACATATGCAGGACACCACCTACTAAGCCCCCTACTGACGACAGTAACTGCTTACTCGCGGAACCGGCGTGAGTGAGCTCTCCCTCTGGAGGGCGCCACCATGTATATCCAACGACAGCCCCCATGAATTCATCGATACCGGCGACCGCGACGGAACCTAACCAAGGCCATAGACGTGGAGAAGACATCGAAACTGAGGTCACCATGAAAGCAGGGTATGAAGGGACGCAGAATTTGAGACTTTAAAAAATGCTGATCAATGAGAATGAGGATGATGAAGATGATGTTACGAATATCCATTCCGGTCTGAGACTGCACGAAGGGCTGTACTCTACGCTTACTTTCATAATATATCCCGGCGTCAACCAGGCACGAGAGATACAGACACCTGCAGTGTTGGTCAGGAAATTTGAGCAACACTCTCAGAAACGCATCCATTTAGTGGACGAAACTCGACTGTGTGCTCTCAATCTTCCCAACTGAGCCCCCAGCAAATTTAACTCTGGGTAGGAGCTGGTCGGGGCAGAAAAATCCCACATGGCTCTGACGGGAATAAAACCAACGACCTCCCAGCCAGGAATTCGCGACGCTAACCACTTCGCCACATTGGCTTGTTTCTTCTTCTTCTTCTTCTTCTTCTTCTTCTTCTTCTTCCCTAACTGCCTCAGCTACTGTTGCTGCTTTGTATCATCATCATCATCATCATCATCATCATCATCATCATCATCATCTTTATAATCATTTCTATTTTCATTACTACTACTGCTGCTGCTGCTACTACTACTACTACTTCTACTACTACTACTACTGTCATTATTATAATCATTATCATTATTGTATTATTATTATTATCATCATCATCATCATTATCATCAGTATTATCATTATTATTATTACTATTATTATAATTATTATTGTTATTGTTGTTATTATTATCATCATGATCATTATTTCTTCTTCTTTTCCCCCCCTTAATTCTGATTTTGTAGCCATCGTTTTCAATTGATAATATACGGCATTCACATCTGTTTCTTTGTTATAAATAACGTCATATGAAGAAACACGTATGCAGGTAGCCAGTCGTTTCTCAGACCCTGCTCGCTGTCGAAGAATCATTCTAAAGGGTCCTCGAACATTGTGCAAGACTTTCTTCCTCTTTCATAGATCTGGTCTTTCTGACGGGTTAGGTTCCAGACACTCTTCTGGTGCCGATGACAATGATCAGGAGCCAGGACAGGCTGGCACTTTTGTTTGTCTGGAGAAGAAGCAGTAGCGGAGAACAAATCGTCGTCGGAAGGGAAGGCATACCTTTCCTGGCATCTCTCTCTCTCTCTCTCTCTCTCTCTCTCTCTCTCTCTCTCTCTCTCTGTTCCGTACATTTTTTCCTTTTTGTCTTCTTCTCGCTTTTTCCTTTCTTGTTGTAGTTGACATCGGTGAACGTCTTCTTCTTCTTCTTCTTCTTCTTCTTCTTCTTCTTCTTCTTCTTCTTCTTCTTCCCCTTCTTCTTCTGTGTGTCTGTCTGTCTCTCCTTCCCTTTCTTTAAATCTGTGTGTCTCTTGAACGCCTCTGCCAAAACGCCGATCAAACAGAAGCATGTTCTCTCTCATACAGAGCACACACACACACACACACACACACACACACACACACACACACACACACACACACATACACGACACACACACACACACACACACACACACATACACACACACAAACACACACACACACACACACACACACACATATATATTATATATATATATATATATACATATATAGCCCCCCCCCCCCTTTTTTTTCCCCTCGTTATTTAAAAAAATATTTACCAAGTCATTAATGTAATGACGGAGGGATTGTTACGCTGCAGTTGTTTTCCAACAGTAATGAATTGTTAAATCTATCTGGCTCTCTCTCTCTCTCTCTCTCTTTCTTGGTGCTGCGTGTGCTTGCGTTGTGTGTGGTGTGTGTGTGTGTGTGTGTGTGGTGTGTGTGTGTGTGTGTGTGTGGTGTATGTGTTGTGTGCGCGTGCGTGCGTGCGTGCGTGTGTGTGTGTGTGTGTGTGTGTGTGTGTTGTGTGTGTGTGTCGTATGTCGTGTGTTGTTTGTGCTGTTCTTATCTGCGTGTGTTCTGTGGTACTCTGTCACTAACGATGCAGTGGTTCAGTGGTTTGTTTGGATTGGTGATTTACATTCTCTGTGTCTCCTCTTCTTTCTCTCTTCTTTGTCTGCCCCTGTCTTCTCTCCCCCGTGTCTGTCTGTCGGCTCTGTTGTCACTCATACTACTGCTGTTAGTTTCTTGTGTGTTACGCCCCCCCTCTCATCTCCATC
>CM065728.1:34322654-34327654 GCA_033310375.1 Conus canariensis
TCACTCTGATGTCTCTTGCATTATACGCAACAACAAAAAAAAACCTTTTGAAGCCAAGAAGCAGCGTCGTTGGTAATCCTGTATACCAGCTCCGAAGAAAATGCAGCACATTGTAGTATCTTCTTTCTTTTTTCTCGTAAAGAATGCTTTAACAATATCACAATTTGTGATCACACAATGCAAATAAAACGCCAAAACGTACATATATTGGTTGATGATATTGGTGACAAAGACAATCAAATATTATGTTCATCGCAAAGGAAACATATGGCTGCAACATCCGGTAGCAAGGTTTCTGCCTGGTGGATGGCAAAACGTAAACGATAGATCCTAACCGTATATTCAGCTGCGGCTACAGAATTCTGTAGATGAAAATATGATTTACCTCCCGTCAACACCACAAGATTTAGGTCTCAAGATTGCATTAGTTTGGGTAGTTATCAACCAATAGAGCTTGCAGTGGAGCGTGGTGGTGGGAAATCAGCCTCGATGAAACATGTATGGATCGTCTATTCTTTGTTCAACCTGGACGACAAATGTGACAATTTCAACGCTATTCGTACCTCGTGCACGGCGTTTACTGCTGCATCATTAATCATCTGCGGAGATTTAGGGGTTGTTGCATTCTGCGTTGTATAAGTGATGATGGCATCAGTCTCTTTTGTGTTTCACCCTCGGAGTATACCGCCCTGTAAATCTAATATTGAATGTACTGGATGTTGGGGTGTTGAGACAGTTGGAAGCAGTAGCTCTTCCTCGGTGCAAATAGTGGCTGAGGCATGGGACGGAGAACAACAAATAAGGGATCTGCCAATTCTGCTTCTGTCTCCAGCGCAGGAGTCAACAATGTGAAATTCCGTTGTGGGTAGACTCGCAGGTTTGTCAAAGGAAAGCGGAGGGGGGAGGAGGGGGAGGTGGTGGAAAGGGACGCTGACAATAAGGGTAATCAACCGAACTTGCAGGCATATTTACCTGAAGGGGCGCTGACAATAAGGGTAATCAACGAACTTGCAGGCATATTTACCTGAAGGGGCGCTGACAATAAGGGCAATCAACCGAACTTGTAGGCATATTTACCTGAAACGTTTCAACTGTTCGATCAGTCCACTGCCACACAGAGGCAATTCCAACTCGCTGCCGGCTGATCTGAACCGAACATGTCACTTCCTACTGCCAGGCTTTCTGCCCGCGCAGCTCAAGGCCGTGAGAACTGCCTGCAGATTCTTTTAAAGATCTCGTGCAACACTGTAGCTTGACGGCAACGCCAGCATGATTTCAGCAACGTCGGCAAGATTTCAGCAATGTCATCTAACTGGCAACTCTCCAGCTAGGAACACTTCAGTCGCAGACAACTGTTTACAAAATGCTGACTTTGCAGCAAAAAGTTGTGTATCACTGCATTTCTCTAATTCACCGCAACGAAAATAGGAAATACACTGGTCTGTATAGGCATTTAGACTGCTGTATTCATTTTTTTTCAATACACGTACGTTCTCAAAGCTCCACACTTTACATTGAAACAAAAATTCAACCGCGTCCATAAGGGAAATCCGAATTCACCACACAGCACTCACCTTAACATACCACTTACTGTATTTTTAGAATGTCCATTAAATCAATTTCCATAAATGTGAACATTCTCTCTCTCTCTCTCTCTCTCTCTCTCTCTCTCTCTCTCTTGGTCTATACTCGATCAATCCTCACATGTTAGAGAGTAAGCAAATTGAAAGAATGCTTCTTTGCAATTAAAACATCAACAAGCGATTAAAAAAAGTCTTTCAGGACTATCTCTCAGAAACGAAGTTTTTTTTTCTCTCATGATGCATCGCTAATTTGCCCCATGCTCCAAAACTAGTAACGTCTTCTGACAAGTGTACGAAATGATTGGTAATTAGTCACTGGACATTGGTAACCGAGCTAAAATCAAACATGACAAAATGGCATAAACAAACAAAAGAAAAATGTCCATTACAGGAAACAAAGCAGCATGACATTAAGAAAGGGAGGAATGGATAGACCAGGAAGGAAATGAACGAATCAAGGAGACAAAGGGTCCAAAATTCTACGACAACCAGGCTGTTTGCTGGGGTCAAAGGGTAAAATATTCTATGACAATCAGGCTGTTTGCAGAGGTTGTTTCTTTATATGTTTAACTGAATGTTTGTTTGGCTGGCTTTGATGTTTGAGGAGAGAGAACACGAAGGGAATGAAAGGACTAATACAAAGACAATAACGTTGTTTTGCGTTGAGTTTAAACTTAAAAAATAAAGTCCCTCAGGAGAGGAACACTTGTGTCAGATTTCTGAACTGAGTGAACAGATAATGGAGAAAATGGTTGTGACAGGAGATGATATTGTTAGCTGAAGACAGATAGACACATTCAGGAGAATACCTGGAAAGCCGAAAATAGACTGAGAATTCATGTTTTACTTGCTGGTTGGTTCATTTCTTGTTTTCTCGTTTTGTTTTCGAAGATTGGTGAACACTGGACACGTTGAGAACGTGTTTGGACCCTATCTGGCGTTTTTCGTTGTGGTTGAATGGTTCAAACGACATGACCTTGAAGAGAATAGAATAAGTAAAGAAAAATGGAGCCATGCGTGCTGCCCTCTCCCTCCCTCCCTCCCTCCTCTCTCTCTCTCTCTCTCTCTCTCTTCCCTAAACGCACACAGACACAGACACAGACACACACACACACACACACACACACACACACACACACACACAGAGGTGCCTGCACACAGACACATAAACACACACAGAGCGAGAGAGAGAGAGAGAGAGAGAGAGAGAGAGAGAGAGAGAGAGAGAGAGAGAGAGAGAGACGGAGAGAGAGAGAGAGAGAGACAGAGAGAGATTTCCCTGCCAACGCTGCAGAGTGATAACGGCCCTTCCACATACAGTAGGTCATAGGAATAAACAGAATGCCACTAGACACGGCTCATGAACATCAAACATCGCACATGGTAGATAAACTATGGCGTTAATTTCTGTCATAAATCGACGAGGTGCATAAAACCGGTTGGGAAACTGCCTATGCCGCTGACTCAGCTAGCCATCCAACTCGCAGCTCGTGCACTGTGACGCGCATGCGCCCTCGCTCCAGTCATTGATACGCCATCTGGTGACGGATGTTGCAGACACAACAAATTTGTCGTTTAGGGAATAGAGTTGCTGTGATAGCAGTCTGTATTGGCCGGTTTGAACTGCCTTCCACGATCTTATTTGTGAACCACGCCAGAAAGGACTGCTGCGGGCAGTATTTGCATCTTAGATGTTCCAAACATTCATTCCATTCAAAAGTACAGAAAAACGAAAAATGTACTGAGGCGATGCAGGAATAAAACAAAATATAACAAATTCAAAGAAATAAAATGTACCGAGGCGATGCAGGAACAAAACAAAATATAACAAAATCAAGAAATAAAATGTACTGAGGCGATGCAGGAATAAAATAAAATATAACAAATTCCAAGAAATAAAATGTACTGAGGCGATGCAGGAATAAAACAAAATATAACAAAATCAAAGAAATAAAATGTACTGAGGCGATGCAAGAGCACAACAAAATACCTGAAAAAATGTGGGAACATGAAAGGAATAAAACAAAAATGCATAAGATGAATCGGTTCTGAAATAGTCAATGTTTAACAACGCACGAGACAGTTGACACAAACCCATAGCAAGCTGCATGCCACAGCGCTCACAGGAGACTGATACACCCAACGTGTAAGGACAGTGGCAGGTTCATTAAATCAGTCGTGCAAATGTAACAACCGGCTCAATATTTCTTTGTAAAAGCGTTTTTCTGTTGTTGTTGAAATGAAAATGCTCAAGTTTCGCTGTTACGAAGATATAATCCTCGTGACGTCACTTTGATATATCAGACGCTCGTTGGTTCCGTTTATGACATACCATCCTCTTATGCTTCTTAGCAATAAGAAAGTGACAACTGCACACACGCTGTCCAGAGTCGATACTTGTTGTCCATTCGGCAGTGTCTATTCATCCATGCGGCTCTGTCTGTGTTTTTATAGCACTGGAATATTTTCCATTTATTTCTACATGTTTTTAAATCTAGGAGTGTGGAATGAAGGGGAAGGACTGGTGCTCTCAGCACGACCTCATCTTAAGCTTTCAAGATGTCCACACTTTAGGTACTATTTCCTACCCGTATTTTTCTGTTGTCATTTGTGTCTGCTTCAGTGTAAGGTATTCTTTCAATGATCTGTTTTTATGCTGTTTCTTTTTTTTTTCTTGTGTGAGTTTAACAGCTGTGTGTGGCCGGCTGGCCTGTATATGACTGACGCTTGGAAACTCCCAACTCGTTGCCATGTTCTTTTGTTTTATTGTGTTTTTTTCTTTTCCGCACTTCCAGTTGGCTTACGTTGCTGAACGGATGGAACGCTTAAAGAGAGAGAGAGAGAGAGAGAGAGAGAGAGAGAGAGAGAGAGAGAGAGAGAGAGAGAGAGACAGACAGACAGACAGACAGACAGACAGACAGACAGAGCAGAGAGACAGACAGAGAGAGACGAGAGAGAGAGAGAGAAGAGAGAGAGAGAGAGAGAGAGGTGATCATTAATGCTGTTTGAAAGACAGAAAATTAATCAAGACATGGAGTTTTGAATTCATTTCTGCAAACGAAGGTGGATGAAAGCTGAAGAAGGGGGTGTGGTTTGAGAAGGGAATTGTGAATAGATCGTTTTCAGTTACAAGAAAGTATCAATCAACACAGATGAATAAACCTAACGATTGCTATAAAGGCGAAAAAAGACCTGCCAAACAATTTACAACAACAACACCACCAATCATCACCACCATCATCATTATTATCATCGTCGTCGTCGCCGTCGTCGTCGTCGTCGTCGTCGCTCATCATCATTATGATATGAAGAGGACAAGAAACCGAATAATGGCGGTCTTTCTACAGTTTTTCCCGATAATGTCTACAGCATGAACTACAATAGTATTGAAACGGCTAGGACAACAACCATGTAAGG
>CM065728.1:34335154-34350154 GCA_033310375.1 Conus canariensis
AGAGAGACTGATTTGAGCCATCTTGACATAATTTGTTTGCTTCAGAATCATTAATATGTCTTCGAAAAAAACAAACAAACAAAAAACCAATGGACAGACAGGCAAATAGGTCTTGTATCCTTCCCCCTGCCCCCCCCTCCCCCCCCCCCCATTCCACTATGTCCGATCCCATGTCTCTTCATACGTATGCACACGAAAAAATACGTACAATCACACTCTTACTGAACGGAAGAGAGAGAGAGAGAGAGAGAGAGAGAGAGAGAGAGAGAGAGAGAGAGAGAGAGAGAGAGAGAGAGAGAGAATATGACTGAGTGGGTGAGAGAGACAGAGACAGACAGAGAACAGAGAGAGACTGAGGGAGAGACAGAGATAGAGAGAGACAGAGGGAGAGACAGACAGAGAGACAGACGAATAGACAATAGACAGACAGACAGAGAGATAGACAGAAGATTAAAAAAAAACGAACTGTAGTAGTGTCATATACAGGGAGGGTAATTATGGCTGTTATCTCTAAAGGGTATGTGTTGTTGTCCCGTGAGACCAGTGACACCTCCAGCTGTTGGCAACGGATCTCCAACGACAGCTGGGATAACAGATAGTAACTGATTTGGTTTAGTTAGAAAATATCACACGCATACACACACAAACACGGACACAGACAGACTGACAGACACACACATACACATACACACGCACACACACACACACACACACACACACACACACACATACTTATATACAGAGAGAGAGAGAGAGAGAGAGAGAGAGAGAGAGAGAGAGAGAGAGAGAGAGAGACACTTGTGTCCCAACACTCTGCACAAGTCCTGTCACTGTGAAACAGAGATATCCTCGCAGCACGTGGCATATCACATTGTGGCCGGTAGCTCTACACGGGACTGCGCATGCGTGCAAGTCCCGGTCCTCGAAAGCGCCATCTGCTGGATGACTGGGGACCAGGCGAAGAGTGGCAATAACAAGAAGTGAAGTGGAATGGCGGTTATTGATATACTGATAGTATGGATTGCACTTTCCTCTCAGTCATGATCACAGAGGACGCGTTACTAATCCCACGCTTTCCCATTTCCTTGCTACCCCTCTACCATCCCCCCCCCCCCCCCCGACACACATAACACAACACCAACCCACCCACCCACCCACACCACACACACACACACACACACACACACACACACACACACGCAAGCACGCATGTACACACACAGACGGTAACACACACATGCATATACAAACATATGGACATACTTAGACACGTATATATATAATATATATATAATATATAGTATATATAATTTTTTTTTTTTAATATTATATTTTTTTCAGGAGAGAGCGAAAAAATAAGCCAAGAAAACGGAACTAAAAGGGACAAACAAAAAACAACGACCCGTTAAAGAAAACAAAAACCAAACAACAATCAACCAATCAGCCAACTAACCAACAACCAACCAACCAACCAGCCAACAGCCAACCAACCAGCCAACCAACCAACCAACCAGCCAACCAACCAGCCAACCAACCAACAACCAACCAACCGATTAACCAACAAACCAATCAACAACCAACCAGCCAACAACCAACCAACCAAAACCAAACAGCCAACCAACCAACAACCAACCAGCCAACAACCAACCAACAACCAACCAACCAACAACCATCCAACAAAGCAACCAACAACCAACCAACAACCAACCAAGCAACCAACCAACAACCAACCCACAACCAACCAAAAACCAACCAACCAACCAACCAGCAACCAACCAACAACCAACCAACCAACAACTAACCAACCAACCAATCAACCAACCAACCAAAAAACCAACAATCAACCAACAACCAACCAACCAACAACCAATCAACCAACCAACCAACCAACCACCAACCAACCAACCAACCAGCCAACCAACCAACAACCAACCAACAACCAACCAACCAAAAAAAACCAACCAACCAACCAACCAACCAACCAAATAACGGGTGGTCAGTGTGGATTGCAAGACGTCAGTTTGGCTACTCTTAAGAACCAATGGAAGAGAGAGAGAGAGAGAGAGAGAGAGAGAGAGAGAGAGAGAGAGAGAGAGAGAGAGAGAATATGACTGAGTGGGTGAGAGAGAGACAGACAGAGAGACAGACAATGGGCAGAGAGAGAGAGAGAGAGAGGGAGAGAGAGAGGGGGAGCGAGAGAGAGGGAGGGAGCAGGGGGAGAGAGAGAGTGAGAAAGAGACTGACAGTCAGAGGGACAGAGAGAGAGAAGGAGGGAGGGGGGGGGGTGAGTGATAAGGAAGAAAATCGAATTAGATGTTGTAGGGATGAAACAAAGAAAAGACACCACTTAATGAGTACCACACATGGGAAGCGTTGCCATGGCGATTGTCTATGAAGAGCGTGTGTTGTTGATGGAGACCACTGACACATCCTACTGCCGGCAACAGATCACCAAAAAACAGCTACGATAGCAACCAGTGAGTGACTGGATTTGCTGATATTGTGTAAGAGAGAGAGAGAGAGAGAGGGAGAGAGAGAGAGAGAAAGAGAAAGAGAGAGAGAGAGAGAAAGAGAGAGAGAGAGACTCTGAACAGTAGAGAGCGTGACAAAAAGAAAATAAACCAACATCAATATGTCTAAACGATTCTGAAATAACCCTAAGTCCCGATTCAATTTGCTGTATCGTGCGTGAGAAAACGAAACTTTGCTTTCGCCTGTGTTCAATTTCCTTTAGATTTTCCAGTCAATAGACCTTAGCTCAACGGCTCGACTGCTTTTTTTTCTCTTTTCGTTTTTCTTTTTTCTTTTTTTTTTCTCTTTTTTTTTGGGGGGAGGGGGTGTTTGTTTGCTTTTCTCTTTTTTTTTTTTCCAGCTAGAACCAAGAGGAACGTGAAAAGAGCAATGTTAAACTGTCTGGACAAATTTAATTTGCGGTTGAGTAACGTTGGCTTCCAGCCTACTGGTTCTCTTTGATTTGGTTGGATTGTCAGATCAATACATTTTACAACACATCTGTGGATATGAATTATAGACCAAAAGTGATGCGATCATTGATATGTTCGAAGCCTTCCCATCCTTTCTCTCCACACCCTTCACATCAACATCACTTCCTCGAATCGAAGAGAATGAACAGAACCGATTCGGTTCTGATGAAAATATTCTGTTTTTCTTCGAACTATCAAATGGTCAGCACGTGGAACAGAAGTTGCAAACGTCTACACACACAGACACACACAGACACACAGACACACAGACACACAACACACACACACACACACACACACACACACACACACACATCATTGAAGATTCATTTCTACGATCTATCAAAACTGTTCAAATACGGTATTCCTCGATATCAATTTCCTGCAGGTTTTTCCACTCGGTGCATTACTGATCACGTCCTGACTGCTTCATTTGCCAAAACCATCGGTAAGCTCTTGGGACAGATTTCATTCGTGATTGATCAGATACACCCAGAATCATTGTGATTCAGTTTGTGTCAAATCAATGGCCAAGAAAATGTTGGCGATGAAAACAACAGAACGAATGTTACGACACTGTTGGCTGGTCCATGCCATTCCTCTACAACAAAACCCAGTCCCTACTCCCTCCTTCGCCACAATCCTCCTGTAGTGACCACAGATGCCAGAATCGTTGATTAATACTCTCTGGACAAATTAACTCGCAAACAAACTTATTTAACCGCACAAAACTCCTGGGATTCAATAAGACAGACAGCAAATACAATAACTGCAATTATTAATCACTGAGGGAACGTGACATCCCTGTTGATATGTTCGGATCTCCCTGCCAGCATCTCTCTTGCATTAACCCCATCCCCCTCACTGCATGTTCTTCCACATGTCATTCCACAAGAGCAGCGAGGCACTCTTCAGCACTCTTAGCGTGATGAAGTCGCTCCACAAGTGTTTTATAGGATTTGGAGAGGAAGATTAAAAATGACTGGAAACCTTTCATTTTTGTTATGCAGATTATGTTTGTACACCCATTCACCTTCTTCTCCCCCCCCCCCTCCACATACACACGCGCACACACTTCTCTCTCTCTCTCTCTCCTCGCTCAGACACACACACGCACGCACGCACGTGCGCGCGCGCGCGCACACACACACACACCTCTCTCTCTCTCTCTCTCTCTCTCTCTATATATATATATATAGTTAAAACAAGTGTTAAGAGGAATATTAAAATTATCTACAAATTTGTTTCTAGCGCTTGGCTATCGTCAGGATGGAGTTTGGGTTGCCCACCGCCGGTGTTATATAGCGTGTGGGGCCCGGTTGCAGCTGTTTTAACGTGCGTGTTGGTTGCACGTGTTTTTTTTTGTTTTCAGGTTGTTGTACGTGGTGTGTTCACTAGCAACGATTTCCATTTGTGCCTGCAGTTGTTTACTATTTCTGTTTTAGTATTAAGAGTTGCTAAGTGTGGTTTACATAGTATTAGCCATTTTTTCAGTTAGGCATAGGTTGCATCTTTTTGAAATATTGCTGTATGGTGATGCCCTTTTTATGATGTTCCAGGATATGTTATAGTTTATTTTTGCGTCTTTAAGTTTTCAAATGTATTTGCTCAATTCAGGTTGGTTTTTGCATTTTTCTTTGCTGAATGACTGTTTGTGGTTTGCATATCTGGTTTTGAGTTTCAAAACAAACATAGGGAAAGAATTCTTCAAAATCTTAACAACTTCATTTCCAAAAGAACACAAACTGTCCAAAATATTTAACAAAAACACTGTCAAACTATCGTACTCATGTATGCCCAACCTCAAAAACCTAATTGATGCATCCAACAAAATGAAAACCAACACAGCAAAGAAGGGTGAAGAAAGGAAATCTTGCAATTGCACCAAAAAGAGCAGTGTCCACTAAGCAATAAATGTCTTCACAACAATATTGTATACCAGGCTACTGTGACATCAGAAAATGAAAAAGAAACATACATAGGGATCACTGAAAACCACTTCAAAACCAGATATGCAAACCACAAACAGTCATTCAACAAAGAAAAATACAAAAACCAACCTGAATTGAGCAAATACATTTGGAAACTTAAAGACGCAAAAATAAACTATAACATATCCTGGAAAATCATAAAAAGGGCATCACCATACAGCAATATTTCAAAAAGATGCAACCTATGCCTAACTGAAAAATGGCTAATACTATGTAAACCACACTTAGCAACTCTTAATACTAAAACAGAAATAGTAAACAACTGCAGGCACAAATGGAAATCGTTGCTAGTGAACACACCCCGTACAACAACCTGAAAACCAAAAAAAAAAACAAAAAAAAATACACGTGCAACCAACATGCACGTAAAAACAGCTGCAACCGGGCCCCACACGCTATATAACATAGGCGGTGGGCAACCCAAACTCCATCCTGACGATAGGCAAGCGCTAGAAACAAATTTGTAGATAATTTTAATATTCCTCTTAACACTTGTTTTAACTAATGTTGCTCCCCAAGGGTTGAGCACTTGTAGAATTGTTTTAGGCTTTTTAACCACACTGATATAAATATAATATATATATATATATTATATATAATATATATATATATATATATATATATATATAATATATATAATATATAATACATACATACACACAAATACAGAAACAACTATACACATAATCACACACGCAAGTGCAAGTGAAGAGAGAGAGAGAGAGAGAGAGAGAGAGAGAGAGAGAGAGAGAGAGAGAGAGAGAGAGAGAGAAAACAGAACAGAACAGAACAGAACAGGAGTTTTATTCAAAAAGGCCAAAGCCCCGTTTGAAGGGGTGTGAACAATGATAATGAATATATGATACAAATTTAAATGAAACTGTCGTCCCAATATAAGCATGAGAACTAGGTCAAATGCAAGACTGAAAACAGTTTACCAACTTACAAAGGAAAATAATGGACATTCGATAAAGAAAATCATTACATTCGCACAATTATAGACTCAATTCACAAATTCGCATTCATACAACAACAAATCTGATAATTCAAGATATACATATATGTAGAAGAGAGAGAGAGAGAGAGAGAGAGAGAGAGAGAGAGAGAGAGTGAGTGTGTGTGTGTGTGTGTGTGTGTGTGGTAGTGGTAGTGGTGGTGTGAGAAAGAGAAAGAGAGAGAGAGAGAGAGAGAGAGAGAGAGAGAGAGAGTCTGAAATATGGAGCAAAAAACCCAACCCGAATCGACACACAGATTATTAACAACATGGTTCTGTGATGTGCTGAACAATAACGATAACTGCTTTGTCAATTCTCTGCTGATTGTCTGCCATTCACTTCACTACTGGCTACACCCAACCTGCTCTGTCAGTCAACATAAAGAAGACCCTGCTCAATGCGTTGTTAAGCTCTCGTGATGAAATTAATTCATGGTTGATCAAGCGTGGATTCATGCGACTTCCTTTATATTTGTTTAATGTCTGCACAATGTCTGCGGGAATGACAACAAGGAATGATCATTCATGTTTGGCTTGTTCACTGACGTCTCCTACCAAATCCCAATAACCACTCTTGACTTAACTATAACCCCAACTAGTATCCACTGGAGACGTAGAATAGCCTTCAAATGTGTTTGTGAACCAACAAACGTGCAGAGCCTCACGCAGTTCCTGAAATGCCTCAGAAGAGAGTGTGAAGATCAATGCTTGCAGTTATGAATTATTGGACAAACGTGGCGTCACTGTTGATTCTCCACAATGTTCTCAGCTATTTCCTCATACATTTCACTGCATCTTCGCCCATTCTTTTCAAAACGGTACACTTGGGCACTATTTACATGCTTTGTTCGCTCCTCAAGCCATTAGGACCACTTCAGAAGAACACACAGCAAGAGAACAAAAAATCACTTTTATTTTGTATAATTCAAGTTGCATGTGTACCGCTCCCAAAGCATGTATTCCCTAGAGAGAGAGAGAGAGAGAGAGAGAGAGAGAGAGAGAGAGAGAGAGAGAGAGAGAGAGATGTGGGCATGGGGTAATCAAAGAGAGAGAAAAAGAGATGTGGAAATGCACACAGAAAACACATTCACACAAATATGTGCGCTCAACCACAGGGAAATGCTGGAGCGCAAACACACACACACACACACACACACACACACACACACACACACACACACACACACACAAACACACACATACAGAGAGACAGACAGACAGTGAAAGACAGACAGACAGACAGACAGACAGACAGGCAGACAGATTTGAGAAACCCTTGTGTGGCAACACTGTGCATCAGTCCTGAACATATGCGCTGCAGCACGTGACACAGCACATTCTGGATGGAAGCCTGTGCATCACACAATGATTGCGTGGAAGTCCCGGTGTAACAGCCCATTCTTACCCCCTCTCTGGAACTTACCCCGGGGTAAGTCTGGGCTAGCCTGCTTTTACCCCATGGGTCATTCCAGGACTAGCTGGAACTTACCCCCCGCTAGTTGGAACTACCCGCCCCCCCCCCCCCCCCAAGTCATCTACATTGTATAAGGTACACAGGCACTTAGGAGACACTAATTAGCTGTAAAAATAGTTTAAATCTCTGATATACATTAAAGTGACCAGTGGTCAGTGACACTGACCACTGGTTGTCTGCATTGCACAAGGTATACAAACACCCATGAGACACTGATTAACTGTAAACTAGTCGAAATATCTGATTTACGTCATAGTGACCAGTGGTCAGTGGCACTGACCACCAGTCGTCTGCATTGTACAAGGTACACAGGTACTCGGGAGACTATAATTACCTGTGAAATAGTTAAAATCTCCGATTTACGTCATAATGATCAGTAGTCAGTGCCACTGACCACAAGTAATCTACATTGTACAAAGTACACAAGCACTCGGGCAACACTAATTAGCTGTTAAATAGTTAAAATCTCCAATTTACGTCATAATGACCAGTGGTCAGTGGCACTGACCACGAGTCATCTGTATTGTACAAGCTATGGTACACAGGTACTCAAGAGACTCTAAACCCCCGGGGGGTAAGTTCCACCTAGGGGGTGGGGGGGGGGAGTTCTAGCTAGTCCTAGAATGACCTCCGGGGGTAAAAGCAGGCTAGGCCAGACTTACCCCGGGGTAAGTTCCAGAGGTGGGTCAGAACGGGCTGTTACACCGGTCCTTGAAGGTACCAACCGCTGGATGATTGTAGACCAGGGCCAAGGAATGACCATCACATGAAGACAGGTAGAATGGTAACTATTCATGTCCTGATAATATGGTTTGAATTTATCTCTGAATCAGGACCACAGAAGATGCGTTATCACGCCCCCCCCCCCCCCCCCCCCCCGAACCCCCTTCCGCTTCTCAACTGAAGAGCCTCCCATGCTTTCCCTCATCCCCCTAAATAGAATACAACCACCATTTTGTGTTCAAATTCTAAATATTACCTTATAAGCAGTTTTTTTTTCAAAGGAGAACCAATAAACAAGTAGGATAACTCTTGCTCCCACAAGAAAACATAACTCCAAAGGAATGCTGCTTACGACACCGAGTCGCCTAGCAGACATGACAGCACAGAGCACACAGAACAAAGAAGGATGTTTCCTTGTTGTTCTATTTTTTTACTGTTCCCTGCCTCATTTCATATTTACTCTCGTTTTAAAAGGAGAGTTAAGCAAACTAACACAATCAAACAGCTATCTACATGGACTGACAATGGTACGTAGTCAAATTACAAACAAGGTCAAGCGAAAGGCTCTTGTAGTAAGTATATGAAGATCTACTTTTAGCAACGTTTGAGAATCAGCCGTGGAAGTTGGGCAATGAGGAAGCAGTTAGATTTCCTGTGAAGTATTTCTAGAACTGGCACTGTTTGATGAGTGTCACATGCCGCATGGTTGCTATGGTGATTATCAACCGAGGACGTGTGTTGTTCGTGGAGACCGGTGTCACATCTTGCTGCCCCCTGCTACCAGATAGAAACCAGTGACCGATTGGCTTGGCGGATATGGTGGTGGTGGTGGTGGTGGTGTGTGTGTGTGTGTGTGTGTGTGTGTGTGTGTGTGTGTGTGTGTGTGTGTGTGTTCGCGCACGCGTGCGCGTGTGTTCGCGCACGTGTGCGTGCGTGCGTGCGTGCGTGCGTGCGTGCGTGTGTGTGTGTGTGTGTGTGTGTGTGTGTGTGTGTGTGCACGCCTTGTGTGTGTGTGTGTGTGTGTGTGTGTGTGTGTGTGTGTGTTTGTGCGTGCGTGAGTGCGTGCGTGCGTGCGTGCGTGCGTGCGTGTGTGTGTGTGTGTGTGTGTGTGTGTACGTTCTGTGTGTGTGTGTGTGTGTGTGGTGTGTGTGTGCGTGTGTGTGTGTGTGTGTGTGTGTGTGTGTTAGATGTGGGTGTGGGTGGCAGGGGTGAGTAGGGGCTGCAGGTTATAGTTCAGATATGAAACCGAGTCTGGACCTGAAAAGAACTGATAGATTAGCTGCCTCTATATTCTGGGGTAGTATGTTTCCATAGGGAATAGTCCACAGAAAAAAATGACATCTTACTGTAACATGCTCATTCGAATAGTATACGTCACGATGCCATCTTCGATTTTGTGGTGCCTCTTCTTGTGTCCAATAGCAATGACAGGCTGAGCTGAGTTTGAGGAGGATTCTTGTTTTTCTTTAGCGGTGGGGTGGCGTGTACAAGATCTAATAATGTTGTACGCGATTGATGTTTCGCTTTTTCGATTTGCGATCCACCTTACACCTCTGCTGTTAATCTTATTCTACATTGCAGACATCTTTGTTGGCATATGCGTCCCACAGAAAGCTGGATTTAATCAAACACAGGTCGGACGAAAGCTTTGTTTGTAATCAAAGGTGATCATTATCGGTGACTGTTAGCAGATCCGTTACCCTATGACTGTTCTTTTTTTCAAGTGTGTGTCCATGGAGTGTGTTAATTTGGGCCTTTTGTGTAGCTTGAGTTAAAATTCATCATAAAATAAATGTACTTTCTCTGGTGGGTATGTCAGTACCATATCCACCATCCGTTAAGCTTTCTGTCAAGACATACATATCGCCTTGTGAACGAATTATAATTGGAAAATAAACAGGTTGGGGGGGGGGGGGGGGGGGAGGGGGGATAAGGAGGATGAGGGGAGGGTGAGGGTGAGAGGAAGTGGGGGTGGGGGTGGGGGGTGGACAAAGACAGTTCATACCATGTTAATAGAATGTTCAACGTATTTTTTATGAAATATTAAGAAGAAGAAGAAGAAGAAGGTTGACGTTCATTAATAAACAGATAGACAGCCTTGACTGATAATGCCTAGAATGATAGATGGATGGATAGGTAAATAAACAGATAGACATACACATAGACATTATATTTTGGGTTAGGTATACAAGTAGGTAGATGGGTAGAGACAGAGGATAACATAACCAGGGAAAGAGGGAAGTAGATGAATAAAACACAAAAGCAGCCATGAAAACAATGGAAAATGGAAAAAAGAAATCTCTCTACGCTATGCTGCACAGAAACGCGAGCAATTTTAACGTTATTCAGAGAATTTCAATGCGTTTCAGACGATAGTCTTACTGGTTTGTATAATTACATCTGTGGTTTATTAAAAGGGATGGTTCTGCTTAAATCCAACTGACAAATTTTGCGCGGGACGAAATTCACTTGACGTTCAGTTCTGTTCTGTTCAGTTCATAAATAAAAAAAGCATGATGGCATAGCTATGAATTATCAAACAAGTTTACCGTTATCTTAAAGATATCACTGTTCTTCGTTGAAAGTCATCTCTTGATGGTTCAAGTTCTGTGACAAATCGAGCTAGAATGGAATCGAATATGTCTGAATGACGTTTTCCAGAGGCATTTAGTTCACCAGAGTAATGCATGGCTGTAACGGTTGATTACTGAGCAGAATTATTTCTGGCCATTTGGAAAAAGGATGCTATCCAAAGAATCATTGCAGAGAACAGATTGCTGCTACTTTATCAAGACCGATTGTGTATAATGGTATCTTGGAAAAACAAAACACACAGAGAGAGAGAGAGAGAGAGAGAGAGAGAGAGACAGAGACAGACAGACAGACAGACAGACAGAAGACAAAGAAAGAGACAGACAGACAGACAGACAAACAGAAGACAGACAGAGATGGGGCAGGGCGGGAGGGAGAGAGACTTCAGAATAATCAAATCCCGAAAAGTGACGTTTAAAACACACACACACACACACACACACACACACACACACACACACACACACACACACACACGAAATCGACACACCTCAATAATTATCAGACAGATTCAGCCCTGCATCAATATCTTTCTACAGTGTGGTGCAAGACACTGAAAAGAGCCAATCGCCTGTGTCAATTTCCGGCCGATTTTCCATTCAATGAACTATTGATCACACCCTGACTGTTTTGTTAGCATGTCTCGAGTGGAACGTCAGAAATTCAATTCGTTTGCAGTCAAACGTGTGTAGGCTGTAGACTTCCCAACCTGTATTTCGCATGAATTCAGATCAGATGTAGGCCGAAATTAAATGCCCACAATTAAGAATTGTACAACAAAGGAAATGTCGCTATTGATTGAGGTAAACTAACTATCGACATCAGGTACTGCGACACTGTTTTCTATGCCAGCTCTAACTTATAAGTCTCTGAAAATGATAAATGGCAGATATCCAGTAAATTTGATCACACTAAAATGCATTGTTCACTCGGTGACGTGTCATTTAATGTTTCCGTGTCCCTCTTAATCATGGAGTTGACGAAAGGAAAACAATAACCTAAAATAAACTGTCACGCTCATTTTTTTCCATTGGACAGCTGCAGTTCTACTGTATTATATTCAAAGGGAATTTGGTCAATGAAACACCTGAACCCTTTAAAATACGTCAACACCCTCAGATTACTGTACTCTTGTAGCATCTGTAAGTTGAAAGCAAGTGACAAAAGTACGTCGTGGAAATGGAAAAATAGTGGAAGGAAAGAACATAGAAATTAGTTCATCAATCAACTGTCAAATTTTGAAATTCAAGAACGAAACCCTGTGTAACAGCCCATTCTTACCCCCCCCCCCCCCCCTCTCTGGAACTTACCCCGGGGTAAGTCTGGGCTAGCCTGCTTTTACCCCATGGGTCATTCCAGGACTAGCTGGAACTTACCCCCCCCCCCCCCCCCCCCTAGTTGGAACTGACACCCCCCCCCCCCCAGTCACCTACATTATACAAAGTACACAGGCACTCAGGAGACACTAATTAGCTGTAAAAATAGTTAACATCTCTGATATACATTAAAGTGACCAATGGTCAGTGACACTGACCACTGGTTGTCTGCATTGCACAAGGTATACAAACACTCATGAGACACTGATTAACTGTAAACTAGTCGAAATATCTGATTTACGTCATAGTGACCAGTGGTCAGTGGCACTGACCACCAGTCGTCTGCATTGTACAAGGTACACAGATACTCGGGAGACTATAATTAGCTGTGAAATAGTTAAAACCTCCGATTTACGTCATAATGACCAGTAGTCAGTGGCACTGACCACAAGTAATCTACATTGTACAAGGTACACAAGCACTCGGGAAACACTAATTAGCTTGTTAAATATTTAAAATCTCCAATTTACGTCATAATGACTAGTGATCAGTGGCACTGACCACTAGTCATCTGCATTGTACAAGCTAAGGTACACAGGTACTCAAGAGACTCTAAATAGCTGTAAAATAGTTAAAAGAGGCAAACCAGGATAAAGCAACAACGGTACTTGGTCACAATGACACGTGGTCACAACGACATTTTCCACAACTACGCTTGGTCACATTGGCACTTGGTCACATTGGCATGTAGCCGTCTTTCTTTCCCACGCACGCACGGGCGTACTCACACACCCGAATACTGACCCACGCGTGTAAGCTAGCGCGAGAAATGCTAATACGTATCTGTTAGTGAACCAGGGTGTGTGTGAGGGAGGGGGGTTGGGGAAGTAGGAGGTCCATCTATTGAGAAGAGTCTAGAACTACACTTGTCTAAACCCAACTGACTGTGTATAGGAAATGGGAGAGGGGGTGTAAATATGTAGGCTAACACAATTGTTTTTTCAAGGCGGGTGTGCGTGTTGGGAAAAGACAGAGGAAAACCCTAAATAACCCTTTTCTTGTTTGAAGGGTGGGGTGGGTGGAGGAAGATTCCAAATAGTCCTAGATTGACCCTTTGGGCGGGGGGGACGGGGGTAAATCCAGGCTAGTCCAAACTTACCCCCCGGGGGTATGTTCCAACTAGGGGGGGGGGGGTAAGTTCTAGCTAGTCCTAGAATGACCCCCGGGGGTAAAAGCAGGCTAGCCCAGACTTACCCCAAGGTAAGTTCCAGAGGGGGGTAAGAACAGGCTTGTTACACCGGCTTTGTGAAGCCGAGTCAGTCCTTCCATCTTTTAAGTGAAGCACAGACAGAAACACATAGACACACACGCGCGCGCGCGCGCGCGCGCACACACACACACACACACACACACACACACACACACACACACACGCACGCACTAATATATATCCACACAAAAACACACACAACACACACACACAACCGCGCGCGCGCGCGCGCACCCACACACCACAACACACACACACACACACACACACACACACAACACACACACACACACACACACACACACACAACACACACACATTTTTCTCACAGATTGATAGTTCTTGTTATGGACCCGGTCAAAATGCTGTTGGCTGTTATTGTGAGTCATATCTATCCTAATCTTGTGTATTACCATGCCCCATATAAAAGAGAGGAAGAGAGGAGAGAGAGAGAGAGAGAGAGAGAGAGAGAGAGAGAGAGAAGAGAGAGAGAGACTTTCAGAATTCTACAATCTAGATCTACACGTACAAAAAAATCATTCAGTACGGTATGTGGAATAAAACTCAGCACAAAAGCAAGTTCTTGTGGGTTAGCTGCTTAACATGGACATCCACCCTGTGTGATGATTGACAGTCAATTTAACTGCGTTGACTGAAACGTCCAAAATGCTTCATGAAACTCTCTGGAGAAACTGACCGGGGGTCAGATATGTGAAGCTGGACAGAATTTCTCGGATCGAGTTTCACACAGATCGATAGTAAACGCACAGGTTTTAATTATGAATCATTGATCGACAAAAGGTGTTAACTGTTTGAGTCTTGCGATCCACATGCCCGGTACTTCCCTAGCCTGCCTGATCCAGTTCGCTTCACTGAACCTTCTCCCGTTCCACAAGAGTGGAAAGCCACGCTCGAACAGTGTTTCAGTTATTCTTTCGCTTCAGTAATCATTTACAGGAAATCAGAGAATGGAGTTTAATGGCTATTATACAGGTTGGCGCGAGCTCGAACGCGCTCGTAACACACACACACACACACACACACACACACACACACACACACACACACACACTCACACACACACACACACACACACACACAACACACACACACACACACATCCACACGCCTGCGCGTTTACACACACACACACACACACACACACACACACACACACACACACACACGGACGCACACATACACACAAGTAAGCGCGCGCGCACGCACAAACACAGACGCATATACCTACAGCGAATGCACGAGAGAGAGAGAGAAGAGAGAGAGAGAGAGAGAGAGAGAGAGAGAGAGAGAGAGAGAGAGAGAGAGTGATGAACACAAAATTCGTTTAACTTCGGACATAGAACGCTGAGCCGATAGTTCTTGAAATTGTCTGCAACGTTTTCCATAAAACCGGCACCTCACCCTAACGACTGTTTGCCGTATTAGACACAGCAGTGAGCGTTATGATCAAGCTGCGTCTCACTGTCAGTTATACCTCGAGAGTATGAATCCCCGCATCTGTAATTCACAGTATTTACTGCAGTACTGTGGCAGCGACTTCCTGTATAAGGGAACTAACTCTGTCGTATTATTCCAAACCATGCCACCGAAGAAAGACAGGTTGGCGCAGTTTACACACTGTTTTTTTTTTTTTAT
>CM065728.1:34355154-34365154 GCA_033310375.1 Conus canariensis
GAGAGGCAGACAGACAGACAGAGAGGTAGACAAACAGAGAGAGACGAAAAGAGAGAGAGAGAGAGAGAGAGGAGAGAGAGGAGAGAGAGAGAGAGAATTTATAAATTTAAATGAAAAAAGAGGAAATAAGCTCCGTTACATAAAAAAATGGCATAAAACACAATCGCGGCTATTCGCTTATAAACTTCCTCAGGCCAATTTTTGCGCCTAACACTCTCCAAAACAAGAACTTGAATACGAATGTGCGTGCAAACAACATGTTAGGATCTTCGTGCAGTTAATCAAGACTGCCGGCTCTACGTGAATTTTATTGCTTTTGTTGCTCGGTATTGTTCTGCAAAGAAAAGGAAAGCATTCACTCAACGAAGTTCTGTTTATAAGAGTTCAAACGTGACGGAAAGGAAATTGATTCGGCGTTTTTTTTTTTTGTTTTTGTTTGTTTGTTTGTTTGTTTTTATGCTGTTTATCAGAAATGAGAATACTTCTAATGCAAAACTATTGAAAATGGTGAGGATATTTCTATATCTATATTTCTGCTCATATTCTATTTTTTCATCGATTTATCCCACAGCTCTATCTTCCATTGCACAAGGCTCAGACAATAATGAATATTTCATTGTCTCATTGGAAAAAAGTCACCTCTGAACAATACACACACCAATATCCATATTCATATATATATTATATATCCGATACACAAAAGAGAGAGAGAGAGAGAGAGAGAGAGAGAGAGAGAGAGAGAGAGAGAGAGAGAGAGAAAGAAGAGAGGAAGGAGCGGACAGAGGTGAAAAGAGGTTACAATACAGTGAAATGCTCGATAGAAACAACAACAAATCAACTAAACCCAACACGGGCACTGTCATTGTCTCACGAATTAATTTGCTTTATATATTGCTTTGCTTCTGCTCTGTTCTCAGCAGGATGTCCGCTGTGAATGTCCGCGTTACGGTCTATTTCTGTGCAGTTCATCACGGTAGGCTGCCGTGTGTGGATTCTGTTGTCTTGCTTGACACATTGATTAGGAAGGAAAACCAAAGGCATTCGCTCCACACTTTCAGCATGGGGTCAATTGGCTTGCCAGGCTTTATCCAGCGTGTGTGAAATCGCAGCACCAGTAACTGAAATTAAAATTGATTGTTAAAAACATGATCAGAAAGCCTGTGTTTTGTCATTGTTTATTAGTTTCTATTTGTTTTTTTTCAGTGCATTCTCAGTTGCAGTATTGCATGGCTAATTCTGTCTCCAGTATACATAACTGATATAGCTAGCTGCTACAGCTGTTGATGGACAGAAGCAGAAAGCTCTACGACACTCCACGTGCTTTGGTTCCTTCATTAACAGTGAAGGGTCGAAACAAGAACTCCAGTAAAGAGCGAAAAAAGATAATATCAGCACTGTCGAACTTAAAATCTGCATGACAGGAAAATATTATATCTTCGTGAAAGAGAAGATCAGATTTCTGAACGCACTTGCATATTTGAAATGTCCGTTTGACATGCAGGACAACTGACTGCACAATAGTTCTGCAAAGAAGAATCCAATACATGCACATGAGGTAGACGTGCGAGCTATCGACTATAAGGTAGACTGATGACATAACCACTGAGCCCCAAACCACTACACAGCACATCAGATTGTGTGCATGTCTGTTGACACGAGTTAAGATTCAATTGCCCCTCTGAAACAGTACTGTGGAGAAATGTTGAAGGACGGAGACGAGAGGAAGACAATGTAACAATACCACAGTAATAATAATGATAATAATAATGATAATAATAAAATAATAATAATATAGTAATAATAATAATAACAATAATGAACATAACAACAACCACAACAATACTACTACCTACTACTACTACTACTACTACTAACTACGACAATAATGATAATAATAATAATAATAATAATGATGATGATGATGATGATGATGATGTTGATAGGAATAATAATAATAATCATCATCATCATCATCATAATAATGATCATGTTAATACTAATAAATAAATGAATAAATAGATAACGGACAGCATTGCAGAACAGACATCCAAACCAGTTGCAGACACCCAAGCCTTGGCACACAAGCAACAGAACTGGAGGAACCCTGGGAAACGCTCCTCAGTGTGGCCAGCAGAATGATTTCCCACGGGACTTCAGAAGAAGAAGAAGAAGAAGAAGGAAGAAGAAGGAGAAGGAGAAGAAGAAGAAGAAGAAGAAGAAGAAAAAGAAGTTGCATGGAAGGCGGTGCGGATTCAGCTATTAACAGCCGTTGACACGGAGTTATCACAAAGAGCGGTGGAGTGCGCGTGTGCGTATACATACATACATACATACATACATACATACATACATACATACATACATACATACATCTGCCATTTGCAATCAGTCAGCTGTTGATGGAAAAGACCTAAAACTATTTAATATATCACCAACCCTCTTAATGTAACCAAACAACTCCAAATCCATCTTCAAAGAGAGGCAGTTATATAGCTTGTTACTGTCATTTTTATCAACCAGTGATGGTGGTAGGGTTACTTGTGTATGTGTGTGTGTTGTGTGTGTGTGTGTGTGTGTGTGTGTGTGTGTGTGTGTGTGTGTGTGTGTGAGAGAGAGAGACAGAGAGAGAGAGACAGAGACAGAGAGAGAGAGAGAGATGAGAGGAGAGAGAGAGACAGATGCAGACACACACGCAGGCAGACTTACAAAAAATGAAATCAGAGAATCAGCTGTGCAGTCCCTGGGAAGCAGACATAACATTGCAGCACTTGACATTGTGGTCTGTGGCACGTGGCCCGGGGTTCTAAGATGTGGAGGTGCCGAGTGTTGGATCGTCTGTGACTGGAGCTGATGATTTTCAAAACAAGGTAACAACTGTGACAGTGATTTTGTTTGGCAGGTTTATGTTGTGCATTAAACTTTGAACTGAATCATGATCACACGGATCGCCATGATAAAGGACACCTCATACTCCATCTACCCCTGCCCTTAACCCGCCTGTCATGAAATTCACACAAACAATGAAAACAAAAACACAAACAAAAAACACTGTTTCTTTCACTTTAAACACCACCAGCCAAGCAGAACGTTGAACTGGAAAAAAAAAATCTTCCTACAGACAAAACCTCTTGGAGCTATATTGGATGAGTATAGTTTTTGTTCTTGTAATTACATCAATCAGTGATGGTGGTTAGGGGCACGTGTTTGTGTGTGTGTGTGTGTGTGTGGTGTGTGTGTGTGTGTGTGTGTGTGTGTGTGTGTGTCAGAGAGAGAGAGAGAAGAGAGAGAGAGAGGAGAGAGAGAGAGAGAACAGACAGACAGACAGACAGACAGACACATACGCAGACAGACTTACAGGGAAACAAACCAGACAATCAGTCGTGCAGACCTTGCAAAACAGAGATAACACTGTGGCAATTGGCATTGTAGCCTGCGGCATGTGCACTACATTAAACACCGTGCTTTAGTTCTAAATATGCAGAGGTGACCTGTGTTGGACGCTTGTGTGACTGGGCTGATGATTTTCAAAACACGATTACAGCTGATACAGTGACTCATGCTGTGCTTTGGCAGGCTCATGCTGTGCTTTGAATCATGATCACTCGGATGATAATGAAATAAATATAATAAAGGACACTTGATAAAAGACACCCTGCACTCCCATTCCACCCTGCCCCCATCCTGCCGCTCGTAAACTTCAAACAGGCAATGAAAACAAACAGACAAACAAGAAACCCTGGTTTCTTTCATTCTGAATACAACCAGCTCAACAGAACGTTGAACGGGGGGAAAAAGTTGCCAGAGACAAAACTCTTGGGGCTGTCTTGGATGATTACAGTTTTTGTTATTGCCGTTCTTATCAATCAGTGACGGTGGTAGGGGTACGTGTATGTGTCAGAGAGAGAAGAGAGAGAGAGAGAGAGAGAGAGAGAGAGAGAGAGAGAGACAGACAGACAGACAGACAGACAGACAGACAGACACACGGACACAGCAGATAGACAGACAGACAGACAGAGAAACATAAAGGCACAGAGAGAGAGAGAGAGAGGAGAGAGAGAGAGAGAGAGAGACAGACAGACAGACAGACAGACAACAGAACAGACACAGCAGACAGACAGACAGACAGACAGAGAAACATAAAGGCACAGAGAGAGAGAGAGAGAGAGAGAGAGAGAGAGAGAGAGAGAGAGAGAGAGAGAGAGAGAGAGAGAAATTGGGCGAAATAAAACAAGATTTTGCAAGGATTAATATTAAACATGGCACCATTCGAAGAGAGTTATGTGAAGAACGGTTGGCATAATGATTATGTATGGAGACTGTATCGTGTCTAGAGAGACCAGAGACAATCGACCAGCAGAGAATCACCAGCGATACTTGCACCAGTATCCTGGGATAATTTCGGTATGGTTAAGAAAAAAAAGCACCCAAGAATAGAGATGAGATGAATGGTGTCTGGCCTACACATTTATTCCCTTGTCTGTTGTTGTCTGTGTGTAGTTATCATGAATTATTGACAGAAAGTTTTGTCACTGTTGATTTGCTCTGAGCTCACCACCTTCTCTTTCCCCCTCAGTTCCACAAAACGCTCCCTTTCTCTCAACACCTCTCCAGTCACTGTGTCTCTCATCCATTCTACGAGAGTTGAAAGAAACGTTTGAACTGGGGTGAAAAGTTGGAAAGTATAAAAGTGCATGTGGAGATCAAAACATGAAAACAAAACTTACAGCGCTGAGCCTTGACCTACTAGTTGTTCCAGGCCGGATGAAGACAACAAAGAAATAAACGATACAAGTAAACATGCAGTGCGGGAATCTGAATGTGGGTGAACAATTTGCTGGTTACTATGGAAATGATTGAAGTGGGTGAGTAGAGAAAGAGGCAGGGGGCTAGACCGAAAAAGACACCGTTGAATTTCAAATATCAAATCTTTCACTGACAGCGCTGGGAATCACCGAGTTCAACATTTTGACCAGAACCATTTGCTCATGCCTGCTTACAGTTGACTTCTATTTCTGGATGCGAACTCCTCGGTGAGGCCCTTTCTCAGCAGTTGTGGCGTTCCTCCCACGACACCTAAGGTAGAACACCAATGATTGTATGGTGTTTCCAATGCATGTGTGAAACCATCATATTCCAGTGAAGTCCCAAGGAGGGAGGGGTGGGGCAGTAAAGGAGAGAAAAGAAGAAAGGAAGAGAGAGAGAGAGAGAGAGAGAGAGGAGAGAGAGAGAGAGAGAGCGAGAGAGAGAGAGAGACACGCACGCGCCGCACACACACACACACACTCACACACACACACACACACACACACACACACACACACACACACACATACTCGCACGCGCACACTTTCACACGCAGAGAGAGAGAGAGAGAGAGAGAGAGAGAGAGAGAGAGAGAGAGAGAGAGAGAGAGAGAGAATGCTTCGAATACAATCGTGAGCACAGCACCACTTGGAGACTGCCGTATACTATGGCGATAATCTTTGGAGGCATTTGTTGTCTGTGTAGACCGGCCACACATCTTTCTGTCCACAGCTGCGTCTGCAGCCCGTGAGGTTTTAGGTTCGGTTAAAGATATACGACAGAAGAAACTGGGTTGAAAATGCGTGCGCCAAAAGGAAATATTCAGTTCGTGCGATCAATGGTGTCTAGCGATTAGAATGAAATTCCTTGACTGCCAGTCTGTTAGATTTAAATTGATGGGGCACACAGTGTCTATAATCGTCATCTATATAATGCTGTTGGACATCTTTCAAACGATGAACTCCTTCTGTGTTCCCTGTCACTCCTCTGGCATCCTCCTCTTCACCACATCTCCGCATTCACAGTGTACCCTCCCCATTTCTTCAAGAGCACACACACACAAAAATGACTGGGCTATGATAAAAAATGTTTTATTACTCCGGGCATCTGCAGATGGCATTTACTACGCGAAGTAGTATAAGAGCGCGTGCGCGTGCGCAGAGAGAGAGAGAGAGAGAGAGAGAGAGAGAGAGAGAGAGAGAGAGAGAGAGAGAGAGAGAGAGAGAGAGAATCGGAACTGGAAAAAAAAATCATCTTTGCCATAAAATCCTCCTGTTTTGTGTAAGGAATTGAACTGGATGCAGGGCTCTCTCTCTCTCTCTCTCTCTCTCTCTCTCTCTCTCTCTCTCTCTCTCTCTCTGTGTGTGTGTGTGTGTGTGTGTGTGTGTGTGTGTGTGTGTGTGTGTGTGTGTATTTCCTGCTTAAAGTTTCCATGCAAGGAACCGTTGATTACATCCTGATGTTGAGTTTATTTATTTGTTTTTATTTATTTATTTATTTATTCATTTCTCTATCTATCTTGTACAGCCTGTACGCAGAGGCAGGTGAACCCTCACTGTCCAACCGCAGGCTGAAACTGTCTTTGAATTATTATATCAGACTGTTCTCGGAACCAGAAAACCCTGCCTATGGCTGTGTTTTTGACCCTCCGTTCCAAAGTAAGTTTGAAAACAACACTAACTGTATTCCGCCGTTTGGTTTTCGTATGCAGCCTCACGTGCGGAATGCAGGTCTAGACCTAGGAGTTGTGTCCGATTTTTCCAAGTTTCCAGATGAACCTCCGTGGACCTTTTTCACACCAGAGATTCGTTTTGATCTTGCAGCTTTTCGTAAAGAGTCTACGAGCTCTCTGGCATACAAGGCATTGTATGCTGACCTCTGTTCAAAATTTCCGTCTTATCAGAAAATTTTCACCGACGGTTCCAAGTCTGAGGATGGAGTGGCCTGTGCAGCCTATTGCCCTGGGGCTCCTTCTCAGATACTGTTAGAACATATACCTCCAGATGCTTCTGTCTATTCTGCTGAACTTACTGCTCTGGTTCTGGCATTGAAGATAATCTCACAATCTAAGAAGAGGGACTTTCTGGTTCTGTCAGATTCACTGTCAGCGTTGGAGGCCATAGCTGGCCGCAACCTTAGCACCCAGAACTTTTACACTTTTTTGAACTTTCGACCAAGTTGAAAGCGGATGGTTACAACATTATTCTGGCTTGGGTTCCTGGTCATGTTGGCATTGGAGGGAACGAAATGGTTGATCGTTTAGCCAAGAATGCCACAACAGAGAAACTGTCAAACATATATATCCCCTGCTCAGATCTGAAACCCAAAATTAACAATTATGTGAGAGACCTCTGGCAGGAGGATTGGAATACACAGACGGATAACAAACTCTTCAGATCCGTCCAAACCTTAAGGAGTTCCTCTCATCTACGTTTGGTGGTCGTAAAGAAGAAACAGTTCTGTGCCGGCTGCACACCGGCCATTCATATTTTATCCATTCGTACCTTTTAAAGAGTGAAGAAGCTCCGTGGTGCATTCCATGTCATGTGCCACTCACAATGAAACATATTCTTTTAGAGTGTTGGGACTTGCACGATGTGAGACACAAACATTTTACAGCAGAGTCCATGTAAATCTTGTTCAGAGATGTTCCGCCTGACGCGATCTTTGAGTTCTTGAGAGAGATTAACATTTTTCATCGGATCTGAGATTTTACAGTGAAAAGATTTTTAACAAACTTCCGGATGGGTTTTTTTTTAGGTGTTTTAAAGAATTGAGTGATGAATGACTTGTGAGTTGATTTTAACGTGGTGACAGCCCTGATGTGGCCCTCTGCGGTCGGCTGGGCTATAAGCAACATTATCTTATCTTATCTTATCTATCTATCTCTTTACTTACTTGTTTATTTATCAATTTAGTTACTTACTTATTTATCTGTCTGTTCATTTATATCTTTTTCTTTGATTATTTTTTCGTCCATTTTTTTTGGCCAAATTTAATTCAAAACGTCAAACATTCTTTGCGAAACTCACGGGCACATTTTCTGTGAAGAGCAGCCCGGAGTTCCTGGGATCGACGTTGACTGTGATCCGGAGGGACTCTCCATGATTCTAGTTATGAAGCATTGAGTGAAAGTGGTGTCAGTTTGCATTTATTGGCACCTACCTCCCTATGACTTCCCCACTCCACCCCCGTCAGCATCGCTGAATCTACCATTTCGCAAAGAATGGGAGGACTTGCTTTCGCCACATAAATGATTTACAACTGAACTGAGGATGGACTCCAATTTGTGATCATGCCGGTCTTTACACACACACACACACACACACACACACACACACACACAAAACGCACATACGCGCGCATGCACGCACGCACTCACACAAGCATACCACGCACGCACGCACGCACGCACGCACGCAAACACACACACACACACACACACACACACACACACAGCATACTCTCTCTCTCTCTCTCTCTCTCTCTCTCTCTCTCTCTCGTTCGCTCGCTCGCTGGCTCTGTCCTTCTCTGAACCATTCAAGGCTGGTCAGGAGAATGAATCTGATCGAAATACCGCGAAAGAGAGATAGAAACGATAGGGGCAGCGACGGGATTAAATCAGAAGTTTTATTGCCTAAACATTACAGTGTTTGACACAACAAACAATAAAGAAATCTATACTTAAATCTGCTGAAGGCTGTTTTACAGAAGTAAAAATGTCTTTCAACAGTGCGTAAAAAAGTAAAGTAGAAAATAAAACTTATAACAGAAAATGCGACAATGTAGATGGTTCCTCGTGGAACTATTTTTTTCTGGGGGTTGAAGCAAGAAGGTCGCGATTTCAGTTTAACCAGACATATTCTATGCAACCTACTGCACATTATCAGGAATTGTTTCCATGTTTTAAATAAGCTTTTAGAGCCATAACACGAGTTGTATGTTCCTGCACTGTCCGTTTTAGATTGGCATTGTTTACAAGATGCGATAATTCTGTCTTTACATTTTAAAATAAACTCGTTCTTCCATCCGACTCTCTGACACATCTGAACAATGCAATTGATCTGTTTAATTAATTCTGTGCATAACTAAGTTCTTTACAAAATATTCCCAGTCTTCATTCCCTCGTTCATGTTCGTTTAATAAGATGTCATAGACTTGTATACAGAGCCTTGAGACATGCAACCGCAATGACTGTAACCAATACTTTATACATTTGACTTAGGATTTAGTAGATAACGGATGTGTGCCAGGATGTGACTGTTTACAGAGCCTTGGGACAGATAACCACAACGATTTGAACCAATAATTTATTTCAACCAAGATCTTTTTTATGCATTTGACATACGACTTTGTGGATAACGTCTGCCAGTTTCACCGTATGGTACTGTATTTGAAGTATACAGTAGAATATTCACAAAGCATTTGATTACAGATGTGTGTATTTTCTCCAGTTCTTTTTATATGTCCCTATATTTCAGTACCATATGTAAAACCTTGTTCAGTTCTGGCATCGAAACGTTTTCTGAATATGCAAGAATCAATGAAATTGAATTGAAATAAAGCTCTCAAACTTTTCATGACGATCCTGCTTCCTCTTTTTTTCCCCTGTTCTACAAGTGTCTGTTCCTGCACTTTTGAACCTCAGCCTTGTTGTTCTAAATAGCATGCCTAAATATTTATAAGATTTTTGTTTCTTTAGTGGCCAACAAAACTTTCTCAAGGCTAACATGTAGAAAAAAGATCTACGTCTTATTCAATCTGTTTAATTAATTCCAAAGACTTACAGCGGTGCTATACAATAATATTACATCATCTGTGAATAACATGAGAAAGATTTCAAACACTCCTAAGATCATCTGAATATTACACACACACACACACACACACACACACACACACACACACACACACACACACACACACACCCACACACACACATCAACGAGAGAGAGAGAGAGAGAGAGGGTGGGGGACTAATTAGTCCTAAGCTCAAGCATTATTGAAAACACATCCGTTCCTTTATCGAAATTTGTTATTGTGTTCAGAACGTTCAAACGTGGAATTGACCACTGTCATTTCCTGCAGGTTCCATCAAATTCACTATCGATCACTCCCTTGTTGCTTTATAAGTCATCATTGAGAAGAACATTGAAATGCATCGTCAAGTCCTCAGAACATATCCAGTTTGTTGATC
>CM065728.1:34385154-34392654 GCA_033310375.1 Conus canariensis
CCAGTCATAATCCCCACAACGAAAAGACCATGATGCAGAAACACCACCACCAAGCACCGGCATGCAGAACACGAACAATACCCACAACCAAACACCACAAGCAGGGCGTGGACATTTATTACCCGGAGAAAATGAACGTACTGATAAAAACTGTTCGATTTCTCTAAAACAAAAAAAAAAAACAACTTTCCATACTTGGTCATGTCTTCGGTTGAAACTAATTCAAAACAGTGTGTATCTAACTGTTTATCTGTTTTGCCTGTTTTTCTGTTTGCCTGTGTGTCTCTCAGTGTCTGCCTCTTTTATGTTCTCATCTGCCTCTGTGTGTCTGTCTGTCTTTCTCCCTCTCTCTGTCTTTCTCAACCTTTCACCCACAAATACACACGTACACGCTCATAACACACGCGCGCGCACGCACGCACTGCCAATGTTCTACCAGAAAAAAAGGACAGAGATGAAGCAGGTGAGAAAGGAAGAAAGGCGTGTGTTTCACATACATTACTTTCAGCTGTATTCCTGACTGCCCTGGTCTTTACGAATATCATGTTAATGGCGTCTGGTGTCTTTAACACCGTTATTTGTACATTTTAAAACAAATGAAAGTATTTCATGGCTGATCTAGCAGATTCATATGGAATGTCATCACACAGAAAACACGCGAAGAACAGATACAAATGCAGGTAATCCCAGGATGGCTGGTTTGTAAGGAAACCCCAGGTGTGATGGGAAGACACATATACCAAACAATAAACACGAAAAATAGCTTTTGCTCCAGTGGTGAAACCATAACATGCGCATAACTTCAAAGTGATGTTCCATGCATTATCCATTCTCTCAGCACAGAAGGCGCATAGAACAAATCGCAGTTGTTCATACACTTGTGTAAGTGTTCTCGCATGTTCCTTTGGATTGGCTTGCTTTATTCATGATGAAGACCACCATGTTTACCGTTATCAACCTCCTGCACAGCGCAACGAGGAGATCAAAGGAAATGAATGTTGTCGGCAGTTTTAGGAACGACATGGTGAAGGGAGAGCCGAAGAGGATTACAAGGAGTCCAGACTAAAGTCACCATGACAGAAGGGCATAAAGGACTGCATGATCGGAGACAATGGTTCTTTGTGTCAGGGTGATCAATGAGTATGATAAGGTGGCACCGCGGGATTGCATTAATAATTCCTGAAAGTCTCTTTGTCGCTTCGTTCCGCGTGAGACCAGCTGACAGGACTGCACTCTGCCTCCTACTTCATAATGCACACGCAATGCTGATGCCAAGCAGGACAGCGTGACAAAGAGACTTGCAGTGTCGGTCAGGAAATCTGAGCAATGCTGGCAGGTACAAAACTGGTAGACTGATGGCGAGGCGATCGCGTGGTTCCAAATCTTCCCATTTAATCCTGTAACGCATTTCCGAACTCTGGTGGGTAGCAGGTAGCTGGTCAGGGTATAAAGTTTCCACAGTGATTATGGTGCAGTTTATCCAAAACCTCAGTAAAAAAAGAAAAAGCTGGCAATCGAAGAAAATTTTGCCAGACAGATTCTGATTTTACCCGTATATTTACCGTATGGAAATCAAAATGTTCTTATATTAACCTGGCCCTGCACAGTCAGGATTGTGACGTCCCTCCACTTCCCTGCCATCCTTCGCCAGTTCCCTCCCCTCGCACGCCTTCTCCTCTTTCCTCCCATTCACAGCTGCTTCATCTCTGTCCTTGCTTCTGGTACAGTAACGGGAGCGCGCGACCGCGCGTGTGTGTGAGAGTGAGCATGAGTGTGTATGCGCGCGCGCGCGCGCGTGTGTGTGTGTGTGGGTGTGTGTGTGGGTGGGTGTGAGCGCGTGCGTGCGTGCGTGCCCGAGCGCGCGTGTGTGTATCTTTGTGTATCTGTGGGTGAAGGGTTGAGAGAGAGAGAGAGAGAAGAGAGAGAGAGAGAGAGAGAGAGAGAGAGAAACGTAAAGACAGACAGACAGACAGACAGACAGATAGACAGACGTAGGCAGATGAGAACGGAAAACAGACACTGAGATACACACAGACAAATAGAACAGGCAGAACAGATAGACACTGAGATACATACAAACAGAACACACAGATAGGCAGACGACAATAGACACGGTCAGACGAATGGACAGACTCGCATGCGTACACACGCGCACATGCACACAAGAGAGAGAGAGAGAGAGAGAGAGAGGAGAGAGAGAGAGAGAGAGAGAGAGAGAGAGAGAGAGAGAGAGAGAGCGCAGGCCTTTGTCCCAGGTAAACTCGTGTTGCGAAAGAATACCGAGGCTATATTTTATTCAGTGGTCAGAAAGGGAAACATGCTACAGCAAATTATGAATTATTGAGGGAGATAGCATGTCGACTTGCATTAAGTCCGGCATTTTCAATATACCAGAAATATTGGCGTGCCGAGACAGGATTCCCCATCCTTTTAGCAAACACGCACGAGAAGCATGGACCACTGCGCCTTTTCGATGTGGACGTTAAGTCGGTGCAATAATTATTACTACGGTGGGAATAGCATAAGCTGTTGTCGTTATGGCTGTTGTTGTTTTGTTGTCGTTGTTGTTTCCCTTCTTCACCTTTACAATGGCACCGCTTCTCTCCGTTCTTTCAGTCTCTTCCTTACAGCCATACATAGGTATGTTCTGTCGCAGTATCAGCATCGGCATTCTACAGAGGTCAAGCAAGATTAGGTCGTCTTGGGGAAAACCGACCAGCGAAGACACTGCGTTGCGTTGCTGTAGAGTCATTTTGTGGTTAATTCGTGGCATCTAAACCGATTCAGCATGTGCAGGACACGACCTTCTATACCCCTACTGACGACATTAATTGTTTAATCGCGGAACCAGCGTAAGTGCTAGCGTCCCTCCCTGGAGAGCATCATCACAATCATCTAACCAGAGTTCCCATGAATTTTTCGGAACCGACAACATTGACATTAACTCACCACACGTTACAGAGATATCGGCAAAAAAATCACCACGACAAGAAGACATGAGGTGCCATAGAACCATGAGTTTGCTTTGAAATGATGTATGAGTATGAGCGTGATTACGGAGATGCTGTGATGTTCCACTCTGGTCGATTCTTCGTGACAGAGTTACATCGAAGGTTTATTTTCATTGAAAAAAATTTCTTGGCGTTCACCAGGCCCAGGATATGCAGGCACCTGTTTACTCACAGCAGTTTGAGCCACACATTCAGACTCATACGTCATAAGAGGGAACCTTGCCCGGTGTTGTTCCAGTTTTCTCGCTAAACCCAAAGCCCTGTCCACTCTGCGGGTGGATGCCAGCTAGAATAACAAAAATCCCAGCATATATATGCCTGAGATGAGTCGCGAACATACAATCTCCAAATACACCAGCACTTGTTTGTTGTTTGCTTTCTGTTCATCCTGTGCGTGTGCGTAATGAAACATTGAAAAGTGTTGTTCTGGTTCGCGTGTTTATAAGCTTTGTCTCGATTTCTCTGTCGGAAAGACGACCTGCGATTAATCTGGGTTTGAGTCAATGAAAAACGTCGTGATAAAACTCGCCTTGACCACTGAGGGTTTTTTTATTATTAGAATTTGCTGCCAGAATTGGGGTACTGAATTTTGAAAAAATGTAGAAAACACCTAACTGACAGAAAGACTTAAAATTGTCCGCAAAGATCTGCGGATAGCTGAACTTCAGTTAGCAGTTGTTAATCAAGGTACATGTCAAAACATTTTTTTCTGGCTCAGCACTCTCACACCAGAGTTTACCTGGAAAACATACCTGCGGTAGTGAAATAGTTGATAGACAGGCAATACAACACCCATCAACTTTATAGTACCTACCGATTTGTTGGGAAGTGGGCAGGTTCACCATCTGAAAAGAACTAATGGGTGTTGTGAGGTGTTAGTAGTTACATAGGTTGCTAGAAAAATATGTGAAAATTTTGTGACCCATAGTAGTAAAAAACAACAACAAACAAATCATTCCATATTTGCTGAAAAAAGTATTGGAGTGCTTTGATCTGCATGAGTTAGTTTGTGTTTGTGAGGAAACAAAATCCTACGACTACTAGGCCTAATACTTCTAACTATACGCAGGTGTTAGTAGGAAGGAAGACAGGCAGGCATCACAACACAAAACAACACTCAAGTATTTTCATTGTACTCACCATACTGTTCCAGAAATATTGAATCGTGTAATTCAAATGTGGTCACACGCAAAGAACACAATAACTTGAAATGTTCTTGCACTTTTTGCACGTTCTGCACTTTCCTCATACACAGAGCACTGACGTGAAATGTTCTTTCCGTTTGGCACTTTTCTCACATGCACAGACTTCAGTACTTTTTCATGTGGTACTTGTATTCACTTAGTCAACCCCAGAACAGTCTGTACAAAACAGCAATGACAAAATCTAGTCCTTTGTGAAGTCCAGTATCACGTGTGCTGCTAGGAATGGGTGTGTTGGAACCTACACGCTGCTGGTGAAAAGAACGAAAACAACCAAAGTCCTTGCACAGTGCCACCTTACAGGTCACACATTAATGTGTTGACTGGATGGCATTGCCTACTGGGGTTTTCCTGCCTCCCTTTTTGCATAGGACACAGTCCTTCTTGCCTCTGGCAGACTGGGTTTTCGAAGGAGTGTACTTGTGTTAACTGGCGTATCATGAATGACGGGACGGCTGAGCCGTTTTCGACCCTTGAAACCATTGACCATGGCCATGAAATCTCAGTATGAAAATCCACATGCTTTTCCAATGGGGCAATTGATCATGCTTGTCAACACCATTGTGATTATTGATGTAATCAGCCACAGCCAGGGGCCTAGAATACCTGGCTCTTTCGACACCCCCTGCATCTTTTCTGTCAAGCTCTCCATCAGTTCCATCATGGGCAGAAGTCAGAAGGGGTGACTTTAAGACGGCCAAACCCAGCAAGAGCCTGAAGCTCACCATCACCAATCTGACGAAACCAGTTCTTTGTGTCCCCAGACTTTTTGACACACTTTGCTGGCTTCATATCATGTGGCAGACCCTTTCTGTTGTTTCGCATAGTCCCACATGCCAAGGTGTTCTGCTGAAACAGATGGTGAATGAGGGGAGCCGACGTGGAATAATTGTCAAAGTAGATTGAAATATTGGGCTTCTACCAAGTGTTTGACAACACAATACCCCAGGGGTTCAACCATTGCCGGCAGGCACAATATTGGTCTCCCGAGTATAGACTGAATAATTAAGCATATAAAAATAAAAGGCATTACACAGAGCCCACACTTTGAGGCCCCACTAAGTTGGTTTTGCAGGCACATACTGCAAAAAACCCACAACGACCCTTGGACTTGATCATTGCCTCATCTACTGTGATGTTCTGTCCAGGTAGAAACTGCATAGCAAAACTTTCCCGAGTCAAAAAAATGAGAGGTCTGACTTTGTACAGGGGGTCAGCCTGACCTCTGAGAATAGCCCGAGTGGAATCAGCGAGGTGAAAATACTTTGCCAGCTGTTCAAACCTGTTCTTCGACATGACACCTGACACCCAAAGATTGTAGAAAGGAGCAACGTCTTTCCAGTACAAATCACGATGAGGAACAGGGGCCATGTTCATAAACATGAGAAGACCAACATCAGCCCTGATTTCGTCCATAGTGGTTGGCTTAAACTTATCCTCAGGAAGTTCAGCAGCCATGAGCCTTTGTGTTGCATGCAGGCTGGTTTCTCTGGCCTTGAGATGGAAAGCGTCCAAAAGAAAATCCAGTGAAAATAATCAAAAGGCGTTTGAAGACTCACATGTGGTCATGGAGGACCCCTGCATGCATCAAACGAATTTCAGTCTGAAAGTCGTCGTTTGACCACCGCGATGACTGAGCACATCCACCGGCATCAGTAACACCTGCGTCATCTACGTAAGTCACTGTCACTGCTCCCATTCACTCCCTCTTCTTCCACTTCAAAGTCACTGTCGCTGTTATCTGCACAGTCCAGATCAATGTCCAAGTCATTTCCACTTGTCAGTTTGGGTTGACTGAACATTTGGTCCACAGTCAAGCTCATATCACTGTCACAGTACAACATTGCGAATATAGTCAGAAGTCGATGGGATGACAGACAAAAAAAATCAAGAAGAAAAAAAAAAGAAAAATCAGAAATGCCACAAACCGCTCTCCGAAAATGGCGCTGAGCAAGGCGAGGAAGACCCGGATTATGACCGGTTTGTCATATCACAGTTGCGGACCCAGGTAGGGCAGGCACACTGACACAATGAGCCCACCAACACGGGCGGCACGGGGCGTGTCAATGGCCTGAGGCCCCGGGGCGGAAGGGCGGAAGAGGGCGGTACAGAGGTAAAGCGTGGCGTCTTGTAGTTCAATCACCACCGTCTCCATGTTTGGATTTACTGCTATCAGCAACCAGCTTTTCAATGCCATTGCTTTATAATAAAAATAATAATAATAACAATAATATAATGATAATTTTAATGATAATGACAATGCTGATAATAATGATGATAGTAGGCTATTGCTTATATTAATTATAATAATGATAATGATACTACTACTAGTACTAACAATAACACTAGCAATAACAATAATGATAATAATAGTGATAATAATAATAATAGTAATAATAATAATAACAATAACGGCATCTGTATCGCGCTTTATCTACTGTAGCGGCACTCGCTCACGTCATTCATACACGCCCGCATCATAACATAAAAGACCAAGACCAAAAACAGAATTATGACGTCGCTAAGCGAAAGAACAAACAAAATCAAAGACAACGCGTTCCGACCTTTTTAACCTTTTTACATCACATCCTCTCCAAAGGTTAAAAGTCTAAAAAAATATCAAGCAAACTTACGAGGTTAAAAAATTCATCATTCCTTTCGCAAGCAATGTAGCCAGCTAGTCGCTAAAGTGGAAAATTTCGACAAGCATACGCTTTAAAGAGATCCAAACATCTGAACACACACACACACACACACACACACACACACACACACACCACACACACGCACGCACGCACGCACCGCACACATACACACACACACACACACACACACACACACACACACACACACACAGATTTCTTGTTACGAGCATTTTAGATTTTTTTTTTTATCAGTGTAGAAAGTCAGGTCCCGATCTCACTAGAGCTGTTACGGCTGTTTAGCTACTGACATTAAAATGAGAGAGAGAGAGAGAGAGAGAGAGAGAGAGAGAGAGAGAGAGAGAGAGAGAGAGAGAGAGAGAGAGCGAGCATATGGACGAAGTTTTTAATTATCCGTGTCATCTACCGATGTCATATTGGATAGGAATTTAGGCGGGCACAATCAACAAAGTACAAGATTAATAGTAGCAAAAACATTCTATACAGCGACCCACCAAACATAGATGATCATAGATTACAACAAAAATAAAACCTTTGTCATCGTTCTTTTAATTCAAATTGTTATCTCTGCAAATGAACCCTGGGTACCTTGCAATGTCCATCCCGTAATGATTATGTTTCTAA
>CM065728.1:34397654-34400154 GCA_033310375.1 Conus canariensis
GATCAGATTAGAAGAACATGGAGGCACGTGCGTACACACGCGCATGCGCTTTTAGGACTCTCCACCAGATAACAGAGAGAGAGAGAGAGACACACACACACACAGACACACACAGACACACACAGACACACACACACACACACACACACACGCACACACGTGTATGTGTGTGTGTGTGCGCGCGCGCACACACACACACACACACACACACAAACAATACAGACAACACACACACACACACACACACACACACACACACACACACACACACACACACACACACACACATCCTACACGAGCTCGTTCCCTTGCCAAAATCAAACAACGTAACCCTTGGGTACAAATTGTACAGACATCCATTAGACAACTCGTCTATTTCTCCATTTTTTCCCTCTGTATGTGCCAGAGTAGATGCCTCTCTCTCTCTCTCTCTCTCTCTCCTCTCTCTCCTCTCTCTCTCTCTCTCTCTCTCTCTCTCCTGTCAGTGATCGTCCAAACCATTTGGGCCAGCAGCAATCAACTTGTCAAACAAGCACCCTCGTTCTGATCAACCCGTCTGCCGGGTTTGGCCACACACACCCTCTCTCGTTATCCCCCCCCCTTCCCCCCAACCCGTCCCTTGTCCTCCTCCCACTGTCCTTCCCATTCCTCCCTTCCACCGAGTCCGTTCTTCCGGTCTTCTTCATCGTCATGTTCATGTTCATTTTCTTCCTGATCATGGTCATCATCATTCTGATAATCATAATCTTCGTTATCTATTCTTCTTCGTCGTCGTCGTCATCGCCATTGTCATTATCTTCGTCCCTGCCTACTTTTCCCCACTCCACCTCATCTAATCACGACCTTATTCAGCCTAGATGTGGTCTTTGTATTTACGGGCACTGTCCATAGATCGGAAACTTGGACACTTGGACGTTAATCTAACAGCAGCAACAACAACAACAAACAGCAATACTGATCAAGCTGTTCAAGCCAGTAGCGGAAGTAGTCAAACACAAAGTACTTCTTCCGGTTATTGTGCGCTACCAACCACAACCACGCTTTCAATTCTAGCTGCCAAAACGATAAGTGATGCCAAGGAAATCCAGACATCAGACATGATTCTACACAGTTCATACTGTGGGTTAATAGAGAATGAACTGTATATAGAAGAGGAAAAAAAGAGAGGGGGCGAAAGAGAAAGAGTTAGGACGAGGGACAGAGTGATGACAAAAAGAAGAAGAAGGAGGGAGTAGATGGCGTATAAGGATCAAGAAAAGATGGGGCAGGAGGTGGCGAAGTAAGAGAATGATGAGCAAAACGAGAAGGAGAAACAAAAAGGGCGGCTAAAAACGAGCAAAGAAGAGAAAAAAAAGGTAGGGAAATGGTGGAAAAAGATGTGAAGAAGAAAAGAAAAAAGAAAGAGAGGAAAAGACAGAGAGAGGAGGAGGGGAGAGAGAGAAGAAGACAGAGAGAGAGACAGAGAGAGAGAGAGAGAGAGAGAAAACGAACGAGAGAGAGAGACAGAGAGAAGAGACAGAGAGAGACAGAGAGAGAGACAGAGAGAGAGACAGAGACAGAGAGAGAAGAGAGGGGGGGGGGAAAAAAGAACACATAAGGAAGACGAGGAGTGATAGGAAGACACAAGATCAGAATACACAAAATAACAACAGCAGAAAACAATCAAGGAGAGGGTACTTATCTGAGTTATAGGGGGCAGGGGCAGGGGGCAGGGAGGAAGTAAAGAGACTGATTACCGTACAGGTCCTGACATAATCACTCCCCTGCCAGCATCGTATTACGTAAATCGTAGTCACAGACTATGAAGAACATCTTGGAGCACCCCTTCTCTCTCTCTCTCTCTCTCTCTCTCTCTCTCTCTCTCTCTCTGTCTGTGTCTGTCTCTGATCATCTAAACATACGTTCCATAGCCATCAGCTAATCAACCCTTCTCTCTCTCTCTCTCTCTCTCTCTCTCTCTCTCTCTCTCTCTCTCTCTCTTCTCTCATGATCATCTAAAACATACGTTCCAATAGCAATCAGCTAATCAAACCCCCTTCTCCTCTCTCTCTCTCTCTCCTCTCTCTCTCTCTCTCTCTCTCTCTCTCTCTCTTCACGATCATCTAAAACATACGTTCCAATAGCAATCAGCTAATCAAACAAACCCTGCTTATCTGGTCAACATGCAAATAGTCAGCTTCCTAATTCTTCTCCCCCCCCCCCCCCCCCAACACACACACCTTACCATACCTCACGATCTCACGACTTCCCATTCCTTCCCTGTCGTTCTCTCCATTCTCCACCAGTTTTGCTTTCTCGTGGCACGGCCAGTTAGGAGTATTAGCATTAAGAGTATTAACACGTTCTTTTATATTCGTTACAGGCCTTTCAAATACAATGACTGAAGCGGCTAACAAAAAGGCATTGTGCATTGTCTTGTTTGGTCTCGTTCCTCCCCCCCCCCCCCCACGACAAAAGCAACACTCATACATATTTAAAGAAGAAAGTATAAAAGTTTACT
>CM065728.1:34402654-34410154 GCA_033310375.1 Conus canariensis
CATATGTATAAATGGTTGATACTTATACAAGAGAGAGAGAGAGAGAGAGAGAGGAGAGAGAGAGAGAGAGAGAAGAAGAAGAAGAGAGAAGAAGAAGAAGGAGGAGGAGGAGGAGGAGGAGGAGAGGAGAGAAGAACAAGAAGACAGAGACTGAGTGGGGGGGGGGGGGGGGAGAGAGAGAGAGAGAGAGAGAGAGAGAGAGAGAGAGAGAGAGAGAGAGAGAGAGAGAGAGAGGATAATGATAACTACAACAATGTCTTATCAAGAAGAAAGAGAGAGAACAAAAAACGCAGTTTCATTTGAAGTGTTAAAACTGAACCAAGCTATTAAATAAATTAGAAAACGGAACACCACGCATACCGTTGCATACATGCAATCTACATTCATACACCTGTCAAAAATCTAGCTTATAGTTACATCATCTTATACTGGTTTGTGTTTTAAATGGCTTATTTAGAGAAACAAATATCAAAAGGCGTACATGTGATCTAGAAATAAATAGACAAATGCCATGTTTTCTGCCGGGCAAATGTAATGCGTGTTTTGATGCCTGACGTAAATATGATGAACATACATATCATGCAATAGCTCGTTTTTAAGTAACTTAAATACATACACAAATTAAAAAAAAAGAAACCACCACCACCACCATCAACAAGAACAACAACAACAGAAAGCACGACAATCGTTTTCTAAAGACATAAGACCAATGCATACAATCATGGTCTATTATCATATTTGACAGGTGGGGTGTGTGTGTGTGTGTGTGTGTTGTGTGAGTGTATGACAGAGAGAGAGAGAGAGAGAGAGAGAGAGAGAGAGTGGGTGGTGTGTGTGTGTGTGTGTGTGTGTGTGTGTGTGTGTGTGTGTGTGTGTGTGTGTTATATTCTCAAATCATGGGCAGTAGACAATCGGAAAAGAAAGCGAGAGAAAAACGGAGAGAGAGAGAGAGAGAAAAGAGAGAGAGAGAGAGAGAGAGAGAGAGAGAGAGAGAGAGAGATGTGTGTGTGTGTGTGTGTGTGTGTGTGTGTGTGTGTGTGTGATGAGAGAGAGAGAGAGAGAGAGAGAGAGAGAGAGAGAGAGAGAGAGAGAAGTTCTAATCCTGTCGCTTTTTATTTCTATGTGGCACAATCAGTTATTTCACTAATGGGGAAAACAAACCAGCTGCAATATTTTGTCCATTCCACACATGCCCTGTTGGCTTTATCACGCAAATATCGGCTCCCTGTTCAATCTCATATCTGGTTTAAAAAGTAATCGCACAAATGGAGAGAGAGAGAGAGAGAGAGAGAGAGAGAGAGAGGAGAGAGAGAGAGAGAGAAGGCAGAGGAGGAAAAGAACAATGGCAGAGACAGACAGACAGAGAGAGAGAGAGAGAGAGAGAGAGAGAGCGAGAGAGAGAGAGAGAGGCACAAAAACACAAACAAGAGGCAGAGGCAGAGGCAGAGAGAGAGAGAGAAGAGAGAAGAGAGAGAGAGAGAGAGAGAGAGAGAGAGAGAGAGAGAGGAAGAGAGGGAGAGAGACGCAGATTGATAGACTGACGGAGAAACACGGAAAAATCAAACTGTACTGAGCGAAAAACAACCATTATTCTTCTCGGATGCAATGCCCAGCCAATCAGAGCATCAGGGTCGCTTCCCTTTGTCTGGTCCCTCCCGTCCTTTACCACCTCCTCTGAGAGGAGAGCGACCGACGCCAACAAACGACAGCACCATCATTTTGCTGCCGTCAAACTAACCCTTGCCACACAATTGATGTTCTCTCTCTCTCTCTCTCTCTCTCTCTCTCTCTCTCTCTCTCTCTCTCTCTCTCTCAATGTTTATGTCTCCCGGAAAACATAGGGGTCTGGACAAACTGCCGTTTCTAATCTTTAATGCAAATTGCGCGCGCGTGCGCGCTCGTGTGTGTGTGTGTGTGTGTGTGTGTGGTGTGTGTGTGTGTGTGTGTGTGTGTGTGTGTGTGTGTGTGTGATGTGTGTGAGAGAGAGAGAGAGAGAGAGGCTGTAACACAAGTCGTATAAAACACAGCAGTGTTGGCTGTGACTGTGTTCACTGGGTATGACCAGTGAATGTTTGTTCCAGTGTCGTGGGCATTTCCAAAGATAATCTGTTGCGTTTGTGTGTTGAGTCTGTTTCTATTCTTGGCGTTACAGAGAGAGGGAGAGAGGGAGGGGAGAGGGAGAGAAGGAGGGAGGAAGGGAGGGAAGGAAGCAATGTTCAAATCCAGTTTCATACCATGTGCTTCTTTAACAAGACGAACTATATGACTCCATAATCCACCAAGATCGTTCCACATGTACTGGCTAAAGGGGTGGATATCACAAGCTCAACGGCATCGAAGCCTTTCCCCCTTTTTTTTTATTAAATTACAAGCACATCAAAGTTACAGTTTCACGGTTTTAGTGCAGTTTAAAAGAGAAGCAAACAAAATCAAAGAAACAAAAAAATGGATGAGCAGTTTCTTTTAAAACAAACAGATACGTGTTTGTTGATTTTGAGAGAATGGATGCTAGTTCTGAACCCAGACGAATGTCAACCACAAGCTGAAATCTCTTCTTCATGATGAGTATAGACCGGTCGAATGGGTGGTAGCCAGGTTTGTCGTGGGGGGTTTCGACCAGTTCAATTCTTTAGGGTGAATTAGATTAAAAGTTTCGAAATAGCCCAACTTCATCTAGACCACTTCTGTACTTGAAGTATCCAACCATGTGTGATAGAGAACATTTCCAGTGAAACAACACGAAAATAACATTGTGATGTCAACCGCCCTGACTCTCGGTCATAAATAAGAAAGAAGAGAGCCTGCAAAGAGGATTATTCTATCTCAGGCATTTCGATCTGGAAGGTGGATCTCAGCCAATACCCCTGGTCATTCAGGGCGGTTTGCTTGCCACTCACGATGGGAATAAACCGCCTTTAAAGGATCAAACGAAGGATCAGACCTGTCTTGTTTCTCCAGTATCATACGAGAGCGAACAATCTACCAGGTTTTCTCCACTGTCCTTCCGCTTCTTCTTTAAAGGCGTGTCGAGCGTCAGAGGACGTTCCCTCCCCTTGTCATTTCCGGCAAAACGGTGGCGTCTGAATAACGGCCATTAAGGAGTGAAAAGTTCCTCGCTAACTTTAGCTAATGTAGTAGCTGATGGATGTTGGGTGGCAGTAATGTGTCTGAATGCTAGTCGTTTTGTCTGGGTTTCCACAGTGCACGCGAATACTGTACGTGTGTGTTAATGCTATACGTCTGTCGTTAGAGTGGCCCCTGGGCTGAATACTGAGATAAAACCGTGTCTTGGCTTGTCTCGCAAGTCTGAGTGGCGGGGAAGTTGTCAATCCAACCATACTTTAAAAAAAAATAATGTAATTCAGGTTTTGTATGCTTTCACAGGTGACAGTACTAATTCTGCCTCAATGATCAATGGGAAGATAACTCGCTCTCTCTCTCTTTCTTTTCTCTCTCTCTCTCTCTCTCTCTCTCTCTCTCTCTCTCTCTCTCTCTCTCTCTCTCTCTCTCTTTCTTCTGACCCAGCTTTCAGCTTTGCTACAAAAAGCCCATCATTTTCATGACTGTTTTCATTCACTTGTGTTTTAACCTATCTACTTGTCTTTCCACCTCAGCCTCTCCCCTCGCTCCTCACTCTTTCATCCTTTGTCACTTCTTATGTGTTCAGTTCTTGGTTAGGTCAGATAACACGAGGAATAGAAAATAAAGAAGCAGATTTGGAGAAGTGGGCAAACTGAGGCGAAACACAGAGCGAGCGAGCGAGCGAGAGAGAGAGAGAGAGAGAGAGAGAGAGAGAGAGAGAGAGAGAGAGAGAGAGAGAGAGAGAGAAGGGCACAAATATCGAAAGCAGCGTTCCATTATTTGTCCTTTTTCACCTGAATTTGAAAAGAAGAGCCATACATGACGCCCACAGCTTACGTAATTCGTCACGTTATATACGCCGTTATGTAAGCTACTTGGTAGGACATTAATTGCCATCCAACGTCAGTGCAAGCCTTGCAAGTCATTAAGAGCACATGGTAAAAATTCAATATATTCTAGGCAGTCGCATCTTTACATCTAAAGGAATATACTAAAGAGAATGTTTAAAATGAAAAAAATCTTATTTCAAGATAGAAATCAACTACTTTAAGACCAGGAAGCATATAAAGAATAGCACTTGTACCTACCAGTTTCATAGTGGACATTCCTGATCCTTAGTTTCCAACTGGAGAATTAGACTAGTCCGACTGTTTTCATGTCTAAAGCAGGAAAGGGACAGGGAGGGGAGGGAACACAGACATCCCTGGTCACTACGGTATCAGACGTCCTGATTCCCTGATCGTTCAGGGGCTTTAACTCACCATTCAAGATGGAGACAAATCAAGACTAAAGATTAAGACTGACGGACAAGGGTTGTCGTGTGTGTCCTGTGTTACACGAGAATCAACAATGTACACAATGTCTTTTTTCTCTCCTCTGCTTCATCTAAAAGTTGTCAAGCGTTTGAAGACCTTCCCTCTCTGCCCCATTTCTAGCAAAGCGATGGCGTCTGAAGAACGGCCATTACGGGGTGAAAAGTCCTTGGCAAACTTGGGCTAACAGAGTTGATAAACGTCGGGTGGCGACAGTGGGTCTGACCGCTTGTCGTGTATGTCTGGGCCTCGCAGAGCACGCCAATGCTGCATGGCTTGTACCCGGGTAAGTTGCTGAGATGAAAAATCGCGCCTTGGCTTGTCTCTGAAGTCTGACGTTTATAGTAGCAGGAAGAGCTGGAATATTTGTTATGTAATCAAGTTTTGTATGAATTCAAAGACAAGGATGCTAGGGCTCTGCTATTCCCATCACATCCTACCCCCTTTCTCCCTGTGATCCGCTGAGCTTTGGAATACATTGAAACAAAAATGTGAATAGTTTGTGTCTGACTAAATGATTCATGGTAAATGCACAGTTATAAAAAAAAAGTAAGCGATGTCTTTCACATCTCTCTCTATTTCTCTCTCTCTCGCTCTCTCTCTAACACACACACACAAACACGCACGCACGCACATACACACACAAACACGCACGCACGCACATACACACACACGCGCACGCGCACACACACACACAGCACACAGACAGACAAAGACACACACGCGCGCGCGCCCACACACACACACACTCACACATGAGGCGAAGCAGCAATGAACATGAAACACAAAAACAACCCTGAGAGTTGTCCCCCTTTTCGGCCGTATTTAATATTCCGATGCCGTCTTCCCATTTCTTCTTTCAACTTCTCAGCCTGTGGCCCTTCTCTCTGCGCATATTGTTACTTCTGGTCAGATCAGAAAACCACGAAGAAGAAATAGTAGTAATAGGATGGACAGCAGAAAGATTAGTTGAACGATGTGCATGTGTGTGGGGGGTGGAGGGGGGGTGAACAGAGAGAGAGGGGGTGGGTGAAGAGAAGACAATGAGGGAGAGGGGAGAGGGGAAGACCTAGAGAGAGAGAGGGGGGAGAGAGAGAGAGAGAGAGAGAGAGAGAGTGAGAGACAGACAGACAGACGGACAGACAGACAGACAGACGGACAGAGACAGACAGACAGACAGAGAAGAGGAAGGACGGGCGGAGGAGGCAGAGAGAGAGAGAGAGAGAGAGAGAGAGAGAGAGAGAGAGAGAGAGAGAGAGAGAGGAGAGAGAGAGAGAGAGAGAGAGAGAGGCAGAAGCATCTATTCAAAACCAGTCACGATGCCAACATCCGAAATGATCGTTCGAAATGTCATATCTCCACTCCACCAAGCATATTGCCCAACACGTACTCATGGTCACCATTGTGTAATTGATCAGATCTACATATAGCCAAAGGTCAAACCTGAATGTCTTAGAACCAGTCTTGAAAACGATTTAAAAATGCATCTTTCATTCTACTTCACGGTAACATTTTTGCGTGTGGAATATCAATCAACCTAGGAGAACTAGTTTTATGTCAAATCACTTTTTTTCCTCCCAGATAGAGAAAGATTACTTTAAGGCTGGCTAGGCTATAAACAAGACAGCATTAACTCCTTTAATCAAAATATTCTTGGTCATCGAACGGGAGTGAAGAAATTTAAACATGAATGTTCTGAGTCCGACAGATCGGGAACCCAGGCATAAATTATAAGAAAAGAGAAGCAGCGAAGGGCTAAAACATCCTCGGTGATTACACTGTCTTGAGCATCTGATCTTCGGGGAGGATCCCTAACATGTCCCCCTGGTCGTTCTGGGGATTTAGCTTGCCATTCAAAATGGACACGCGGAAGATTAAAAGCTAAAAGTGAAGGATCAAATGTGTCTTGAGTGTTCAGTAACAGATGTGAACCAACGATCAATAAGGTTTGTTTGGTTTGTTTGTTTGTTTGGTTGGTTGGTTGGTTGATTAGTTGGTTAATTAGTTGGTTGGTTGGTTGGTTAGTTTCTTTCTTTCTTTGTGTTTTCCTTTACATTTCAATTGAGAGCTTGTCGAGCATCAGAAAACCTCCTCTCTCTCTCTCTCTCTCTCTCTCTCTCTCTCTCTCTCTCTCTCTCTCTCTCTCTCTCTGTCATTTCCGGCAAAACAATGTTGTCTGAATAATGTCCATTAAGGGGTGAACAGTCCGCACAAGCTTTGGCCATTCCAGTAGTGGATGGACGTTGGTGTGGCAGTAATTGCGTCTGAATGCTTGTCATTTGTGTCCTGGCATCGACGCAGCACGCGAATACTGCATCTGTGTAGTAATGCTGGTTTGTATTCAGGTTTGCTGCTGGATCGTCTAATGGGATAAAATGCTGTCTTGGCTAGTCTCTTAAGACTGACATGTTGTGGTTGATTATTTGTATCACCATACCCTGTGGGGTCTTTATTTGAGCTTCATGTGTATTCACAAGTTGGTATGTTAATATTTCCTATCTGAATAAAGGGACGATTATGAAGGGTATTATACTAACCGATCCCTTGCCACGTGTTGTTCTCCAGAGAGAGAGAGAGAGAGAGAGAGAGAGAGAGAGAGAGGGAGACAGAGAGAAGGGGAGACAGAGAGAGAGAGAGAGAGAGAGAGAAGAAGAGAGAAGAGAGACAGACAGCAGACAGACAGACAGACAAGACAGAGACAGAGAGTAAGAGAGAGAAAGAGAGAGAGAAAATGAGAATGAGACAGACGGGCTGACAGAACAAGAAACAGAGACAGGTGAGGAAAGCACAATCTTCCATAAGTTTTCCACTATTCGTCCATGCCTGTCTGCGTTAGCCGAATTTCAATCATAAAAAGGGAAACTCATATTCACATGAGAACCGTTTCCAGGTGGCAGCTCCTTGTTCTGGACATCGTCTTCAGCATTAAAACAACAGTCAAGTGTCAAGTGCCTCTAGCTGACAAAACAAGAACATGGCGTCAAGACCTCGAACGATCGTTTGACATATTGATCGGCACACAAACTGGGAGGCTGGCCCTCACATGGTGATCGTCACCAAACCATATCTTGAGACCACAAAAGTTGGAACCGAATGGTTTAGCGAC
>CM065728.1:34415154-34417654 GCA_033310375.1 Conus canariensis
TCCGAGACAGAGGTAGACCAGACCAAGCAGCATGAAGTCACTTTATCATTTTTAAAATAAGACTGTCCTCATATATGCGTTTCAAATGTAGCTAGCATCTTAGAAGAAAACACACACACACACACACACACACACACACACACACACACACACACACACACACACACACACACACACAGAGAGAGAGAGAGAGAGAGAGAGAGAGAGAGAGAGAATCTGAACATTTCCAGCTAGACTGGTCCAGCTCTCAGCCACACAATATAAGAGAAGAGAGAGACATGGACGGAATACAGACATCCCCTGTGATTATCCTGATCTCATGGGAGGATCCCTACCATCTCCCCATGGAGGTCAGGTGGATTTTCCTTGCTAGCTGTGATGAGGACAACACAAGATTACAGACAAACCAGAAGTATAAGTCTTGTCTTGTCCATTCAGTGTCATGGTTAAACCACCAGGTTCTACATCCTCCCAGGACGTTTGTCAAGCATCAGGAAAACCTCTCCCTTCTTCGTCATTTCTGCAAACCAGCAAACAGCAATTACAGACTGAAAAAAATATCGCTAATTTTTTTTTTACTAGTGGAGGAACTGATGGACATTTGGTGGCGGAATGTGCCTGAATGCCAGCATTTTTGAGGGCCTCGATAGCGCAATCGAATACTGTATTTGTGTGTTAATACTGGTCTGTATTTATGTTGGCAGCTATACAAACTTATGGGATAAAGTACTGTCTTGGCTTGTCTTTTGATTCTGACATCATGGTTACCTGTCACTACCACAATACTTATCATGTCATTATCATTTTTTTCTGTTTTACCACGTATTGCAAGCTCAATGCTAATAATCCATTCTTCATGATAAATGAAATACGACGGCTTACAAACGTAAATTATCCAAGACTGTTTGCATGGTTTATATGATTTATTAATACATATGAAACCGTCGTAAGTGGCAACATGGAATCAGATAAATTGGAGAAAAGCGGCTTTGAATGTATTATCATAGTTATGCATCTAAAACAGACCATTTCTTCTTAGCTTTCCTTTCTGAGGAATCTTTGCCGAACAAGAAAAAAGCAAGGAAAACATTTACTTCTGTTTGTAGGTGTGTTTTATCTGCCAGCGATGAAAGACAAACAACGTTCTAAAACACTAGAGTGCAAAAGAGTTCATGGATCTTCATTGTTTAGTTGACATTCACATGTAGCTGGTAAGCCTTCCTTAAAACTTCGGAGAAATGCATGTAGTTGGAAGTGTCCAGCAAAGTGGGTAATACCTAGGATGATTGTGTGACAGGAAGTGAGCTGTTGCCATTCACAAGCATCCAGTTCTGCTGTCTGCCGTTGCTCGCTTTCGTGTTCCTCTTTATATTTCTGACTTTTTCTTTAAATCAGTAATTATATCAACATTCCAATGAGTGATTTTCTGTGCTGTTGTTGACGTTGATGCTGAAGGTGAGTTTTACGTCCTATCGGCCTGAGGCCCTTAAGGACAAGGTTAATGCAGACATAGGTCTGCATCATTGTGGCAACTGCTGTTGTCGGTAGTAGTGGGTGAGTTGCTGTGGGGGTCGTCGTACCTCTCTCTCAGAGCTCGTGCTCCTCTTGAAAGTTGGTTCAATTCTGGTCGTGTTCCTCTTGAACGTTGGTTCAATTCTGGTTGTTGGTCGACCGACGATGGGCGTCGGTGTATGTTGCCTTCTTTCTCCCAAACAACAGGCTGTCTTCAGGACCACCGGGTAGTCTTCTTCGTGCTCGGGTGGCGATGGTCCTGTGCCGCGTGAGGCCGCCTCAAGGAGGGAACAGGACGAAAGTCGCTGGAGCGCTGTACAAGTCCCTAACATTCGGCGGGTACTCGCAGACTGCGGCCGAGAGGGCAATTTTTCAGCCCAACCCCATAAGGAGTGCCCACCATGTCTGCCATCACCCAGAACATGGTTTCCCAGGTCACGGTAGTCACAGTCAGGCAGCGCTCCTTCGCCGATCGACCGACATCTCCAGGAGCCGTCCCCGGCGACACAGGCTAGACCCGTCGTCTCCCATATGGCTGGAAGGTTGACTGCGCCGCCCGACACTGATCTCTCACATCAGTGTTCCTTAAAGGAGAGCTGCCACCTCTCCCCCGGTGTCCGCCGCTATGCCACATTCGCAGCGAACTGGATGTGCTGTCGTCACACAGACATCCATTTATGTCATAGGTGAGTAAAAGCGCGCGCGCACACTGTTGTGTGTGTGTGTGTGTGTGTGTGTGTGTGTGTGTGTGTGTGTGTGTGTGTGTGTGTGTGTGTGTGCTTGCGCAAATGTACACATGCATCTACACGCTAGTGTGCGTGCGTGTGTGTGCATGCTCATGTGTGATTGCTTGCGTCATCGTGGGTGCGTGAGTGCCCCTAAGTGCATGTGCACACGTGTGGGTGCATGCGAGCGTGTTTGCGAGCGTGCATGCGTGCGTGTGTGCGTGCGTACGTGCTCTTGCGCGCGCGCGGTGTGTGTTGTTTGT
>CM065728.1:34422654-34425154 GCA_033310375.1 Conus canariensis
ATGTATGTATGTATGTATGAAGTATGCAAGCTGTATGGTGTATGTATGTATTCATGCATGCATGTATGTATGTATGTGTGAATATGTGTATTATGTGTGTATGTATGTAGGTATCATAAGTGTATGTATGTTTGTATATATGCACATATGTATGTATGTATGCATGTATTTATGTATATGTATGTATGTATGTATTCATGTACGTGCGCGTGTGTATATCGATTTCTATCTATGTATCTATCTATTTGGTCAATCAGCGGGAGCTCGCATCTTTTAGGAGATCAAGGTAAAGGCTGTTCTGCACTATTCATAGCTGATGACCACTCAGACTGTTGGACTTTTTTTTACCTCCCTTGCATCCTCAAATGGACCTCCTTTGCATCCTTAAATGGATCCTAAAGTGGAGGCTCAAATATTTTCCCGTACATTTTATGTTGTTTATATAATGATTTAGTTTTTCAGCAACTTATTTCCCTTCAACACTTTCATTTCATTTTATTTCTACCCTACACTGGCTGCCTTGGAGTTTTGTTGGATTCTGTTTTTGAAGCCTTGGTGGCGAGAACACCACAGAATTATAGTCTGTGATATATGATGTCAAGGGAACACGATCACAATAAACCGCAATTCCTTCGTGAAAGGCTTGGGAGCATGCACTAGAAATGGTTCTGCTTCCAAGGTAGACCACAGTGGTTCCATGGATCTGGAAGTTAAGGCTTTTTAATGTAAACAAAACAAACAATATATATATATATATATATATTTTCCTCTGGTTGCCCAGCCTTTTTATTCGTTCCTTACAATTAATTCCTAAAATTCACTTTAGAGAAAATCACTTCTAGACCTGAGAGAGAGATTTGTTTGTGTGTGTATCAAAATGGCATACACAAACGCATTTATCGTTTTTTCACAGAAATTCCTAAAAGGCATGTACCAAAATTCGTTTCGCGTCTTTTTGGCTAAGATCAAAGTATAGTGCATTTTAAAATCTGATCAACCCACCTTCCGAGGTTGATTGCGCATTATCGGAGTGCGCTGCTCGCCGCGTGTGTGACTCGCGCTCAGACTTTGATAGTCGCGAGGATACTTACGGGGTCCATAACAAAATATCATTATGGAAAATTATCTATAAACGTATGCACTATATAGTTCATTAAAGCCCAGGGAGCCACTATTGTTTCAAATTCATACAATCATGAACATATTCTGCAATACGAAGTTGTATGGTCATCATTTCCTAGCCTTTCACTAGGCTTCGCAAATTTGGGTTAAGCATATATTATCAATTAACAGCTGGTCTGTTAGCTTTAAACACAAGCGTCTGTGTGTGTGTATGGAAAAATCTGAGTGTGCGCTCGCGCAGTGTGTGGTGTGTGTGTGTGTTGCGTGCTCGTATACGTGTGTACATACGTGCATCCTTTGTGCTCATGCGTCCGCGTGCTTGATCCTTTCAACAGCTCACATTAGAAAAGTGAAACGACATTTTCAAAGGAAACACACACACACACACCACACACACACACACACATTCTTTTTTCAACCACAGACAACACATCATCAGGGCACACACTATAGCTGTCTCTGGCTTCGGCCTCTATACTGTCGGACCATGAGTTGTCTGCAAAGAGTAAGAGGAAGTAAGGAAATTTGTGTGTGTGTGTGTGTGTGTGTCTGTGTTGGTGTGTGTGTGAATGCCCTGTCTGTTTTGCAAGTGTGGGCGAATGGAGGGATGGCAAGGGAGGTAATTGGGAGTGTACTATTCCGGACAGTGATGAATATTCATGCTTTTTGACACAAGAGGTCGAGAGACTGTCAGTGGTCGTTCTGCCGAGTCCCGTCGGGTTGACGTGGTCATTTTATCATTCACGTATTGACGTCAGGGACTGAGGGGCCGAGGAGGGTGTGAGAGGGATGGGTGGAGGTAGATGGAGGGGCGAGTAGAAGTGTGGATGGGGGCGTGCGGATGAAGTAGGGGGAGATCATGTGACTATCTCTCCTGGCTTCCGTCCTAGGTGCTCAGTTTCCTTCCTCCCCCCCCCCCCCGCCCCATTTTCTCTGTCTCTGTCTCTCTCATCTACACACACACACACATTCATAACATAATCAGACACACACACACACACACAACACAACACATTTACACGTATACCACACACAGACAAAACGATAGAACAGAACCAAGCAGACACAAACAGAGAGAGAGAGAGAGAGAGAGAGAGAGAGAGAGAGAGAGAAGAGAGGAGTTAGTTCATAGAGCTTTCACCTTACACACACACACACACACACACACACACACACACACACACACACACACACACACACACACACACATTCTTTGAGTAGTCCCTTTTTTTCTTACCGGTGGTTTTACTCAAGCCGTGCTGCTTTTTTCCCTTAAGTCTGTCTGGACTTCTCATGACATTGACTGGGCCTTGTCTGGAGACCGGACATTTGGTTTAAGTGTTGGGTCAGAGGGCTTGGGGTCTCTTTGGTTGAATTC
>CM065728.1:34435154-34442654 GCA_033310375.1 Conus canariensis
TGTATGTGTGTGTCTTTGTATATTTACGCGCGCGCATGCAGTCAGCCTAGCGAATATTTGAAGGATTTTGCAAACATGGTTCGTTAGATAGAAACATTATCATTATTACGTTTTTTTCCCTCCTTCTCTTCCTCCTCCTTGGCGTTATTATCATATCATTAAAACTAATACCATTATCACTACACCCCCACCAACACCACCACCACAACCACCGTCACCATGATGATGATGATGATGATGATGATGATGATGATGATGATGAGTGATGATGCATCATCATCATCATCATCATCATCATCATCATCATCATCATCATCATCATCATCATCATCATCCTTATCATCGTCGCCGTTTTCATTGTCATCGTCATCATCATCATCATCATCATCATCATCATCATCATCATCTCATCTCGTCGCCGTTTTCATTGTCATCGTCATCATCATCACCATCATCATCATCATCACCATCATCATTCTCGTCATCATCATCATCATCATCATCATCATCATCATCATCATCATCATCATCATCATCAAGTTTATCCATCATCATTGCCTTCCTCGTCGTCATCGTCGTCATTCTCACTAGTCACTATCAATATGACTGTCAAAGTATGATTGTTGTTCTTGTTCTTGTCCCAATGGTCGTCGTCCCCCTCTCTTTTCCCCACCCCTTCCTCCACCCTGCAGAAGAGCATCTTCGCACAAACTGCTCTTATTCCAGACAGCTTGGACAAGCCGTGATTATGTTGCTGCCAAGACAGGAGACTTTTCGGCTTCTTCGTCCTCCTACTCACTCCTTACCCCCCCCCCCCCCTCCATAGCTCCTTCACCATTGGACGGACGGGCAGAGTATTTGGCAGAACTTGTCCTGGAGGAACGGAACAAACTGGCATCCCAGGCGCTGCTGGTGAAGGACGGGTCGATGATGACCGGTACCCAGAGTACAATGATTGATTAGGCTGGAGGTTTTTACCAGAGAGAGAGAGAGAGAGAGAGAGAGAGAGAGAGAGAGAGAGAGAGAGAGAAGAAGAGAGAGAAGAGAAGGAGAGACAGAAAGAGACAGAGAAAAGAGAGAGAGACAGAAAGAGAGAGAGAATAAGAAAAAGAGAGCGCGACAGAGAGAGAGAGAATAAGAGAGAGAGAAGAGAGAGAGAGAGAGAGAGAGAGAGAGAGGAGCGAGAGAGAGAGAGAGAGAGGTTATTTAAATCAGTGTCAAAAACACGAAAAATACCAAGTTGAAATGGAACAATACCACCGGTCATTGAAGCTTGCCTTTGAAAAGACCTCTTAAATGGATAAACAAATGACTGAAAACAACACACACACACACCACACACACACACCACACACACACACACACCCCACACACACACCACACACACACACACACACACACACACACACACACACACACGCTCATCACAGGAGACAGTGAACAACCGCAATCACACACATTACACATACAACACAAAAAACATGCCATTCTCATCTCTACTCATTCCAGATACAGATAACAAATCCGTGAACTCCCAATTTTAAATTAAAAACAAAGAACATTTCTCTCTCTATCTCTCTGTCCGTCTCTCTGTCTGACTATCACGTTCAGCTGCTGCTATTGTAAACTTAAACCGATTGCTGTCTGTCTGTCTGTCTGTCTCTGATGCGTCTGTCTCTGCTCCTCCGTCTTCTTCTCTGTCTGTCTCTCTCCCCTCCTCTCTTCTTTTCTCTCTCTCTCTCTCTCTCTCTCTCTCTCTCCTCTCTCGTGGAAATAAAATATGTCAATCGAAAAATGAATAAACCAGATCTCCCTTTCCTCGTCTTTAAACCTCTCCCTTTCCCCTCTCTTTTGAAATGAAAATGAAAACATTCTCTCTCTAAAACACCCAACGAGGCAAAGGATCAATATTGATCAACGCACGAAAATAAGAACAATACAAAGTCGTAAATATTAATGAGCTTTTTGTCGCACCTGCCAAAAATCCCTTTCCATTTCACTCGTCGGTTCTATCGACAATTTCAATACAATCTCTCTCTCTCTCTCTCTCTCTCTCTCTCTCTCTCTCTCTCTCTCTCTCTCTCTCTCTCTCTCTCTCTCTTCTGTCTGTCTGTCTTTCTTTCTCTGCATATGTGTAGATTTTCCATATTTATCATCATCATTATCATCACATCATCATCATCATCATTGTCGTCTTCGTCGTCATCATCCTCATTCTCCTTCTCCTCCTCCTCATCGTCGTCGTCGTCGTCGTCGTCGCCGTCGTCATCATTAACATCATCATAATCTTGGCGAGGAAGAGAAAGCGGAGGAAAAGGATTAAACAACACACGTAGGCTCTCTCTCTCTCTCTCTCTCTCTCTCTCTCTCTCTCTCTCTCTCTCTCCACACACACACACACACACACACACACACACACACACACACACACACTGACTGACTGACTGAAACATTTACTGTCAAATTAACATAGTGTTGTACTGACAATGTACTTAACACGTGTACGAAAAGTCATTATCCTTGTGTTGGGATTCTGCATGCCACGATAGGCATATCCATGTGCGTGTGAGGTCCGATGCCAGTGGAGTCTTGTTTCTGTTTTCTGTTTGAATGATTGAAACACACACACACACAAACACACACACACACACACACACACACACACACACACACACACACACACACACACACACAATACACACATACGCACACGCATGGACGCGCGCACACACACACATACAGAACGAACGAACGAACTAACGAAATTTGTTTAATGAGGGAAAAGAATAAGCACATGGCAGGCTTGTTTGCATCTTGCCCTCAAAAATGAAAAAAGAAACATTTCAAACACAAAAGCCACCCTCCACACCCCAACCATTAACCAAACATCCACCTGTCGCACAGTCCTTTCCAAGCAATAATAATAGCAATAACAATAGTAATGAATGATCATGATTAAAAACGATAACATTACAATTCAAATATAACACCATGCGCACAATATAATAATATTGCATTGTCAAACATTACATCTATCGAATAGCATGATCTGAGAAAGATAGAAATACAGAACACATAATAATCACAAATATAAATCAACATGATAGTAAATCAATATTAAAACCTAGAATCTGTTCCGGAAGGGGGCGTACAACACACATTTTTCCGCCTTCCAGATACGCACGCAATTCCCCGTTCCTCTCTATCCCGTGTTTTCTGCAAACAATTCCATCCTCGCCCCTCGTAACAAACACCCACCTCACCCCATCTACCCCTCCGTTCACAACCAACCCTACTCAAACAGAGAGAGAGAGAGAGAGAGAGAGAGAGAGAGAGAGAGAGAGAGAGAGAGAGAGAGAGAGAGAGAGGCCGGATATAAAAGTAAATATTCACTTACCATAAGGATCAGGAGATGCTGTTCATGTATTGCGTCATAAGGTGTGTTTGATATTTGTTTTTAAAGACTCGGAGGCTTGTATTTACATCGAATGAAGTTAGAACAGAATTCCATAAGCAGCACCAGAGTACAACAAGCTTGATTTAAACAGATCTATTCTCGGAAGAGGTACTTTTATCTTGTAAACATGACGAATCTTCTTCATTTCAAATCTATTTTTCAAAGCCATAGGGGCACGGTCGGACATTATATTAAACATAAAGATAGCTTTGTTGTAAACTAGCTTCCATTTTAGAGGCAGAATTCCTAAATGTTTATGTTCTGAGAAAGTAGGGGAGGAGGACTTCAGGAGGATCAGTTTAATGGCACGTCTATGTAAACTGAATAAAGGTTTTAAAATATTATCACTAGCGGAATCCCATATTGTTGAGGCATAGTTTATGTAAGATTCAACATAGGCATGAAAGAACAACTTACGGCTATGTTGATCTAAAAAGTGTTTCATTCTGGAAAGCTGGTAAATCTTTCTGGACACATTTTTACATAATAACACAATATGATTCGACCATAACAGATTGTTATCGATAATAACACCTAAGATCTTATGGTGATCAACTTCCTCGAGATTTTCGCCATTAATACAAAGGTAATGATTGCTACAAGAAAGATTTTGACGTTTTTGTCTGGTAGTAATTAATAAATATTTAGTTTTTTGGGGGTGGAGTCGCATATGATTAAGTTCAGACCATTCAGATAACTTGTTGATACTTTCTTGTAAGGAGATAAAAATGCTATCTAATCCATCGTGACAGGTGTGGATAGTGGTATCATCAGCAAACATCTCACATAAAGTTGTAAAAAACAGAGGTAGATCATTTATATATATAGAAAATAGTATTGCCCAAGGACTGAGCCTTGAGGGACGCCGTACTTAACAGGTAGAATGGAAGAATTTGATCTATTTACCGAAACGCACTGTTTCCTGTCTGAGAGAAATGAAGATAGAAGTTCCAAAGCGTTGTCAATTAGGCCATAGATCTTTAATTTCTCAAGTAGAAGACTGTGGTCGATGACATCAAATGCTTTCATAAAGTCTACTACTAGAACACCTGTGATTTTATTATTGTTTATGTTAGTAAGCCACTGGTCAACAAGATTAGTTAATGCTGTGTGGCAAGAATGGTTGGCCCTGAATCCGGACTGGTTTGGATGAAACAGACCGAAGGAGTTGAAATGATTAAGAATGTGTTTGTTTATGTGATCTTCCAAAGGTTTAGAGAGTATAGACAAAATGGAGATGGGTCTATAATTTGAGGGATCAGCATAGTCACCTGATTTATAGATGGGTATAACTTTAGCAACTTTAAAAGCTTTTGGAATATAATTTTTTGCAAGGCATAGGTTGTAGATGTAGGTAAGCGTTTCGGCGATTACTGGGGCTGACAATTTCAAGATTTTCCCATCAATGCCATCAAGACCACTTGTGTTACTTTGTTTTAGGTTACTAAGAGATTTATACACTTCATGCACACCCATAAATGGTATATTTGAAAGAGAGGATATATTTCTAGAATTGCAAAAGTCCTGAAGAATATCCAATTTATTTTCTGACGTTCTGTTTATTTTTATTGTTGAGTTAGCTATGTCACAAAAATGTGAATTCAAGACATCAGATGATAAATCTTTTGGCGAGGTAGTATGACCTTTAACATTTTTATTAGTAAGCTCGTTTATCGCTTTCCAAATAGATCTGTTATCTGCTTTGGAAGAAATAAGATTTTGAAAATACTTTTTCTTTGACGATCGTTTTAGGTAAATGACTAAGTTTCTTTGCTTTTTATAGGAATCTCGACTCCCTGACACTAACAGCGACTCTCTTAAGTCGGTAGCAGTGTCTATATCTTTAGTTATCCAGGGTTTTTTAGGATTGTTACTAACACGCATTGTTTTAAATGGGGCATGCTTATTATAAACATTAAGGAAACTATGATACCAGACTTCTAAAGCCTCGTCGGGGTCTGTGAATTGATAGACCGTGGAAAGGAATGAGTTCATTAAATCCCGCTGAAAGGAGTCATTGTCAAATTTTGAAAAGTTTCTGTAGGTAATTATCTTGTGGAAATTTTTTTTGAACTTTAACTCCTCGCTTGGACCACGTAAAACACACTGGAGAATGGTCGCTACAACCGAACGTCGGTGAGCATATTTCTATCATGGTGTTAACTGAAGAAGTATATATATGGTCAATAAGTGTTTGGGAGGTAGCGGTGACTCTTGTTGGTTTGTCTATTAGTTGGTCGAGGTTAAATGATTTGTAAGTTTCTGTCCAAGATTTGGTTCGATTTTAGTAAATCAATATTGAAATCACCTAGTAATATATTTTCATAAGAGAATAAGGATGCTTCCTCCATCATTAAAGAGAATTCATCTATCCAATCAGTTCGCTCCGCCGGGTTTCTATATATAAAGCTTAAAAGAATAGGTTTCGATTTTTTCAGCTGTAATGCGATCCATAACGATTCTACTTGGTATTTTTCTAGAGAAGAGATTTGCTTAAAGTTTAAACTTTGATGAATATATATAATAAGACCCGTTTCTCTAAATTTGGATGGGTCTTTGCGTACTACATTATAACCTGGTATTGTTAGTTCTGAGTCGGACACGTGGTGAGATAACCTTGTTTCGGAAAAGCCGAATATGTGGAAGCTTTTACCATGATTGAAAAGAATATCAGATACATCATTAAGCTTATTTTGTAAATGACAAACATTAAAAAACCTACTCGTAGGCCATCAGCAGATGGCCACTCGTTACGTGTTACTTGCATGGTACAGTAACAAAACAAAAGAGGAAAACAAGGAAATAGCAGCCAAGTACAAATATAATACGCAATAATAAACAATGAAATATAGAAAGGGAACGGAAACCCGAACTGTTTGTAACAAACAACTTTTTTTTTCCAAAGACTACATTCATATAAGACAAGAAGGAAGAAGGAGAAAAGAGAAAAAAACAACGGAACTCTTGATCAAAAGGCACAAATGAATCAATGTCAAATTCAAAAACTCTTTGCACCAAGTACCAGGTGAAATAATATTGGCCCGGCAAAAACTGTGACTCACCATAATGATTAAGAGCATACAAAAACATTACAGTAACTGACATACATAGATAGGCCTATATGCGCACTTTCGAGGAAGTACAAATGTAATCTGGTGGAATACAAATTCTTCCACTCCTGGTTCTTTGATACTGCCCTGCAAACACGCGCACAAATAAGCGCGCGCAGCGCGCGCGCGCGCGCACACACACACACACACACACACACACACACACACACACACACACACAACACGCACACACACACACACACACACACACACACACGCCAGCGCGCGCGCGCACCCGCATGCACGCACACACGCATGCACGCACGCACGGCACACTTTTTAGAATTTCAGTTTATATAGAAAATCTTACTCTCACAGTGAAATTCAGTGCACCATTTGATACGCATTATAACTATTCCAATATATTCATACTAATCACAAATGCGTACTGACACATGCAACCTCATACAACAACAGGAATGGTTTAATGGTTGAACTGGGGATGATTAGGCTGGTAAACAGGCCAATGTTGGCTCGCCAGTATTTGCGACGCCATTTGTAAAAGACGTTCTGTAAAGGGGTGAAGTTGTTCAGGTGTAGTTTGAAGGACGGGGGGATTTCTGATTTCTGCCACAAAAGGAGTGACTTTTGGTTTGCTGTCAGTTGACACAGAATCACGTAAATTACTTTTTGGAGAATGTTCGGGAAAGAAAGTTGGGGGGTAGTTAGGAGGAACAAGGGATTGTACCACTCTAGGATGTGAATTTGGCACAAGAGGGGGGTATTGATCACAAGATCTGAAAGAAGGGGGGGAGTTGTGATGTCGGTCCTGAATTGTAGAATTCCTGGTTGTGTGCGGTGAATGCAGGAGAGGGGGGATTGAAGTCTGAAAATCTGGGAGGATAAATTGTATGGGACTGGCTTGACTGAGTGTACCTTCGGGGACCAGTTCTACTGGACCTTAGGGGCATTCTATCTTCGGCCTGTTTACGC
>CM065728.1:34457654-34465154 GCA_033310375.1 Conus canariensis
TCATACACACACTCACTCACACTCACACACATACACACACACACACACACACACACACACACACACACACGCATGCACGGACGTGCGCACGCACACACACACACCACACACACACACAACACACACACACCGCGCGCGCGCGCGCGCGCGCGCCAAACAAAAAAGACAAGCATCAGATTAAAGGTCCGGATTCCTTTACGTCTGGCCAGTTAATTCACTGCTAGATGTGACAAGACACACACACACACACACACACACACACACACACACACACACACACACACACACACACACGTACAGAGAGAGAGAGAGAGAGAGAGAGAGAGAGACAGAAGAGACAGACAGACAGACAAACAGACAGACATACAGACAGACGGGAAGGGAGGGAGCGACAGAGAGAGAGAGAGAGAGAGAGAGAGAGAGACAGAGACAGAGACAGAGAGACAGGACAGAGAAAAAGACAGAGAGAGAGAGAGACGGAGACAGAGATAGAGAGACAGACAGAAAAAATAGACGGGGAGGGAAAAGATAGATAGATAGATAGATAGATAGATAAAAGAGAGAGAGAGAGAGAGACAGACAGACAGACAGACAGACAGACAGACAGACAGACGAGACTGACAGACAGACAGAGAGAAAGAGAGAGACAGAGAGGGAGACGGGGAGATGATAGATAGATAGATAGAGAGAGAGAGAGAGAGAGAGCGAGAGAGAGAGAGAGAGACAGACAGACAGACAGACAGACAGACAGACAGAGACTGACAGACAGACAGAGAGAAAGAGAGAGACAGAGAGAGCTAGAGAGACAGACAGATAGACAGAGCCAGGGACAGGTAGGCATTAACAGAGAGACAGAGACAGACAAACAGACATTCTGGTAGGTAGAATGACAGACAGACAGACAGACAGACAGACACAGACAGACAGACAAGTAGACAGACAGACAGGGATCGGAAAGGAAGGCGAAAGCAGGAAAGGATTGAAGAGGAATTGAAAGGACATGCAAAGCAAAGACGTCTGATTTTCCCCGGCATCAGTTCACACTTCAAGTTTTAATGCCATGGCGCATGGCTTTCTTCCGTTTGATGTGTTCTCTTGTTGTTCACTCATGTCCTCCATGGTTTATTTGCTTTCTTCCTTCCTCCCTTTTCCTTCCTTGCTTCCTCACTTCCTTACTCCTTCCGTCCTGCATTCCCTACTCTTTTCCCCCTTCAGCCTTACCTTCTTTCTTTCCGTCTGTTTTTCCTCCTCCGGTTCTGTTCATCTCACTTTCATTTTTTTCTGCCTTACTGCTGTCTTCTGTTGTTGTTGTTGTTGCTGCTGCTGCTGCTGCTGCTGCTGCTGCTTTCCTCCCCCTCCGTGTTTCCTTCTTTCCCTTCCCTTAGCTCCTTTCTTTCTTCCTTGCTTCTTTACTTTCTTCCCTTTTTTTTCTTCTTCCTTCCTTACTCCTTCTTTAATTGAGAGAGAGAGAGAGAGAGAGAGAGACAGACAGGACAGACAGAGAATGAGACAGATAGATAGACAGACAGGTAGATAGATAGATAGATACATAGGCAGGCAGGTAGGTAGATGAATAGATAGATAGATGGACAGATAGATAGAGAGATGGATAGGTAGATAGATAACTACAAACAAATCCCTCCCTTTCTCCCCCCCCCTCTCTCTCTCTCTCTTTCTCTCTCTCTCTTATCCCTTTCACTCCCCACAATCTCATCTGCCTCCGCCTTGTTACATCTCTTCTTCATCAATCTTCCTTTCTTTGCCTTTCACCGAGAACAACAGCAGGTTCCAGAACACGATGCTGCAAACATACCTTTCGGGAAGGAAGACTTCCAGTGCCGATGATACAATCACGCGGGCAAGCAGAACCACGTGGTGTGCCTTCCTGTGGGAATGGTGATAACTGCTTGCATAACATCCTGTCAACAAATCACAGATATGGGTCAGTGAGAAAGAGGGTGATCACGTGAGTAAGCTCGTGAGTGAGCGATTGAGTGAGAGTAAATGGAGAAAGAGGGTGAGCACGTGAGTAAGCTCGTGAGTGAGCGATTGAGTGAAAGTAACTAGACAAAGAGGGTGAACACGTAAGTAAGCTCGTGAGTGAGAGATTGAGTGAGAATATATAGAGAAAGATGGTGAGCACGTGAGTAAGCTCGTGAATGAGTGGTTGAGTGAGAGTAACGTAAATCAGTGAGTGAATGGCAAAAGAAATGAGAGAGTAAACTGGCTAATAAACACGTGAATGAAAGAATGAATGGGAGAGAGAGAGAGAGTATGATAGAGCAAGGGAGAGTGAGAAAGCGAGTGAGTAAGTGCGTGGGTGAGTGAGTGATTAAATGAGTACACAGGTACGCAGAGCAGAAGCTTATTCTATGAATGTGATACTAAAGTCAGCGAGAGAGAGAGAGAGAGGAGAGAGAGAGAGAGAGAGAGAGAGAGAGAGAGAGAGAGAGAGAGAGAGAGAGAATATGTACATACATACATAAGTCCTGTAACACTCAGCTTTTACTCATGATTGTCCTCATTCGTTCAGAGCGAAAACAAAAATCAGTCGTAGACTGATGTGCATGCACAGTTATCAGCGTACTACCTTGCTGAGTAAAAACAGTCGACACACACACACACACACACACACACACACACACACACACACACACACACACACACACACAATTTCCTGACCACTGTTCCCAAGACAATAATCGAGAGAGAGAGAGAGAGAGAGAAGAGAGAGAGAGAGAGAGAGAGAGAGAGAGAGAGAGAGAGAGAGAGAGAGAACAACTGAAACAGAGTGAGAGAGGGCGGAAAGGAAGGGATCTAAAAGGAGAGAGAGAAAAATACGCTACTACAAAAACAGAGTTGTTAAGAAAGAGAATCGATCGCAATAGCACCAGCACTCGTCCCCCCCCCCCCCCCCCCCCCAATGACCTCTCTCCACTCCATCATCCTCCCATCCCCCGCACTTCGCCCACCACCCCATGCCCACCGCATCCCCAGTCACACACACACACACACACACACACACACACACACACACACACACACACACACACACACACGTCTCGGGGAAAAACAAATCTTTCCCGCGGACTTGAGGAGGCAACAGCCACTAAATTACAAGGGCAATCACTCTGGTCACAAAACCACTCCACAACGGCACGCACTGACCCGCCAACTTGTTTAGCGAGTCAGCAAGCAATTATCACCGAGTAAATTGGGCAGACAACCCTTCGATTTGTCAGCTAGACAAGCGCTGGAAGGTCATTGGGAGAAGAGCAGAAGAAGACATTTAAAACGACTGACTTATCCCACTGACCTATCAGTTAACTGATCAGTACGTGTAACTAAAGAACTATGATTAACTATCCAAAAATATGATCAGTGAATGTAAGAAAGAACTATGAGCAACTGTCCCCCCAAAATCAATCAATCAGACAATGACTGCATACAACCACCCTCTCCACCTCATCAATGTAGGCTTAACCGACCAATGTAAGAAACGAAGCGATACGCAAAGGAGTTATTCAATTATTCAATCAACCAATCAAACGATCGACCAAGCCACCGTCAATCGATCATTCACACAGTCGTTCAGTCAGCTAAACGTTAAAGTTCGGTACAGAATTAAAAGTTGTTTTTTTTTGTTTTTTATCATTTCAAGCTAACCTTCTAGGTCTGTTTAGCCTGGCACTGGGTAAACAAACTGACACACATTATGAGGTATGCCAGGCCATGTTGATTGCTATGGTCCCAGTTTAAATTTGACATGTCTGATATCTTGACTTGATGAAGTTCAGGAACCTTGTTACAATATCACGTGACTCCTCGTGACAGGATGGAATGTAGTGAAAGAACGAAGACGTGGAAATCTGCAGCAGATCAGGGTGGAAGAATGTACTGAGGATGTGCTCTACTTTGTGTCTCTCCGAGAGCCTTTCTACTTTATTATACGTACATACATACATACATACATACATACATACATACATACATACACATACATACATACACACACACACACACACACACACACACACACACACACACACACACACACACACACACACATACGTACGTACGTATATACATAGGTATGTGCATACATACATACACACATGCGTACGTACACGTATGTACGTACGCACATAATATGTACATACATACATACCTACAATTACATACACACGTAACTACATATCTGACCTACCCTCTCTCTCTCTCCATCTCTCTGTTTGTCTCTGTCTGCCTCTCTCTCTGTCTGTCTATCACTTTTTCTCTGTTTGTCTGTCTATCTGTCTGTCTGTTGCCCCCCCCCCTCTCTGTATGTGCGTGCGTGCTTGCGTGCGTGCTTGCGTGCGCGCGCGTGTGTATGTGTGTGTGTGCTTGTGTGTGTGTTTGTGTGTATGTGTGTGTGTGTGTGTGTGTGTGTGTGTGTGCGTGCGTGCGTGCGTGCGTGCGTGTGTGTGTGTGTGTGTGTGTGTGTGTGTATGTGTGTGTGTGTGTGTGTGTGTGTGTGTGTGTGTGTGTGTGTGTGTGTGTGTGTGTGTGTGTGTGTGTGTCTTTATTGACCAAAATCTCGAATCAGGATCTTTGTTTCGTGCTGTTATGACACTTTTCGGGGCTTCCTCCCTTCATTCTGGGACTAACATTATCACTTTTTACTTCTACTTGCAAGCTTGAAAGACGTCTTCGGAACCTCGATTCGAACGACCGTTAAAGCATAACCTTTTCTTTTAAGTGATACGTTCACGACAGGGAGAGAGGAGAGAGAGAAAGAGAGAGAGAGAGAGAGAGAGAGAGAGAGAGAGAGAGAGAGAGAGAGAGAGAGAGAGAAAGAGAGAGAGAGATACAGAGAGAGATAGAGAGAGAGAGAGAGAGAGAGAGAAGAGAGAGAGAGAGAGAGAGAGAGAGAGAGAGAGAGAGAGAGAGAGAGAGAGAGAGAAGATGGGAGGTGGTGGTGAACTGTGATTACATTTTGTATTATTTTGTTGTTTGTTGTGATTGCTGTCTCTCTCCCTTCCCAGCTCACTTCATCACTATCCCCCTACTTCCCACTCTGTGCTTTCCACCCTCAACACCTATCCCTCGGTGAACTTTTTTTTCAGTGAACTCTTTTTCTCAGTGAACACTTTTCTTCAGTACTCTCTTTTTTTCAGTGAACTCTTTTTCTCAGTGAACTCTTTTTCTCAGTGAACTCTTTTTTTTCTCAGTGAACTCTTTTTCTGAGGAAAACACTTTTGTCAGTGAACTCTTTTTCTCAGTGAACTCTTTTTCTCAGTGAACTCTTTTTGTCAGTGAACTCTTTTTCTCAGTGAACTCTTTTTGTCAGTGCTCTTTTTCAGTGCTGTCTTTTTCTCAGTGAACTCTTTTTTTTAGTGAACTCTTTTTTGTCAGTGAACTCTTTTCACTCCACAACTACAAAACTCTATCCTGTTTTGTTTGTCAGCTGACCAGTGTTGACTGAATAAAGGTTGTAATAAACCGATGTATGGCAGTTAATTCATGGGTGTTGTGTGGCTTTAACTTTTTTTTCAATCTTCCTGACATTTCATATCATTTTAATGTGGTTAACACGTGCTATTCACAAAAAAATTAAAGAAAAAATGAATATATAAATAGATAAGTAAAAGATGAAATAAACGAAAATGAATAGATGAAAAAAAAAACTGCAAAATTGGATGGATACAGAGGCTAAATCATCATTTTTGTTATTATAAATATGACGACGACAACGACGACGACGACGATGATGATAAGGAGGAAGACGAGGAGGAGGAGTAGGAGATGACGACGACGATGATGACAATGATAATGATGATGGTTCTCAGGATAATCATGATAATCATGATTTTGGTGCACATCTATTTTGTTGTTCTACATCGCCATTCTGTTTTCTGTTGAGAGAATCGCATCACATTAGGCCCGTGTTCTTCCTCACAATAATCCGATAAGTAATCGATTCATTATTCAATTTACCGATTAATTCCAACAATTTGTCCAGTTCTTCATGTTTCCATTGATCTGTTTTCCGTGTATTTATTCAATTATCTATGTTCACCCGGAGAAAAGAACCTGATCCACGGAGAATGGTTCAGCCATCAGTAATGGTCACGATCTCTAATTGGATTGAAAGGAACGATCCGAATTAATCAGATCTGCTGAGCGGGTGTGTTGAGTCATAATATTTCGACACGGATTGCATTTTAAGGAATCGATAGCATTGTGTGTTTGGCCTTTTTTTCCCCCTTCTTCTTAAGTTCCAAAGTCTACACACAAGCATACGAACGCGCGCGCGCGCACGCACACACACACACACACGCGCGCGCGCGCACACATGCGCACACACACACACACACATGCGCGCACACACGCACACACACACAGACAGACACACACGCACACACGCACGCACACCACACACACACACACACACACACACACACACACACGCACGCACGCACGCACGCACACTCGCACGCACGCACGCACACACACATGCGCGTGCACACACAAGCACGCACGCACACACGCACGCACACACACACACACACACACACACAACACACACACACACACACACACACACACACACACACACACACACACACGTACACACAGGCCCGCGTGAGTCCACACGCGCAAGTATGCACGAATGCACGCAGGCGCGCATGTGAGAGAGAGAGAGAAAGAGAGAGAGAGAGAGAGAGAGAGAGAGGGGGGGGGAGGGAGGGAGAGAGAGAGAGAGAGGGGAGAGAGAGACAGAGACAGAGACAGAGAGGCATACATACAGACAGACAGACAGACAGAGAGAGACAGACAGACAGACAAGGAACAGAGAGCGGTGGAGGGCAGAATGGAGAGACAGGGGTCAGAGGGTGGGGAGGGGAAAAGGGTGCTGGGGTGGGGGCGGTGGAGGGAAGAGGGGAGATAAGGGATCGAATGACGGGGGGTGTGGTTTCCACATCGTCCGATCTGTGAGAAGACATCGAAGGTTGAACCCGGTGCTTAAACGAAAAGCAAAATTAAATTAGGAAGGAGGAGAAGGTAAACTGAGATGAAAACGGAGGAGGAGGAGGAGGAGAAGGAGGAGGAGGAGGAGGAGCAGGAGGAGGAGGAAGAGGAGGAGGAGAAGAAGAAAGAAGAAGAAGAAGAAGAAGAAGAAGAAGAAGAAGAAGAAAGAAGAAGAAGAAGAAGAAGAAGAAAGAAGAAGAAGAAGAAGAAGAAGAAAAAGGGAAGAAGAGGACGAAGAAGAAAGAAGAAGAAGAAGAAGAAGAAGAGAAGAGAGAAGAAGAAGAAGAAGGAAGAAGAAGAAGAAGAAGAGAAGAAGAAGAAGAAAGAAAAGAAGAGAAGAAGTTTCAGTGGAATTTACACGGAAATGCACAGGAAGGAAGGTGGGAAGAAGAAAAGAAGAACATGACATAGCGACAAACGATAGGACACACGAAGAGAAAAGGGAAGAAAAAAGAATGAAAGAAAACTGACGAAGAAATAGTGGGAAGG
>CM065728.1:34470154-34480154 GCA_033310375.1 Conus canariensis
AAATACAAGCCTGTCAGAACATTGGTTACAGCTTCTTTCTTATCAGGAGGAAAATACAAGCCTGTCAGATACATTGGTTACAGCTTCTTTCTTATCAGGAGGAAAATACAAGCCTGTCAGATACATTGGTTACAGCTTCTTTCTTATCAGGAGGAAAATACAAGCCTGTCAGATACATTGGTTACAGCTTCTTTCTTATCAGGAGGAAAATACAAGCCTGTCAGATACATTGGTTACAGCTTCTTTCTTATCAGGAGGAAAATACAAGCCTGTCAGATACATTGGTTACAGCTTCTTTCTTATTAGGAGGAAAATGTCTCCATCTTACAGCACTGATTGATACTCGCTGCTAATCACAAAGTTGAACACTACTGTTTTAACCACACACACACACACACACACACACACACACACACACACACACACACACACACACACACACAACATACATACATATATACATACACGCCCTAACACCTACACGCTAGAACGCACAAATGCACACACACACCACACACACACACACACACACACACACACACACACACACACACACACGTCAATCATACAGGAAAATTGATAAAGCCATCTATCAGTGACACTTAATACTAGCGGGCCGATAAATCAAAATGCACCTAGCAACAGTTCTTAGCTGAGGAAGGAAATGAAAGACAGGAAGGGATGGGGGAAGCAGGTAGAAAGGGAAGAAAAAAAAGAGGGTGGGGGGTGAGGGGTGAGAATACGAATCGTACAGTACTCAATTATCTCGCTGAAATAGAGTTTTCGGAAGGAAAAAAAAACTATTGATTTTTTAAAGTCTCCGGCATTTACCGGGGAAAGACTGATTCGGTATGTGTGTATGTATGTATGTATGTATGTATGTAATGTATGTATGTATGTATGTATGTTGTATGTATGTATATGTATATGTGCGTGTGTGCGTGCGTGCGTGCGCGCGCGCGGGTGTGTGTGTGTGTGTGTGTGTGTGTGCGTGCGTGGCATGCGTGCGTGCGTGCGTGCGTGCGTGCGTGTGGTGTGTGTGTGTGTGTGTGTGTGTGTGTGTGTGTGTGTGTGTGTGTGTGTGTGTGTGTTAAAACACGTAGGATATGAAATGCTGCCTTGAACACAGGGACAAAGCGTATACTGCAAGACTGATTGAAATGACACCCTCCATCATCTGGTCAAAATAAGCTGATCAACGTGCGGAAAAAGTGTAGTATCGGTTAGAAACCTTGACAGGGATATAACTGTATGTATGTGTGTGTTGTGCGCGCGCATGCCTCTCTCTCTCTCTCTCTCTCTCTCTCTTGTGTGTGTGTGTGTGTGTGTGTGTGTGTGTGTGTGTGTGTGTGTGTGTGTGTGTGTGTGTGTGTGTGTGTGTGACTTTCACTATCATGGGTAGGTCTGTATGCCTCTATGTTTGTCATAGATGTTTTGAAAGAAAGTTAAAGCACAAAAAGAAACAAGGAAGAAAAGAAGGAAGAAATAAAAGAAATAAAAGAAAAAAATATATAAACTAGAACGCACATTTGGCTCTACAGAAATCCTTTATAACTGTAATTAAAGAAAGGAAGAGCACACACAAACACACACACACAAACACACACACGCGCGCGCGCGCCTTCGCACACCAGTAACTAAATGCTTTGAAGATGTGATTAATCATTGTCACATTTTTTCAGTCGCTTTGAAAATCTTAATGAGTACCAGAAAACACCGACTTCAATGTTACTGAAAGTTTGAATGAAATGTCTTTCAAAACCTCGACTGAATTTGCTGATCTGATACAAATGACCTTTTGAAAGAAACAAATAAAGAACACACGATATCTTTTGACATTTCAGCGCGTAACTTCGCTCGTTCTTTAAAAAAAATGTTATCTAGACTGATTGTCCTTCTTCAAGTCAAGCTCTCCGTCAATCCTGCCAGTCAATTTTATTTTTTGACTATTGTTTGTTACGTTGTATCTACAAGTAGATATGGCTTTGTATGTTGTTTCTTCCACAGAAGAAGCTACGTTTTCCCCGTCAGTTCACTTGCCTGTCTGTCAGCATAACTTAAGAAATGCTGAGCCGATATGAACGAGACTCGGGGGAACAATAGTACGTGGCCTCAGGATGGGCTGTTAAAAATACTGGTGCGGAACAAGCCGCCTAGGCGAAGAGGTTAACGTTGCGGACTTCCGGCTGGGAGATTGTGGCTTCGATTCCCCTCGGAGCCATTTATTTGTGAGATTTTTCTGTCCCGACCGGCTCTTGCCGAGAGTTGAGTTTGCTATGGGCTCTATTGGGAAGACTGGGACCACAGGGTCAAGTTTCATCCACTTAACGGATGTTTCTCTGAGAAAGTTGCTAAATTTCCTGACCAACACTGTAAGTGTCTGTATCTCCCCGGCCTGTTTGACGCCGGGATGTATTATGAAAGTAAGCCTAGAGCACAGCCTGTAATGCAGCCTCGTCAGCATCATCGATCAGCATTTTAAAAAAAAGTCTCAAATATTTGGCCCTTTAAGCTCTACTCTCATGGTGACACTAATTTTGAGTGCCTCTCCCCGTAGGGCCTTGGTTTGATTCTGTCGGGGTCACCAGTACCCGCAAATTCATTTGGAATGTCGTTGGACGGACGCGATGGCGCTCTCCGGAGGGAGAGCTCACTCACGCCGGCTCCACGGCAAAGCAGTTATTGTCGTCAGTAGGAGGCTTAGTAGATGGTGTCCTGAGTACATTGGATCAGAACAAGCATCACTAAACAACCACCGAAGAGACTCGGCAGCAGTGCAGTGTCTCCTTTGGTCGGTTGCTTCATGATGAAATGACACTGACTGGCCCTTGTGGATTGTTGCGGGACTGTGGCGGGACGGGCTAGGCTCTGGCTGCAGACGAGGGGTCGGAATGAACGGCGTGAGTGCAATGCCACTGACATAGCACAGACGACGGGACAGTTAAAAAAAAAGTGTGGATCTGTAATGTGGATCCGGATCAAAGAAGCGGATCCAGAAATAGTTCATCAAGATTATTGTCATTTTCCTCCACTGACATGAACACAGTTATTTCAATTTTTTACGAACTGACAGGCATATTTTTTTCCCGTTCAAATATCAAGGCTTTCTAGTGAAATGAACGTTACTATGTCCTACCTTCATATGCTACAAGAACATATAGGGGAAGTAACTCTTTCAGCCCGCCCTTGCAGATACGTCCACTGACCGAAAACCAATTTTGTTCCCACACATGAACTGACTTACAGAGTGGAAGCAGGATACGTTGGACTTTGACGAGGGTCTGCATTCTCCTGATAATTTTTGACTCAGTGTTATGCTTTAAAATGTTGTTTGTGAGTTTAATAATAAGCATGGACACAAGAAATTTACTAAAAAAAAAAACGAACGTGAGTTTTACGAAAACAAAACACGAACGTGACATTTGTGAGTCCAGTGACTTCACTTTTATCCGCTACTGTCGGACTGGGCACTGAAATCAGACACAGGAGAATACGTCTTCAGAATTTGGTCATAGACAGATTAATTCCAGTCCATGAGACTGGTTTTAAAACCTTGGGTTTCTTGGTTGGCGCAAATGAATGCCGAAGTGTTTTAAATAACTTTTCTTATGACATATTAGTATCCTATAATCAAAACCAGACCAGAACGCCAGTAAAAAAAATGATAAAGGTGCATTTGTTGATTCTCTTTTCAGAAAATCCCACAGATAGAAAAATAGGAATGTGAGGAAGGAAAAATCGGTTGGAATTGATCTTCGCTATATTGCCCGCTTTGCTGATTTGCTGAAAGCCTAATCTAATCATTTTCATTGAATTGCAGATTTAAAAAAAAAGCAAACCTTTTCATTGAGTTGTTCAGAGAGTTATTGTCAACAATACGTGATGAAATGTCTGCCATTCTATTCTCTTGAAGATCTGATCTGTTTTCCTTGAACGTTTTAAGCCTTTTTTTTTTCTTCCACAGACAAAGCACTACCTTCCTGCTGTACATCGTTCCTGAAATTGGCTGTACTTTTCCTTTTGCTGTTGCAGGCAACACCCTGCTCACGTTACGGTTTGTTGATTCGGTATTTGTATTGTTGATCTAAACTAACGACTCTGTGACAAAAACATTAATTTAATTAATTCAGATATATGAGCCTAGGCACATTACAACGGCATTGCTGGTGCGCGGTGTGTGTCTTTAAAAAAAAATTGTTCTAATGAAATAAAAGAGGGTGGAAGAAGGTAGAGAGGAGAAATGAAGAGGAAGGAGAAGGCATGGATGGGGGGAGGGGAGGGGGGGGGGGGCGGTGGGATGGTGCTACAGCCAGTGGCACGAGATCCCAGTTTAAGAATTTACAGAGTCTATTTTTTATACTACAATTACCCCTTCCCCAGATCTACTCTGTAGGGACACAATCACGTGATATCTAGTATCAGTCCATTGCTAATATGTGCACTGCGCAAAGTTCTTTCACGGTGTTTCTTGAGGGTTAACTGCTGTGGTACTGTTTAGTTCCGTAAATAAGATTTAAGACTATTTACACCACGCTACAATATAGAGCACAGGACCGCGATACAAAACGACATCATGAGTGCGATACGATGCCATGCAAAGCAACGAACTACTCACTACAAAGTATTGAGCGGAACTGCCGTTAGACAAATGACGAAGCGATGCTATATAATTTCTTTCCTTTCAATACGACACGAGGCGTTAAAGTGAGATAAGATGCAATATAAGACAAGATGTACCAAAAACACGATCAAGCACAAAGCCATAAACTATGCTCAGAAACACGGTACTGATCCCTCAGTCTCTACCAGCATGCAAGGCCCATTCCCGTCACGTACCTTAGGAAATGGAATGTCCCACCCCCCGCCCTCTCCCACCCATTCCTCAGCCCAACCCCCCTCCCTTCTACTCCTCACACACGTACTCTCTGCTCACTCTCCCTCACCTCTCTTCCTCCACCATCCACACACTCTCCTCCTCCAACCCCATCCCCACCCAGACGTAATCACCGTGGCCAAACTGGACACGTTTGCCGTTAAGATCCTCTAGACAACTGTCCCCACTTCTCCATCAGAACTAGTTACAAACTTCGTTGTGCTCAGATTAGGATACGGTACAGATACCACCACTTGGAAATGGGACAGGAGACACGCCCCGGGGAGGGGGGGGGGGGGGGCGGAGGAGAGGGAGGAAGTGGGGGGGGGGGGGAGGTGGGGTTGGAAACTGGGAGAGAAAGTGCTGACAGCAATGGAGATGGAATCTGCAAGAGAGAGAGAGAGAGAGAGAGAGAGAGAGAGAGAGAGAGAGAGAGAGAGAGAGACAGAGAGACAGAGAGACAGAGAGAGAGAGACACAGAGAGAGAGAATATGAGGGCGCCATCGCGCGCCTTCCTCTATAGCACGATAAGTGTATACACACACACACACACACACACACACACACACACACACACACACACACACACACACACACACACGAGGTAGTTATTCCAAGATCGCAGTGAAACGCTTCGGAATATTTGGAAAAGAAACAACAACATTCATCTGTTTATTCCGGTCTTCTTACCATATATGTCTGCTGTATTAACTGTTTGATGTTCAAGATCGGTGCGGTGGACAGGCAGTCTGCACAATTCCTTATCTGTAGCTTTGTTTTTTAGCTAACTGATCAGCCACCTCATTGTCTCTAACGCCGACATGACCGGGAACTGTTGGTAGAATTGTGTTATAGCGATCGAATTTTCGGAAGATGGACGGCTCGAGCGAATTTAGCCGCGGAGGGTGTTTGAGATTCCGGCACAAATGGGCCTACACAGCAGAAAGCACAACAGCACACGCTGGGTAATAGTCGACACCACGAAGGCAACCGATGATACAGAGAAACGTATTTCAACGCAGCGATTTCCACACCAGATAACAATGCAGCAGTCTGGCCGAGACCTGTAACAGGTGTTACATTTGTTTTTTGCGCGTGATGCAAGAAGGTTGTATCAGTTGTTGTATTTTACGTCAGACGTGCTGATTTCTTTCTTTCTTTTTTTTCTTTCTTTCTTCTTTCTTTCTTCTTTCTTTTCTTTCTTCTCTCTTTCTTTCTTTCTTTCTTTCTTTCTTTTCTTTCTTTCTTTCTTTCTTTCTTTCTTTCTTTCTTTCTTTCTTTCTTTTCTTTCTTTCTTTCTTTCTCTCTTTCTTTCTTTCTTTCTTCTTCTTTTTCTTTGTTCTTTCTTTCTTTAAATTGCCGGATAACTATGTCTTCCAGTGGAATGTATTGACGCTGCTGCTGATGGGTTGCAAATCAAATTAAGCTTATTTTTCTTGGTTGAAACTTTTCAGTACCACTTAGATATGCACAGTTTATAACTTTTTCGTCTTGTTTTTGCTGTCAACTTTGCTAATAATAATAATAACTAAAAAAAAAACTTATCGCCGGATGTTGATTTTTTCCGTTTTGTTTATATCTTCGGGAATATGATCTCAGATTAAATGTGTGTGTGTGTGTGTGTGTGTGTGTGTGTGTGTGTGTGTGTGTGTGTGTGTGTGTGTGTGCGCGCGCGCGCGCGCGGCGTGTGTGTGTGTGTGTGTGCGCGCGCGCCCGTGTGTGTGTGTGTGTGTGTGTGTGTGTGTGTGTGTGTGTGTGTGTGTGTGTGTGTGTGTGTGTGCGCGCGCGCGCGCGTGCGTGCCTGTGTACGTGCTTTCGTGTCTGTATTAGTCTATCTCAAATAAGATGCACCCGTTGAAAAGACGGTCGTCCATACAGGAACATTCACGCTGACACGGTTTTTTTTAAAATTCATTCTAGACCCAGTTCTATACGGAAATGTATAGCCATCACTCAACTCCATTCACTTTGATCGCTAACCAGCGAGAATACAACAAGCACAAGAACGCAAGAGCAGTGCACATTGCAAACCAGCGTCCGAAGCTTTATCTGGTTCGGCGATGGATGTGCGCCTGTTCATGTCTGTATCTGTATGTTTCATCTCAATGTTGCTTTTCCTTCAAGAAAAGCCATTGTTAGGTTCACTCACGGGCGTATTTTGTCACAATGTATGCCCGAGCTGCGTCCTGAACTGTCTCAATAGATTATGCTCCGTGATATCTGTGTTAGAATGACAACCTGGTTTTTAAAAGGCTTTTCCCAAGGCATGAACAATCAAACTGAAGAATGCTAATGATTTATTGGACACACACACACACACACACGCCCGCGCGCGCGCGCGCGCACGCACGCACGCACGCACGCACGAACGCACACACACACACACACACACACACACACACACACACACACACACACACACACACACACAAGCGCATATGCAAACAATTTGTGCACTACAGGTTCGATCCAAATCGCAAAGATCAACCCAGCAGTTTGTTCGTCCCTTTTCAAAGTTGCCCTGAAATCGACTAAGAGATTGCTGCTGCCGATTAAACGTGTCGCTACAAACATGAAATACGTATTTTGGAGCTAAAGCCCGCAATATTCCCAAACCTTCTAACCAGCGCGGAATATAAGAGCGTTCAGAACAAACGCGGAACTCCAATTCGACAAGGAGCCATTCTTCCCACGTACCTCAGCAAATGGAAGCAACTCCTTCCAGACGGGGACGGCAGAAGAAACACTGCGCACGTGCACGCTGGGGATTTGCCACTGATTGTCTCCACACTCCGACCAGAACTAGACGTTACACTGGACTGGAGTCAGAGCACAATTTAGCTGGGGATGCGATGGAATCGGGGAAAGAATTAGTAACGTGATGGGAGACGGAGGGTTCGTGGTAAACCGAGGATTGGTTGGATTTAGCACGGTCCTGCAGGAGTGTTAGGTTCTGTTTCTGTTCAGCTTGCGACTGAAACTTGATCACTTAGTAGCGCTTTTACATAATCCCAGAGAGAGAGAGAGAGAGAGAGAGAGAGAGAGAGAGAGAGAACACGGATGCTTATTCAGATTACAGTGAAGGCTCCGTATTGAAGGAATGTATAAAAACAAAACATACAACAATATTTCATTCATATCGAAACTGAAAGATGAAAGTTTGTTTTTTTTTTTAAAATTTTTTTTTAATATAATACGAAGCTTCGGGAACTAAGCGAATACATTGTCGCCTTCCTTTGCTGTATCAGGCAGGCCACTTGTAAATTCATTTTCAATAATGTTATTACATATAGAAAAATGGTATGCAATGTCGAAATTTTGTCAATGTGCACTTCATCTACATATCTATCTATTTATCTATCTATCTATCTATCTATACACACACATGGAAGAGAGAGAGAGAGAGAGAGAGAGAGAGAGAGAGAGAGAGAGAGAGAGAGAGAGATTCCATGATCGTTACCATCTGGATATAATAAAAGGGTAGAATATGATTTTTTGTTTCCACCAGCACAGTAGTTTGAAGTATTAAGACTAATAAACACGAATGTTGTCTGATCAAGTCGTGGAGCAAATGCAGTTCAGTGGGGCTAAAATGTATTAACCTGGACGTGGACAGATCAAGTCTTTGTTTGAACCAGGACATTGATTTTAGAGAAGGTCCTGGAGGAATTACACGAAAACCGTCCATTAATGTTTCAGGTGCATTTCCCGAAAAAATCTTGTGCATTACGGCTCCTTTATTATATTCTAGGATGCGCCTTAAGGGAAGAATGCTGAGTGCTTTCTGGTCGGTATTCTCGAGGCTAGTGCTTTTTAGAACTAACCTGAGTGCACGCTTACGTAGCCTTGGCAATGGTTTCGGCATCTTTGTGTTCAAAAGCGTTTGATTCTAGCGAGCTGATAGACGTTTGGGTTCGTTCTTTGACACAGGAAAGTGATATGGGGATTCCAGCAAACGTTGTTATCACCAGTTACACATAGTACTACGTGATGTGCAGACTTTAGTGGATGGAGTGTTGCTGTAAGATTTTGTATTCTGGTCTGGTTGCAATATGTATTCTTTTCAGGGTGAAGTGGAATGTGATTCAGTTCAGTCCAGTCTACCAGATCACTAGCATTTTCTTGTAAGGTCTTTGCAAGGGTTGATATTTCGGGTGATTTCTGTGAATTGTTTTATCACTAAAAAACAGCTTGCACGAGGTTCTTATACACAGTGGAAGATTGCATATGGAAATAAGAAGAAGAGCAAGGAACCTACGGTGACACTTGGGGGACGCCATTATGAAGGGGCATAACTGTGGAGATAGCTGTGCCCATTGTTACATACTGTTGCCTAAGACGACACAACACAGCACACACACACACAACACAACAACACACACACACACACACACACACACACACACACACACACACACACACACACACGACAAAGAGACACACGACCTGATTTTGTCATACAAAGACTGACAAGGGGAGAGAGTACAAACACCTAACCCCAAACACAAAACACACCCACACAAACAAACAAAACGAAAGAAACAATCTGACTCTTTGATATTTTGTTGTCATTACCAAAGAGGTCTTTTGACAAGGGGGAGAGAGTACAAGAACCTTAACCTTTTCTTTTCCTTGCAAACAAATAGTACACGTTTATTCCCAGCGTATCAAATTAAAGGTTAGCAAAACGAAATAAACTCGTAACATCTCCGTATGTCCTTGCATACAGAAATAATACAGTAACGTTAGAAAACAAACAAACAAACAAAAACAAAACAAAACAGAAATTGTAAGACTGACTCGATCATCCACTCAATCAAATGATGACATTGTATCTTACTGATCTTCTCCACAGACGATGAATGATATTATTCATTCATGTATTTCTTATAATGCATTATCTTAAATTTAACTATCTTTCATCTGTCTAATGTTCAATGCTTCCGCGATGAATTTCGCAACTGGTTTAATTACAAGTTCTCATCTGATGATAACACGACAGCGACATCTTGTCTTTTAGCTATGTCTAACTGAACCTAACAACAGAGAGAGAGAGAGAGAGAGAGAGAGAGAGAGAGAGAGAGAGAGAGAGAGGGAGGGAGGGAGGAAGAGAGAGAGGCGCTGATG
>CM065728.1:34482654-34490154 GCA_033310375.1 Conus canariensis
CAAACATGATCTAACATGTGTGGCCCAAGTGGTCTTTCCTTGATTATCAAGATCACAGAGCATAGCATAAACCTTCTTGGCTAATCTGTCATTTGACATCTGCATTATTTTAAACCAGTAACGGATACATTGTACAATAAAATTAATAGTGACAGGATATCTGTTCAACTCATTATAAACCAAGTGGTTAGGAGTACTAAGACTGACACCTAAATACTTCTTCAGGGCATATAAATGCACTTTTTCACAATACTGAGCTGCTTTATCAAAAGCCCATATCTCACATCAGAGAGAGAGAGAGAGAGAGAGAGAGAGAGACAGACAGACAGACAGACAGACAGACAGGCAGACATGAGAGAGAGAGAGAGAGAGAGAGAGAGAGAGAGAGAGAGAGTTTGGGCTGGGTGAAGGGCGTAGTGGTTTGTGTTTATGTTAACGTAAACTCGAGTGCTAAGTTACATGGCAGACGGACAAGTAGGCAGACAGAGAGACAGAGACAGACAGACAGACTGAGACAGACTGTAAAGTACAGAAACAGAGAGACAGACAGACAGACAACCAAAAACGCATGGACAAATTGTTTAGTAGATATGGCAATTCAAAAGAATCCTGTGTGTCATGATTTTAAAGGTGACTGAAATCCAGCACCTTCATAACGTGATAGACCGACCAGGGGGAGGTAAAGACAACGCCACAGATGAGGCATAGGTAGGGTAAAGGAGACGGCAGTAGAGAAAAGATCCAGGGAGTAGTGGATCCCGCTCAGACTACTGACATATGATAATGCCCAGCCAGGTAAGGGGCGAAATGACTTATTTTAGTAGTGCAAAGGACATACATGCAAGCACAAACTAAGCGCCATAAGTAACTTGATAACAAATCTGTAAGTAAGATATAATGCTAAGTAGTGAAAAGTTTGGTGCTACAAGTAGATAAAGCAAAATCAGTCTTTCATCCCACATTGAGACCGTCATAACACACTCCCAGAGTCAGTCAGTCGACATCAGAAGTGAGAATGGGAAACAGCTTTTGCAACAGATGATGGCTCCCTCATTGCCTGCGCGTGGTACTGGAGTTGGGGGGGGGGGGGGAGAGGAGGGGAGGACCCACAAGGAAAAAGAATATCATACACATATCAGGGGCACCAGACCCTACTTTGACATACATATTAAGACACAATGTATGAAATAACGTTGGCATGGCCAGGTAAGGGAGAAGTGATGTGGGAGAAGCAGTGAGAAAAGAGCAAAGACGAAGAGAAGCAGGAAAAGGACGAAAATAAGGAGGATGGAGAGAACGAGGTGGGGGGGGGAGGAGGAGAAGGAGGATGAGTGCAAGAGGGTAAGAAAGAGGAGAAGAGGAGGAGGAAACAAAGAAGGGAAAAGAAGAGGAGCATGAGAAACGAAGAATGCGAATGCGAATGATTTCTTCAGATTGAAGCCATAGCCTATACTGAAGGGGTGACACCCGCAATATAACACACAAAAAGGATTCTCAGTGAAGAAAATGGAAAGAAAAGGCCATTACACATATATGCACTACGCAAACTATTATGAATATACTGTTCCTATTCGCTTTTGTGCGTCATACATGTACATAGCAAGATCGAAGAGGACATTTTCATTTCTTGTTGCTAACAATCAGTTGACACTAAAACTACAGGGGTCACAATAATACTTGGCCTTCATAAATTTAACTCTAAGGTCACTGAGTGCAGGACAACAAAGTAAAAAATGTATTTCATCTTCCTTTGCCTGATTACACAAGCCACACATCAATTCGTTATCTTTCAGAACACTGTATCTAAACCGATGGCAAGCAATGTCACTGACACCAAATGTAAACTTACTCAATGCACTCTTACTATACCCATTCATATTCATTTCAATGTATGGTTCAATCACATGTGCTGTTTTAAAGGGTCTGTATTATGCAAATCTGTCACTGCTTATAGATGCGGTCATGCCAGTCTTGCTATCTGTAATCAATCATTCTTTGTTAAAACATTTCAAAAATCCCGATGTACTTTCAACGCCCTGCTTGTCCCAAACATAAGCAAAGCCATAAGAATTTAAGCAGTGACGAACATTGGCAGCCCATGTATTCTTGCCATTACCATCCAAATCTCGCAACGTCTTATAAGCTTTAAATGGTATCTTGGTTTCCTCCATTCTGGTTAATTTAAGACAATACCTAATACATTCAAAAACATTTCTAGTTAAATTGTTTGAGAAAGGAAGAGCAGCAGCTGAAAGGGGGAGGAAGACAGACAGGAGGAAGGGAAAAAGCAAGAGAAAGAGGAGAAGGAGAAGACAAAGACGAAAGCAGGCAGAGAGTAGAGTAGGGAGGTTGGAAAAACTCTGTAGGAGAGAACGGGCAGGGAAAGTGATCAAGGATGGGGCAGAGAAGAGGTGGGGGGGGGGGGGGGGGGGGCAGAAGAAGAGGGAGTAAAAGGAGTTAAAGAAAGGAGACAGGCGTAATTGCCAGGGCCATAATGACCTCACCAGCGCCCGAGGTGTCAGCTAACAGAGCGATTTGCTAGGACAACGTGGCAATTAATTGAAAATAGAGGCTCAATAAAAAAAACAAAAACAAAATGCGAAATTGCTCTTAGTGGAATTCAAATCGTAGCTGGTAAAGATAAAAGCAAACAAACAATACGAAGCAAGAAAAGGACTTACAATTCGGAAGTCGGTAAATTATGAGTAAAAACAAAAGACAAAGAACATGAGAAGAAGAAGAAGAAGAAGAAGAAGAAAAAGAAGAAGAAGAAGAAGAAGAAGAAGAAGAAGACGAAGAAGAAGAAGAGGAAGAGAAAGGAGAAGAAGACGAAGGAGGAAGAGGAGGAAAGGGAGGCCGGAAGAGAAAGAGGACGAGGAGGAGGAGGAGGAGGAGGAGGAGGAGAAGAAGAAGAAGAAGAAGAAGAAGAAGAAGAAGAAGAAGAAGAAGAAGAAGAACAAGAACAAGAACAAGAACAACAAGGAGGAGGAGGTGGAGGTGGAGGAGGAGGGGGAGGAGGAGGAAAAGATGAAAGAAGACGAAAAGGATTAGAAGGAGGAGGAGGAGAAGAAGAAGAAGAAGAGAAGAAGAAGAAGAAGAAGAAGAAGAAGAAGAAGAAGAAGAAGAAGAATGAAAAGAGAGGAGGAGGAGGAGGAGAAAGGAAGGGGTGGAGGAGGAGGAGGAAGAATAAGAAAAGGAGGATGTTAAGAAAAGAAAAACACACGAACGCAGAACAGGGAAGGGGCAGGACGTGCAAAAAAAAAATATATATATATATATATATATATATATATATATATATATATATATACAAGGAGTGGAAGAAGACAAACATGAGTGAGGGGGAGTGAAAGGTGGGGGTGGTAAAGAATCAGCGAATGAGGGTGGAGGGTATAAAGACAAAAGTGTGGCGGAAAGGATATGGAGTGGAAAAAGAAGAGCAGGTAATTCCTAGGGTCGTTACCATGTCAACAGGGCTTAAGTGTTGGACAGCAAAGAGATCTGTTAGGACAACACTGCAATTTACTGAACATACAAGCTCTTTGAGGAGAAAAAGGAAAGTTTTTGTTGGCGGAAATTGAACAAAAGCTGGATCAAAACACATAAAATAAACAAAGAAGAAGAAAAAGAAGAAGAGGAAGAAGAAACTACGGAAAGAGTTAGAAAAAGACCACACACACACACACGCGCGCGCGCGCAAATGGAGAGAGAGAGAGGGGGCGAAAGAGAGAGAGAGAGAGAGAGAGAGAGAGAGAGAGAGAGAGAGAGAGAGAGAGAGAATAGAGTGTAATCATTTGTGTGTAATTAGTTTATATATAGAGAGAGAAAGAGTGAGAGAGAGACACACACACGCACGCATGCACGTGCACACGCGCACGCACACAAACACACACACACACACACACACACACACACACACACACACAGAGAGAGAGAGAGAGAGAGAGAGAGGAGAGAGAGAGGAGAGGAGAGAGAGAGAGAGGGAGAGAGAGAGTACATGAGTACAAGTAAATGTACTGTGGTGTGTAAAGTTACACAATAAGCAAACAGAACAGAAAGATATGCAGACAGACAGACAGAACGACAGGCCAACAGAGAGACACAGTGACGATGACAGAGAGACAGTGGCAGACAAGGAGACAGACAAACAGATAAATAGATAGATACACAAATGCATATATATATATATATATATATATATATATATATAATATATATATTAATTACATAGATATAGCATGTACGAGGATGTTAAAAATTTAAAGAATAGAATATACTTTTGAAAACAATGAAAACTACTAACAAAAAGACACATGCGCACACGCACGCACGCACGCGGGCACACACACACACACACACACACACACACACACACACACACACACACACACACACACACACACACAGAGTGTTACACGATAAGGAAAGGGAGAAACAGGCGTTGATGAGAATAGAAAAGGAACAGAACACGCGAGGATTATGAATAAATGAAAGAAAAAGTAGAGGGATTGGAATAAAAAGCAGCAGAAACAGGAGAAGGCTGAAGAAGAGGATCAGGAGGAAGAGCTGCAGGAATAAGATGAGGAAGCGATGGTGTAAGAAGAGAAAGTGAAAGAGAAGGAAGAGAAAGATAAAGAGGGTAAGAAGAAAGAAGAGGACATAAAGGTGAAGAAGCAAGAGGAGGAAGAGAAAGAACTGAAGAGGAACGAGAGTGAGGAAAAGGAGAAGGAAGAGGAGGGAAAAAGAAGAAGAGCAAAAGAAGGGGGTAGAAGAAGGAAAAGAGGAGATGAGAAAGAAAGAGAGGAGGCATAGCGATCGGATCATCTAGGTGGGGAAAAAAGATCAGATTAAAGAGAAGAAGACAGGAGTAAAAGAGAAAGACAAAGATGGAGGGAGGTAAGGGAAAGGGAGGGATAGGGACACGTGTGTGGGTGTGGGGGAAGGAGATGATGAAGGATGGTGATGGAGGTATGGTGGACGGGAAGATGGAAGAGGAGGAGGAGGAGGAGCAGGAGGTACAGAAAGGGGGCAGAGGAAATGTCCAGGGCCGTAATGATGTCAACAGTTGCCGAAGTGGCAGTTAACAGAACAATGGGCAAAGACAACGCGGCGATTTGTTGACATTGGGGGCTCAGCGAAGTTGCTGTTAGCAGAAGCAAATCTACAGATAGTTCACAATAAAAGAGAACAAGATGCAAAGCATATAAACGTACTCCCAGTTTATCTTGAATACAAGTACCTTCTAAAAGATATTCCATAAAGAAGAAAAACCGTTTTGGGCCGTTATAGCCGTTAGTAACGGCTATTCTGGTAAAATAAAACATCAACAGACAGACAGACAGACAGACACACACACACACACACACACACACATGCACACACACACACACACACACACACACACACACACACACACACACACACACACACACACACACACACACAGCATTTCTTCGTTCCCATTGTAAAGTACTCCCTGTTCTATAAGATCTGGGAGTACAATAAAATGATAATAATCCAAAAGAGAAAGCAGAGATCAGAAAGGCCATCCTGACACTGAGGAATGGGAAGGCAGCAGGACCTGATGAGATCCCATCAGAAGCCATTAAATCGGATGTTGGTATAGCTGTCAACTTGCTGCACAGCCTCTTCAGCAAGATATGGGAAAAAGAGAAAATCCCAGCAGAGTGGAGGGAAGGCATCGTTATCAAACTGCCAAAGAAAGGAAACCTTACCAACTGTAGTCTTATTGGAGAGGATGAAGGAAGCAGTTGACCCAAAGCTCCGAGACCAGCAGGCGGGCTTCCGGCGGAACAGATCCTGTGCCGTCCAGATCGCCAGCCTCAGGGTCATCATCGAGCAGTCCTTGGAGTGGAACTCGCCCCTTTACATCAACTTCATCGACTATGAAAAGGCCTTCAACAGTGTAGATAGAGAGACACTGTGGAAGGTAATGAGACACAACGGAATATCAGAGATCATCTCTCTCATCCGGTGCACCTATCAGGATATGAACTGAAGGGTGGCTCATGCAGGCCAGTTGTTGGGAGGTTTTGAGGTGAAGGTAGGAGCGCCAGGTATGTCTGTTGTCACCTTTCCTCTTCCTCCTGGTCATCGACTGGATCATGAAGACTACAACAACAGGAGGGAACAATGGGATACAATGGACACTCTGGACGCAGCTAGATGACCTTGACTTTGCTGACGACCTGGCACTCCTTTCCCACAGTCACACACAGATGCAGGACAAGACCACCCGCCTTGAGACAACATCAGCAGGAAGAGAGCTCAAGATAAACAAGAAGACCGAGCTGATGAAGATTAACACCACTGACAGCAGCCCAGTCACAGTCGGAGGCGAGCGCATCAGGGAAGTAGATCCATTTGTCTACTTGGGAAGCGTGATTGACAAGCAGGGGGGCACCGACCGAGAATCATAACCAGGATGGGCAAGGCGTGAGCAGCATTCATCATGCTAAAGAACATCTGGGCCTGAGGAGAGATCAGAAGGACGATTAAACTGCGCATCTTCAACTCAAACGTGAAGTCGGTTCTGCTCTATGGTTGCCAGACTTGGAGAATGACCAAGGCAATACAGCAGAAAATTCTGACCTTCATCAACACCTGTCTGAGGCGCATCTTCAAAATCAGATGGCCAGAGAAGATCAACAGATCAACAATGAATATCTACGGAAACAAGCAGGACAGTAACCAGTGGCCAAGCAGATTCTGTGGAGGAAGTGGGGCTGGACTGGGCACACTCTCAGGAAGCCAGCATCCAGCACCACATGCCAAGCCCTGACATGGAACCCGCAGAGGAAAAGGAATAGAGGCCGACCTCGCAGCAGCTGAAGGCGAGACACTGAGGCAGAGATGAAGATGCAGGGAACCAACTGGACAGGCATTCAGCGAGCAGCCCCAAACCGAGTGCGATGGCGGAGTGTTGTCGATGGCCTATGCTTACCATCGAGCTATGGGCCTAAGTAAGTAAGTAAGTAAGTAAGAAATCAAAAAGAGGATACGTATGAGTATTTTGGAGGCTGAAGATTTACAAAACATGAGGGTAAAAATGTGCAGAAGAAGGTGAAGAGAAGAAGAAGAAGAAGAAGAAGAAGAAGAAGAAGAAGAAGAAGAAGAAGAAGAAGACGAAGAAGACGAAGAGAAGAAGAAGAAGAAAAGAAAAAGAAGAAAAAGAAGAAGAAGAAGAAGAAGAAGAAGAAGAAGAAGCAAGAAGGACAAGAACATGAACAAGAGTCAGAACGAGAAGAACAAGAACAAGAAGAACAACAAGAAGAAAAACAAACAAGAACAAGAATAACAAGAACACCAACAATAAGAACAAGAAGAAAAAGGAGAGCAAAAACAACAAGAACAAAAACAAGATGAACAAGAAGAAAAAGGTGAGCAAGGGGAGATGAAAAAGAATCGCAGAAGATGAAGGAAAAGGAGGAGGAGGAGGAGGAGGAGGAGGAGGAGAAGGAGGAGGAGGAGGAGAATGAG
>CM065728.1:34495154-34500154 GCA_033310375.1 Conus canariensis
TTTGTCTTGGATTTCGTTACTTGCAGACCAAGAGAGAGACAGAAGGGGTGGGGAGGGGGGCGGGGGGGGGGTAGGGACAAAGGGAGAAAGGGGTAGAGAGAGGGGAGAGAGGAACAGAGAGGTAGGACAGAGAGAGAGAGAGAGAGAGAGAGAGAGAGAGAAAGAGAGAGACAGAGGGAGGGAGGGAGGGGGGGGGGTGATGGTAGAAAGGAGGGGCGTGGGTGGAAAGAATAGAATGGGATAGAGACAACGCTGACATCTGGCATCTGCGTTTCGATATGTCCCACAGCAAAACGTTTGGTCAAACATCAGCTTGTTGGACATGTTTGCTACCAACGAAGAACAAAATCGTGTGTGATGGCTTTTCAATACTGTGACGTGTTGTGTTTGCTCTAAACAGAGAATAAAATAATCCACTTAAATGCAATATATATTGGAGAGCACCACCGTTTCCTTTGGCATGGTGCTGGATTGTGTTTTTCTCAACAGTGTTAGTAAGTATACATCAATGAAGATAACATAGGTTTGAATGGTTATCAGCATAATTGGTTGGAACACTTATTATGTGCTATCGAATAATGCGGTTTGAAAATATATCACCAACATCATCATCACTATCACCATCATCATCATCATCATCATATCATCATCATCATCATCATCAATCGTTACAATAACAAGCATGATAACCCCACATATTTATAAACTTGCTTTCTTACCTACATGAAAAAACCCTACTCGAAAATTGCGTCGATAGATATTTTCGTTAAACACAAAAGAGAGAGAGAGAGAGAGAGAGAGAGAGAGAGAGAGAGAGAGAGAGAGAGAGAAGAGAGACAGACAGACAGACAGGCAGACAGACAGACAGACAGACAGACAGACAGAGACAGACAGACAGACAGACACAGACAGAGAGACAGAGTGAGATGCAAGTTGAATTATGTTCTTTGTCAATCAAAGCAAGCAGCTTTCAAGACTGAATCAGGTCATGTTTAACAGCTCTGTAGACTTTCAGAATTTTTCCTTTTGTCCAACCGACCGCAGGCGACGTAGGGGTTGGGGGAGCATATCAGGACGACCTCACTAGGGATGAAAGCACATTATGATCTCAGTGGTGAACACATCAATACCCAAGCAGAAAATTCACCAAACAAGCTACTTCCACGACCCACCTGGTGAGTAGCTCAAAACAGAAATATTACCTCCATGAAAAACAAATCAGGTTTATATCCCTTTATATGTTCCGTCATTTGTAATAAGGGTGAAAAAAAGGGAAAAACCACTTACTTACTAACAGGCTGGGATGATTTAGACGAAATTGATTAGACATCTTGGGAGATTCTTGTTAGACCTTCCACAACAATTTGTCAGTATACTTACTAACTCGCGCAAGCTACGGCAATTTTGTCAGGTTTTCGTGGCTAACGCAGTAAATAGACACCCCATCAGCCATCTTACGTTTCAAGCACAAAGAAAGGAGCTGCTTTCGTTTCCTTTCCTTTCGCAGTGTCTTCCACTGATGTCGTTCTCCTTTAGGATAAACTTACCCCTCAAACTACCAGCCCTGAAACGGTCAATGAAGGCAATGAAATGTTAGCGCAAACTGCTGTCTGGGTTGGTTTGGGAAGGGTTTTACTGACCATGATTCGAGCACTGTGAAAAATATATTTCATTATTTAACTGTCTTCGCGCAAACTACTGTACTGGCTGCTTCGGAAAATGTTTTAATGATCTCAAATCGAACTGTAGCTCTGACTACTGTACTGGCTGCTTCGGAAAATGTTTTAATGATCTCAAATCGAACTGTAGCTCTAACTACTGTACTGGCTGCTTCGGCCAATGTTTCAATGATCTCAAATCGAACTGTAGTTTTAGATTAAAGTGTCGTATACGTTTTTTTATATTTGTATTTGTGTATGGGCAAACTATCCTACTGTTAGCATTGGAATGGGCGTCAAGGATTTCGGCACAAACACTGTAGCCTGTGACAAGTTGTCTTAATTGAAGTGTATCAGTGCAAACTACCGTGTGAGTGCTGACTACCATATCAGTGCAAACTATGAGTGTTGACCACTACATCAGCGCAAACTACCATATGAGTGCTAACTACCATATGAGTGCAAACTACCATATGAGTGCAAACTATCATATGAGTGCTAACTACCATATGATTGCAAACTATCATATGAGTGCAAACTACCATATGAGTGCAAACTACCATATGAGTGCAAACTATCATATGAGTGCTAACTACCATACGAGTGCTGACTACCATACGAGTGCTGACTACCATATGAGTGCAAACTATCATATGAGTGCTAACTACCATATGAGTGCTATCATGTGAATACAAACTGCAGCATGAGTGCAAACTAACATGAAAGCGAACTATCATAGGGCAGCGTCTGTCACTTTGGAAAGTGCTTTTGGGATTCATACAGTATCTGTTGAATGTGGCAGTTTTCTTATATCTCTTTCTTCCTCTCCATTGCTCATCCCCCATGACCAGTCTGAAAACATATGGCAGCACCTAATTTAAAAAAAAACCAAAACAGTTTGTTAATAATTGCTTTTAATGCGAAATTTTTTCTTCGCATTTCACCTTCATAAATGTTCTTTGAAAACAAGTCTTATACGCATCACTTCTGATACAGTCAGTAATTTAACAGAGACAATGTTCACATAATCATATTGTTTGGTTTCAAAGTCACAGAAAAGGCTACAGCTCTGAGCACACTTACGGCGCAATGCTTGCCACCACACTGCTTTTTTAAAAACACAGTCAGCTGTTGGTGTGTTTCTGGTCTGTGTACGTAGCTTTTTATGAGCGGAAAGCGCCAACAAAGAACTACCCTCGTTAGATTGATTTTCTAATATCCCCTTCCGCCCTCCCCCCCCTCTCCTCCCCCCTTCCCCTCCCCCACAAGCATCTGTACCTTTTCAGTGTTCTGCCCAGGTGTGCAATCAATCGAAGCGTTACGGTGTTAGGCGAGAGTCGAACCCAGGGGCGGTGGGAGGGAAACCCGCAGGGTGCAGACCGCGCCCGGCTATTAATTGACAGAACAACAGATGGTCGGAGCTGTGAAACCGGTAAGAGCGTGTCCCGTTTGCGCTTTCACGTATACGCGCCATCAAAGCGGCTGACTGGTATGACAAAATCAATAGAATGTGGTTCACCTGTGGTAGATTCACGCCCCTCTCTCTCTCTCTCTCTCTCTCTCTCTCTCTCTCTCTCTCTCTCCTCACACATTCTCATCCCTTTAATCACATCAAAACGACCAGCCTGGTCGATCAAATCGGTCTTTTAAAAGAAATTTTCGAATGATGGTTACACATTGAATATCTTCTCCTTTTGTTGGTAGCTGTACAAATCTGAGTTTCTGTTTATTTCCCTGTGTTTCGCTTTGTTGCACGTGCGTACTGTACGAGCGCGCGCGCGATGTTACCTCATACTGAAATTCCATCTCCGCGCAGCAGCTGTGACACTGACAGGTTCCCCCCCCCCCCCCCCACACACACAGACACACTACAAAACAGACACCCTCGGTTCCGTTAGTATAGACGCTGTATAACCAGACGTCAGTTTCAGCTGTCTGTCATACGATCATGTGATTCGACCAGGCTCTGTTTTTTTCTTCTTTTTTTTTTCTTTTTTACTGGTTTTTAGTCGTATTCTTCCCTCCCCACTAAAAACAATTCTTTCAACAAGCAAATACCTAAATGAACAGAATATAAAATAGTTCATCAATGCATGAATTTCATGAGTCTATTAAACTTAACACTTTTATCTGCCTTCGTACCTCCTTTCCGCTTAAAAAACCCCCCACAAAAACCGTTTCACTTATATTTCCAGCGTCTCGACAATGCTCATCTCACTGTCACTTGCTAATCCCCCTACATTTCTGATTTCAAGTGCTTTCTCCCGATGTTAGCCTGTTGGACTAAACATAGAAACACCCAGAAGCTCACATATTGCGAAAGACTTAAGTCAACAACTGAACCATACATATGTTGGCCTACAAAACTTCCTGCCCCAAATAATTCACACGCACAAAAAAAAAAAAAAAAAAAAAAATCAGCTAATACCTACGTCCTTTTCTCCAGAGTCCTTTTCTCCAGAGACGACGAAGGAACGAAACCACACGCCTGCCACACAAGCCAGTGGGGTCGCCCGCTGAAACTCCCTTCTGGATCCATCGCCCGAACACACACCCGTCAACTCAGAGAAAGTTCCAGATGGGAGAGTTGAATTCGTTCCAGCCTGAAGATGTCCACAGCCGCCTGTGGGACGGGCACCGCACTCTGCCAGACCCTCAGAGCGGAGAGAACGACGGAAGGAAGGAAGGCAGGAGGGAAGAGGAGGGTGGCAGGCGGTGGCACCACCTCTGGCCACAGCACACTGCTGCTGAAGTGAGGGACGACGATCCCAACAAGGCCAGAAACAGTGCCGGCCGCCCAACCGGCCGGCCAGTCGCGCCGTACGCTTCGTACCAACCGGCTTGCCACAGCGAGAGAGAGAGAGAGAGAGAGAGAGAGAGAGAGAGTGAGAGAGAGAGAGAGAGAGGGGGGGGGGTAAGGGAAGGGTGAGGGATGGGGGGAGTCAATCGAAATCCGCCACGGCCAGTCCCATCGCACCCTAAGCGTTGGTTCGTTGACGGAATCCCCTTGTGATAGCCAGCCAAGCCAGCCAGCCAGCCAGCCAGCCAGCAACGACAGCCACAGCGACAGCGGCGGCTGCTAGCTATGGTCCTGCTTGCTGTTATGCTCACCGGCACGTACGCGGCAGCATACGTCTGTCGTTGTCATTGTCGCTGATGGTGGTGGTGGTAGTGGTGGTGGTGGTTGTGGGTGGATGGGATGGTGATGGTGTTGTGAGAGGTAGTGGCGTTGGTGGCGATGGGGGGAGGGGGGAGGGTAATGATGATGGTGGTGGTGGGTGTTGGGTGATGATGGTGGTGGAATAGGTAGAGGTGGTGGTGGTGGCACAGTAGGGAGGAGGG
>CM065728.1:34505154-34507654 GCA_033310375.1 Conus canariensis
AAACCCCACAAATAAAAAAAAATAATGCTTGTAATGGGAATTGAACCATCAACATCCTAGCCCAGATTCCGCGACGCTAACCACTTTGCCACGGATCTGCGCACGCGTGCGCACGCGCGCTTGTGTGTATATTGTTGTGTGTGTGTGTGTGTGTGTGTGTGTGTGTGTGTGTGTGTGTGTGTGTGTGTGGTGTGCGTGTGTGTGTGCGTGCGCGCGCGTGTCTGTATATGTGTATATGTGTGTGTATGTCTGTGTGCATGTGCGTGTACGTGTGTGTGTGTGTGTGTGTGTGTGTGTGTGTGTGTGTGTGTGTGTGAGTGTGAGTGTGTGTGTTGTGTATGTGTGTGTGAGGGGGGGGGGGAGAGAGAGAGAGAGAGAGGAGAGAGAAGAGAGAGAGAGAGAAAGAGAGACAGACAGACAGACAGGCAGACAAACAGAGAAAGAGAGACAGAGAGACAGAGAGATGCAGACTGACACAGAGAGATGAACAGACAGACAGACAGACAGACAGAGACAGATAGACTGACACGAGAGGGTAAACAGGTTTGAAAACCACGAATGACATACAGTAAAGAACACAAACATTTCTTGCCCCATAGCATGCATAACTTTATCATGAATATTCATGAATAACACATGAATATTTTCAGTGGCATCTGGTTACAGACAGTCATTTCTGGGTAATACATATTTCATAAATGAATAGATATAGATGGAAATTTTATCAGTAACGATGATGGATGTTTGCGGGTAATGAACGAGACAAAACACCCTGAACACTTTGCATCATCATCATCATCATCATCATCATCATCAGCAGCAGCAGCAGCAGCAGCAGCAGCAGCTGCCATAGCAGCAGCAACCGTTATACAGTCTAGCGAGTGCACAAAATTATGGAGGGCAAGAAACGTGAAACTACTGAAGGACGTTCGGTCAGCAAAGGTTGTTACAACTTTTCACTACGGTTTACTTATGTTTACTACTCTGTCCTACTTTTGACTATTTTATAATTGTTATTAGTTTTCATTAGGTATTAACACTTTCCACCGCATTTAAATCCTTTCTGAAACTTTATATTACATTTCACAATCTTTCATGACTTTCTTTTATCGACATTTTAGATCACATTTCCCCATTCTTCGCCATCTTTTCTTTTGTCAGGCATTGATTGCCTTGTTCATCCCTTTTTCGCTAACTCTCTGATAAGTGTTTTCAACTGTTTGCAATTTTTCCTTTTTTCATGTTTTCACTGTTCACTCCTCTTTGTCTCTTTTCATTCCTTTTCACGACGTGCTCTTATATTTCAAACTTTTATCACTTCTATCTTTCTCCACTGATTGTCTTTATTTTTCACTACTGTAACCCCGCGTTACGAGTTGTTTTTACGTTTCATCACTACCATTACTACTACTACTACTACTACTACTACTACTACTACTACTACTACTACTACTACTACTACGACTACTTCTACTACTACTACTACTACTACTACTACTACTACAACTACTGCTGCTGCTATTACTACTACAACAATGTTGATAATGACGACAGTGACCAGGAGGACGACAACGACGATGATGATGATGATGAAGACGATGATGATGATCATGATAATGATGATGATGATGATGATGATGATGATGATGATAATCATGATGATGATGATGATGTAGAAGATGGACAAATAATGGTTCTTCAAAGCACTTCAATTTATAAATAGCCCAATGAGCAAAAAAGAATCTTTGCATGTACGCGCACACGTGCACATACATTTTCACACACACACACACACACACACACACACACACACACACACACACACACACACACACACACACACCAATATTGCAAGGCGTGAGAAAATAATATTAAGTGGTAGGTAAACGTGTTGTCTTGAGAACTGATTAGAAAGAGGGGAGAGAATCAGAGGTACAGAAGAAGAAGAAGAAGAAGAAGAAGAAGAAGAAGAAGAAGAAAAGTTTTTTTTCTACGCTGAAATTGCTTGAAAAGAGAGCTGTCTCTGAAGGTCTTCGTATAAAAAGAGCGGAGGAGATGTAAATCAGCTGAGGATGCAAGGGCCAGCCAATTAGCGTACAACTGTAACAAAGATCTGAAAGTTATGAAACTGCTTGACCACTCAAGAACCTGAAGCAGAGGAGGACAGTTTACAACAATACATTTTTGAACAGGAAGCCAGTGAAGGGAATGAAGAAGGGTAGCAGCAACACGAGCGGATTTAGGTTATCGTCTGGTCTAGTCTATTGACATAATGTGACGGAAAACATTTTTCCTACAATCGGCAAGAAAACAGTAACAATAATCTAGCCCTGAACTGCCGAAACCACAGATCAAGCCTTTAACTGAATTCTCTGAAAGAAATTTCAGACCACAGCTAATCCAGCGGAATTCCAAAAATAAAACACAACACAGATGATCGCCAGAACGACAGTCTCGTCTTGTGTTGCACCAATGTTTTATGCACAGACTAAGATGGACG
>CM065728.1:34515154-34525154 GCA_033310375.1 Conus canariensis
ACTGTGTGTTTCAAGTCTTCACAGTTGAGACCATAGTCCTGGTAGGAGTTGGTCGGGGTAGAAAAATCCCTCAACTGTCAACAGTTTTTAAGATTTTTGCATTTTACATGACGGACGTTCTTTGTTTCGTAACATTCTGCGAATTATTTCTAAAATAATAATATTTTTGTGATGAATGTGTCTATTTCGGGTGTTTTAGGCGATATATTGCTTCAGATAACAAAACTGTTGTTTTAAATAGCATAATTCCGGGAAGAAAACCGTCGATCACCGGTGATCGAAATTCAAGTGAAAGAACTGAAGAGAGTTAAATAGCTCTAATGGGAAACGAACCAACGATCTCCTAGCCTGGGATTTGCTATGCTAACCATCGCATCAGACCAGCTGGTGTATTGTGCTTGATCTTAGTCAATGCGAACGTCAGTAACAATTTGAAAGGGACTCCAAACCCATCTCATGACCCCTCATTGCCATGGAAACACCGTAAAAAGGAAATTATCTTTCGCAAACCCTTCCCTTCCTCCTGTCACACAAAAGCCTTTTTATCAAATGTAAAGGATGGCGGTCGCCTAAAATATTGTGAACACACAAGTTAATTAACATGACAAGGGAATAATTATACAATGCCATCAGAATTCCCTCCATCGGTGTCACTATTCTGACAAAAAGAAATCAGGGCTGTCTTTACATGGACAGGTCCAACATCCAGGAGGCAGAGAAGAAAAGATCTGTCTCGCTACCGGCCTGTACTCCACAAATTACAGAGCTGAAGCAGAAGCCCTGAAAACAGCAGCAGCTCACATCGAGGGCAGCCCCTACGCCAGCCATAACGTTGTCTTCCTGACCGACGCCCTGTCCATCTTGCAGGCCCTTCAGTCCAACAGAGACCCAGAGCTCAACGATCTGTCCTCATCTCTCGCCTCCCTCTGCACAAGTCACACAGTCACCCTGCAGTGGATTCCCTCCCACTGCAACGTGCTCGGCAATGAGACTGCTGACTCCCTGGCAAAGGAGGGCACTACAAAGGAGCAGATGGACAGATCTACCAGCTACCCCGAATCCAGGACCATCATCAAGGCCAAGCTGCAGAATAAGTGGAAGCAGCAGCATCCACGCCACAACAGAGCAGACCCGTACTACCTGCTGACTCGACGAGAGCAGGTAGTCATCTTCAGGCTGAGGACAGGCCACAACCGCCTGAAATACCACCTATTCTTTAAACTCCGCATCGACAACACAGAGCAGGTGCCCCTACAGAACAGGCAGCCAGACAACAGAACATCTGCTGCAGTCCTGCCCGCTCCACCAAGCGCTTCGAGAGAAAACCTGGCCCGACCCAATACCAGTGGCCCGGAAGCTCTACGGAGGACTGGAGGACCTGCAACGTACTGCCACCTTTGTCGAGGAGACGGGGGAATCCATCTGAAGAAATGACGAACGAGACAACAACAACAACATGGACAGGTAAATATGGAAACATGACTAGCGATTGTTCTGTTCAGCTATCATGTGAAGGATACTCGCCACAGCAGGACAAATGGCGTGAGGTGACTGGAAAAAGAGAGGGACAGTTAGACAACTCCATCAACGACACCTGCCACAAGAACAGAACACGCAGCAGTTAGCACTGGTAGTGTCAGGCAGACATGGCAAGTTCTCCTTCCAAGAACGTGGAGATCAGCTATTTCTTAATGTCCTAGGTGCTATCAACTCACCCTTCACCCCCCCCTCCTCACGCCCCCCCCCCCTCAAACTTCCCCCTTCCCTTTTCCACCTCTCCGTTTCCCCGGGCATTTTCCCCATTTGTTTGCCAGTCCCTTCCCAGCCTCGTCTCCTCTCCATCCCTTTGCACCATGTCGTTGCAGCAGTCTGAGACGTCCTGACCTTCTTTAGCGTTGTTCTCTCTGCAAATGACGTAATAATTCTGCTCGATTCTGGAGGTGAGAGGTTCATCTCACAGAAATTTTACTCTCATACACTTCCCTCTCTGCCCCTTCCCCTTTCTCCCCCCACACATTTCTGTTCACCTGTCAGGTCACCCATGCATTCAAATTGTGCATCATCAATCCGCAAACGCGCTCACTTGTGACGTAATATTTCGGCAGCAGATATATGGCACTTTATTGTGTTTGAGGCATCATTTGATGATTTTTTTTTCAAATGAAATGCGTTACTTTTGATCATTGTCAAAATATTGTGTCACATGTGAGTGCGCTTACTGATTGTGTCACACACACACACACACACACACACACACACACACACACACACACACACACATATATATATATATATATATATATATATAATATTATATGCACACAGAGAGACAGATCCCTATAGATACACACACACACACACACACACACACACACACACACACACATACATATGTAAACCTCCCCCTTTCCCCGCTCTCTCTGTCTTTCTCTCTCTGTCTGTCTCTCTCTCACACACCCATCTAAACACACACACACACACACACACACACACACACATCACACACACACACCCCACACACACACACACACACACATACACACACCACACACGCGCGCGCGCACACCCACACACACATCGTTTCATCATACCAGCCATCTACTTTCCCGTATTACGCCATCGATGTCTCGATGGCAGATTCCGCAATCCTGCTGAAGCCAGACAAGTGGGGCCACTTTCGAAACACCGCTTCTGTAACCACCACACACACGGGGGGAAGGAAGAAAAGGAAAAGAAAAAGAACAAGAACAACCTCCTTTCCATCACGAAGCTGACTTTCGCACAGTCACACTTAGAGCTATACTGACGCCAGAGTTGAGTCGTAACAGCAAATTCTTTCCGTCTCTCCAGCACAGCAGGATGGAGAACGTAAGGTCGATTGTGTGTGTGTGTGTGTGTGTGTGTGTGTGGAGGAAGGTAGGGGGTGGAGGGAGAGTTATCATCCAGCGTCTGTCTCGATTCTCCCTCTCTCTCTCTTCCTCTCTCTCTTTGCGCCCCGTGAGCCTGCGGCTGATTTTGCAGGAGTTCGTATAGTAAGCGCCGTATCACACACCCAAAGGGGTAGGGAGGAGAAAAGGGAGGTGGGGAAGTGGCGGGTGGGGGGATGGGTGGAGGCGGGAGGGCAGGGGCGGCCAACGTGTCGATCTGAGCACGCCGGTGCTTCGCCCGCCCGCCCGGCCCCTGTGGTAGGACCTCGACCGCCACCGGGACCAGGTGAAGAGGTCACGTGGCCTGTGACGTCACCCCACCCTCCCTGGCGAAGCCGCGACAATGCAGGAGAGACAGCACGGATTGGGTGGAATCGGAGAATCCAATTGGAAGAGGGGAAGGGGTGGGTGGAGGAGAGAGAGAGAGAGAGAGAGAGAGAGAGGAGGGAGAGGGGTGAGGGGTGAGGGAAAAGCGAGCGGTGACCGGAGCGGTGTCGTAACTGTGGAGGCCAGGACAGCTGCACGTGATAAACGTCCCGCACGAAACGGACGGCTCTGAAATGGGGCGATGGGTGAAGAGAGGGAGGGAGAGGATTGGGAGGAAGGGGGTAAGGGAGGGTATGGGGGAGGGAGGAATTGAGGGGGGGGGGGGGTGAGGCACTGTAGTCGCTGCGATGGCTCTATGACTCTATGTTGGCGTGGGGATCGATGGAAGCCAGCGCGGATGGCCACCCAGGTAGTTCAAGTGTGCCCTCAGCGGCTGCAGTGATTGGAAGCTGTAGTCTGGAATCGCACTACAGGATACCCAACGGTTTTTCTAAAATTGTTAGCGTTTTCTTTTTCCTGTTTTCTTCATTTAGTTAGTTTGTTTGTTTCATATTTCAAGTTTCTTTCGAATTCTATCTCGGCGAGATTTTTACAAAATAAAGTTTGCTGATTAAAAAAACAACCTCAAAAAACAACAAAAAAAGAAAAACCATCTTATCCACCTCTTGATGCCTACTTGACAGTTTGTCGATCTGTCTGTCTATCTGTCTGTCTGTCTGTCTGTCTGTCTGTCTCTCTCTCTCTCTCTCTCTCTCTCCTCTCTATTTCACTTATACATACGTACAGCAATAATGTGTGTGTGTGCGTATGCAACATATTTTATAAAACAGACATTTCTCAGAGAGAGAGAGAGAGAGAGAGAGAGAGAGAGAGAGAGAGCGAGAGAGAGAAGCAATCTGAGATGTAAAATGTAGGACTTATGTAATGAGAGATAAATTGAATGCCCTTTAATACAACAATGAACCGATGAGAAAGGACCAGTTACTTCTGATTTTCCATGTTATCAAACACACAGTTTTCAAGGTAACGAGCAAAGGTTTCTAGCTGGTATCTTTGTTTTTTTTATTCTTTTAAACAAGGGCGTGCTGTTCTTGTGGACCCATCGCTATGTATAAGACATGATTTAAAAAGATCTAAATTGGGGAAAGGAACCCACAATTTATTTTTTAAAAAATGAAACCGTTTTCGTTAACTCAGAACATGTCTATGATACCTGAGGGAGCAACTACCAAACAAAATGCAGTAACATCGAGGTATATCAGGCTTAAATCACATGCAAGGTTATCAAACAATTTTGCACTCGCTGGAAACGATGAACTGAATCTTAAAAACAGCATCAGTTTTACAGCGCGTTTGAATAACCTAGTTATCAGTTTTACATGTTCACACTGGTAGAATCCCATTTTGTTGAGATGTAATGTACACGAGACATAGAAGTAACAGTGATACCATTTGAAATATAGTTTTAAGCGAATTGGTCTGCCCGAGATAAATTAGTGCTACTAATAATCCCTAGTACCCTATGTATTATAACTTTGAGAGAGAGAGAGAGAGAGAGAGAGAGAGAGAGAGACAGAGAGAGAAGAGAGAGAGAAGAGAAGAGAGAGAGAGAAGACAGAAGAGAGACAGAGAGAGAGACAGAGAGAGACAGACACAGAGAGAGAGAGAGAAGTGCAGAATAAACGGGAACAGATCCTGTAATACTAACAGCACAGACCAACAGAGGAGAGAATGGCTATATTCCCCTTCCACTGGTTTCAGTACAATCGCACACACTGAAGTCATTCACCACTTCCTGTCGATCTGATTGACTCTCAGTCTATTTCCTGTTCGACAGGCTGGTCACCTGGTCGCCACGCTTCGCTGCTGATCGTGTCTAATTGTCAAGTTTGAAACACATACACACACAAGGCAGTGCGATCGTGCGCGTAGTAAAGGCTACGTGCAAGTGGAGTGCCAACCTCGTTAAACAGCGGCAACAACACGCTGGCAATCATGATTATCTGCGAGGGCAGCCTGCCGACTGAACAATTTTCCTTGTTGGTGCCCGCTGTCTGTGGTATTCGGAAATGGTTGGTGACTTGTGTGAGAGAGCAGGTCTCCAGTAAAAACGAATGGTACGAAAGCAAGACAAGACACTTGTCCTGTCCTCTATCCATCTGTGACGCTACGCAGAAAAGCCTGATGAAGAACGTTTAGGATGGCAAGGTACATAGACTCATTTAGTTTCTTTGAGGCAAAATTGCTATTGCCTGATCACCTGATGCCTGTATACTTACCTGAGGGTGTTTACGAGAGAGAGAGAGAGAGAGAGAGAGAGAGAGAGAGAGAGAGAGAGAGAGAGAGAGAGAGAGGAGAGAGAGAAAACGGTGTGTGTGTGTGTGTGGTGGGGGGGGGGGTACACTGTTTCTGTGTATGTGTGCAAGTGTATGTGTGTGTCTATGTGCGTGTGTGTATGTGTATGTGCATGTGCAAATACGTGTAATAGGGCATATGTAAGTGTATGCATTCAGTCTGTGTGAGTGTGTGTGTGTGTGTGTGTTCTGTGTGTGTGTGTGGTGTGTGTGTGTGTGTGTGTGGTGTGTGTGTGTGTGTGGTTATTTGTCCACTCAAGTGTCGCGAAAGAAATCCAATTGTAGAAATATTGCAAAAGAAATTAAAGGGTAAAGACTAGCACCCACCCAATTCCCACTCACACCACCATCCCACCTTCACTTTGACCATTTCCGCTTCTGCATCCTCTCCCAAGCTCCCCCATCCCCCGTAACTTTCCTCCTAAAACACCTTTCCCTTCATGAACAGTAATCGATTTCACAAAGATTCGAATACTGACCTGGTATAGCAGCCAAAATAGCTGATCCCCATGTTTTTCTAACTTGAGAATTTTTCTTGGTTCGTTCAGAATGACATCGCTTTCAACAGTTCCACACATCCCCCCCCCCCCCCCCATGTTACATGAGAACCCCTTATCAGTCAATCAATAAATCAATCAATTATCGAGTTTCTGTCTGTCAGTATGTCTGTCTTTGTTTGTCTGTCTGTGTGTCTGTGTGTCTGTGTGTCTGTCTCTCTCACTGTCGTGTGCGCGTGCGAGTGTGTGTGTGTGTGTGTGTGTGTGTGTGTGTGTGTGTGTGTGTGTGTGTGTGTGTGTGTGTGTGTGTGTGTGTGTGCGTGTGTGTGTGTGCGTGTGCTTGCGTGTGTGCGTGCGTGTGTGTGTTACATTAGATGGTCTTAGACGAGAGAGAGAGAGAGAGAGAGAGAGAGAGAGAGAGAAAATAGAGAGGGACAGAGAGAGGGAGCGAGAGACAGAGACAGAGAGAGAGAGAGAGAGAGAGAGGAGAGAGAGAGAGAGAGAGCGAGAGAGCGAGAGCGAGAGAGACGGAGAGGGCGGAGAGAGAAGAAAGAGAGAGAGAAAGCGAGAGAGCAGAGAGAGAGAGAGAGAGAGAGAGAGAGAGAGAGAAAGAGGAGAAAGAGAGAGAGAGAGAGGGAGGAAGAAAGAGAGACTCGGTGGGTGCGTAGGGCAGGCCTTTGTTCTTTCCGGTCATGCCGACACATGCCTGAAAATATGACTGCAGCGTTTGTCTATGGATTTATCGACATCCGAACCCCTCGTCAAACAGCACGGCCCGCATGGAAAGGCTGTTTGTTCTGTTTTCTTTACAACCCGCCTGACAGAATGATTCATACAAGATCAACATCACATAACAATCACTCGTAGGGAGGCATGTTTGGGGAGGTGGACTAGGTAGGGGTGACGGCGGAGGTAGGGTGGGAAAGGGGGGAAGGAGAGGGGGGTCGAGGGAGGGAGGGGGGGGGGGGCAGCGATAGCGGAGAGGGAACGGCTGTGGAGAGAGAGGGACGACGTTGGTAGGCCTGCACATTTGGTGATGTTCACATGCGCATTCACGTTCTGCTAAAGAAGAAAAAAAAAGCTCTCTCACACACGCACACACAACACACACACACACACACACACACACACACACGCACCACCCCACACACACACCACGCGCGCGCTGCGCGGCGCGCATGCACGAACGCACGCACACACCCACAAATACACACAGAAACGCACCACAAACATGGACGTTGCGTGCGCACGCGTTCGCGCAAACACAACACACACACACACACACACACACACACACACACACACACACACACACACACACACACACAAGCGTATGCGCGCACGTAGACACACACCACACACACACACACACACACACACACACACACACACACACACACACACACACACACAGCCACACGCGCGCGCTCGCGCGCGCGACCGATGATGAAGCTTACATTAGTTTAGTTATTCTTTTTCTTGAACGAACATACTGGAATAATAACCTTGTTGCTATCATCTGGATGGATTCAGTAATGACTCAGTGATGAGAGAACCTTGTGATAAATAAATTATCCCTTACGACGTGTCTGTAGGTCAACTACTTTAACATCTCAGGTTCTATCCTATTGTGAAAACAAAACAAACCGAAAACAAAAAGATAGCAAAAACAAAATGGAACAAACAAACATGCTTTAGGTTTAGGAGGCAGGTTTTAGGAAATGTGAGGGCACAACAGATGACTTCATACGCTTACTCACCAAACTAAGATACTGTTTTCTAGAAGGAAAGAAAAAAAAAGTATTGAAACATTTCATGGGAGAAGGAAGTGTATCATAGCATTTGGTGTACAAGGTGTACATGCGTATCATGTCTACAAGGCTACTTTAGAAGCTAAAAATGGACTGTCTGGCAAAATGTATTATTACACATAAAACTTGCTGAAAAGACAGGCATGTATGTGCAAGGATTAGCAAACTTAGCCATCTTTCAGAGGCATTGATATTGGGGGGGGGGGGGGGGGGGGGGGGGGGGGGGGGTCCCCCCAAAAACCAACCATTTGCCCATATTTTCTTTTCTTCTGAATGCAATGTCAAATGTCATCCACGTTATCCAGTTAGCGTGCAATACTGCCAATTGGATGAATGATACTTTGAGAACAAAATCGTGTAGAGAGAATGATTAGCCGGCTACAATTTCACAGCAAAGTGAATGGAACAACCTATCGGCTTAGATGAAAGACATTGACTAACACCATCCGGGAAAAAGCGTTCAATGGTTTTTCCCTAAAGTTCCTTCCCGCCTAGTCTGACAGGAGATATATCTGAAAATATTTATGAGTCTTTTTTAACATCAAATTCGATTGGGGAAAGCGCATATGAAAATATGTAAAGAAAAAAAATATTATCAACTGTCAGTTCTGGAGACACGGTTCCAAACTACCTGCTCCTTGCTTTACACCCAGGACATTAAAAAATACGGACAAGAAGTACATTTTCTGCACCATATTTCGTAGAAGAGAAGTCACCGTGTTTAAAAGCAAAATAATAATAACAATAATAATAAACTGCTTCAAATGGAGAAATACAGAATCTATCAGCAAAATTTATAATTTGCTAGATGATGCTGGAGGGAAAATGGTGGGGGTACTAAATACATACGTGTCTTATGGAATACGGGTTTGGTTTCGTATGACAGAATCAAGATTCTGGAAATGCTAGATTATAATGTTGTTCCCATCAACGGCTGATTGACAGCAACAGACAAAAATAGTTAAACTATGTGCATTACAGTAACATGTTTGATTTCCGAAGAAAGGCTGGTAGTTCTCATGTTTCTCATATAACTTTAGACACGGACAGACACTTGTAATACATCATGACACAATTTGGACCTGTAATATCGGAATTAGCCGTGCATAAATTTCGACTCAAAACCAGTACTGATGGCAGTGATTTGCTTTGTCCTCTTTGTAAAGAGTAAAAAAACATGTGATGCATTGTGTTCCTCGTTGTCTAGCCCTTACGTACATCAGACATGAGTTTATCACGCCTAAATTCGATAGCCGGCCTTCACATTTTAATTTGACTTTTTGGTGTCGTCAACCTCAGCAGAAGCTGCTCGAAAATTTCTATTGTTTTTTGTACAACGCATTTAGACTTAGACAGATGGTTACCTTTTAGAGGTTCCCAATGTTTCGTGTTTTCATACACTTTGTAGCATGTTGCATTTTTTTTAAACGTGCTACATACATATTGCTTTTTAGGGGGCCTAGGCCTGTGTAAATACTGTCTCAGTGTCTCTGTCGCTGTCTGTGCTTGTTTGTCTGTCTCTCTATCTCTCTCTCTTCTCCTTCTCTCTCTCAAACTGAATAGATAGAAACTTTGATGGATAGAAAGACAGGCAGATAGATGGAGAGAGATAGGTGGTTAAATAGACAGATAAACACACACACACACACACACACACACACACACACACACACACACACACACACACACACATATATATTATATATATATATAGAGAGAGAGAGAGAGAGAGAGAGAGAGAGAGAGAGACAGACAGACAGACAGACAGACAGACAGAAGACAGACAGACAGACAGACAGATACATGTCGAATTTTTTGTATGTCATGCCGCATCGAGACAGACAGCCACACGATGATATGACCTTAGGGACGTAAAAGCCAGACGACGACGCGTCATTAAAGCAGAGTGCGCCATAGGTACTTGTCAGACATAATTGCAGAACAGACTTTACACAGTCTGGTACAGGAGAATCGTCTATCTTACTACCCGTAGTCAATGTACAGGGACCTGGACCAGAAGTTGAAAAGGGTTTTACATTCAGACTCTTTTCTTTGCTCTCTTTCTGTTTTTTTTTTTTAATCTA
>CM065728.1:34555154-34562654 GCA_033310375.1 Conus canariensis
TATATATATATATATATATATATATATATATTATGTATGTATGTATGTATGTATATACAACAATGCACGTCACAATGAATATTAAACACACACACACACACACACACACACACACACACACACACACACACCAAAACATGAACAACGGAGTTCTAACGTCTTTCAAGTAAAATACAGGTTCATGCATTCAGAATCTTTCAACGCATGAGGCAAGCCGCTTAAAGCCATTACACACACCAGTCATTATAAAACCATAGAAACCGGACATCTGCACGCAAATTCAGCACCAGCAAGGCTGTGTAGAGAGGAAACCTAAACAAATTTCATTGTGAAATGGTGTGGGATTCATTGTATAGTACACCCCCGCATACCCGGGACAGTTTTCTTCGCTGAACGTAAAAATATGCGACTACCTGATTTTAAAAATATCCCCCCAAATGGACAGCATTAAAGCTGCTTATTTTTAAACGTGTAGACAAAAATGCACACAAAACAGTGCGCTAAAGAACTCTTCATCTTTCATACCCAGTAGAAAAACAGATGTGCTGTACAATTTTCAACAAACACATCTTGTTTATATAACAGACGCAAGAATACAGAGAGTAATGTCCCCAAGACGGCTCTCGATAAGAGATTGGCTACGTAAAGAGAGAAATGGAAGATAGATCAGATATAGAACACTGGCAGAAAAGGAGGGGAGATGGGGTGAGGTTGATGTCTCCAACAAACAACTGATGTATGGCAAAGTATTTGGGAATGACAGCAATTTTGATTAATACTTATTACACACCGCGCGCGGGTACGGACACGCACTTTGTAACGATACATGAATATAAGAAATGCACTGTTATGAACTAATACATATATTATCAGGCTGACCAGTTTAGCAGTGCGGGAAAAACCAGTGTAGCCTATCAATTCTTCTACTGCTATATGAACGACTTGGCAAAGACTAAAATAAAAAGTGGCGGGGGGGGGGGGGGGGGGGGGGGGGGAGAGAAATAAAACTAGAATCTAGAATTAGAGAAATGTATTGTTACCAACATAGATGAATCATTACAACGCTTTTTTTTTACCGACCTATATATTTTATCTATTCCTAGCAACTTTCATTCGCTAGATCTGGCTCATTAGAAAATAGTACTCGTGCTCCCTTGGCATCAAATGGAGATACTCCACAGTCTAGAATTCCTGGTGTACTCACCACCAAGGGTTGAAAAAAAGAATCTAACAGCACCCCAAAGCAGCCAGCGAAGGGCAAGTAAAACAAAAAGAAAGTGTGGCAAGGAAATAAGTTGCTAAAAAACTAACATAATCATATAAGCATGATAAAATATAGGGGGAGGGGGGGGGGGGGGGGCGGGAATCTTTGAGCCTGTAATTGAGGATCCATTTAAGGATGTAAGGGAGGTAAAAGATGTGAAACAGTCTGAGTGGTCAGCTCTGCTGTTTATTAGCCCAAGCACTGTCAGCAGCTAAGAATTGTGCAGAACAGCCTTTACTTGCATCTCCGAACAGATGCAATCTCCACCTGACTGACCAAACAAACAAACATAAATATCAGAGTACAGAACATACCTATCAACAAAAAAGAAAAAAACAACAACAACAACAACAAAAACAAAGCGTGACTGGGCATAGACCTACACGTATTTTGTCTGATTCTGACGAATAATGAAGATGATGACAATGGAGAAATATGCTGCAGCGGAATTCCATGTTTGGTCCAAGACTACATTGTATGGGTTAGTGCGCTTCCTGCCCTTTCATAACCTTACCGACCTTCAAGCATTCCTGAAATGTGCGAACACCTGGCAGGACTGGTCAGGGGATGTGGAGATTCCTCTCAGTGACGCATCAGTGAAGTGGATAAAACAGGGATGTATTGTCCAGCCGTTCCATTTCATGACCGTCGACACTGAAAAGGGCCCCGCGGTCCAGTGACTTAGGAATCTCCGCTGCAACTCTTACGTTCATGTATACTCAGAGGCATAAAAAACGCGAAAATAAACTGTATAGAAATTTTGATGTAATTTGGCCAACGATTCCTTTGAACTGGTAATAGAAAGCGAGAAAAAGCAATCAAACACCGCAAAAGTGTCCTTTCAAAGTTCATTCTGGTAGAAAATAAGGTCACATGAACTTGACCTTGACCCTGTGTTAACAGCAGAATGTCAGTATCTGGTGTGACCACCTCGAGCATTGATCACAGCTGTGCACCTGCGGTACATCGAGCGCACTAGAGTGTTGGTCTGCCTCTGGGGGACTTGCCACCACACCTGGCCCACAGCGACAGCAAGCTGAGCTGCTGTCTGGGGTCTGGGGTTGAGCTGGTTCAACTGCCTCTGAAGGGCATCCCAGAAATGCTCTATTGGGATAAGGTCGGGAGAACGGGCTGGGTGAGGGAGCAGATTGATGTTGTTCTGCCTCAGGAAGTTCTGCGTAGCACGGGCAGTGTGCGGCCTTGCGTTGTCCTGCTGAAACAGGTTCTGTGGATGCCGCTGGAAATGCGGAAGGATGTGGGGCCTCAGGACTTGGTCGATGTAATGAACAGCACTGACCCCGTTACCACATCCTGGACCCACATTCTGGAAGATGACTGGCCCAATACGGCGATTCATGCCGATAACCCCCCAGATCATGATGCTTTCACCACCCCATGGGTCCCTTTCGGTGATGTTGGCATGCGTGAAGTGTTCCCCGCTCTTCTCCAGATCCGGATGCAGCCATCGCCTGGGTCGACGCAGAACCGGCTTTCATCACCGAAGAGGACTCGGCCCCAGTCCCGATGGCGCCAATGCACGTGGATCTGTGCCCACTGCATACGGTTCTGGCGATGCTGGAGTGTCAGGATAGGTCGCCGGGCTGGACGCCTGCATTGGAGACCAACTGTGTTCAGTCGGCGACGCATGGTTCTGCTGCTGATTGGCCTGCCATGGTTGCTGACGGTGTTCCTGGCTGTGTTGGCAGCGGTTTGGTAAGGCTCCCGTCGATGCTGACGCAGAAGATGGCGGTCTTGGGCTGCTGTGGTGACCCTCGGTCTGCCGCTCCTCGGTCTGTCATCAGTGGTGTTTCTTGCTTGAAAGCGGTCCAGAAGGCGATAGACGGTGGAAATGTGGACTCCGAATGCGATAGCGACCTGCCTCATTGGAACCCGGCCTGCAGTTGCCCCATTGCTATGCAACGATTTTGACGAGAAAGTCTCGGCATTATGCTGGCGCCGCTGGAAGGGATAATTTGAACTTTTTGGGGTTTGGAAATTTATAGCCCCACAATCGGGGCCACATTGAGTTGCAATTCACATTGATGCACGTGGCGTAGGTAGTCCACATGGCAAATGCACTCCTCGTGCCAAAAACGCTGACCCGGCAACATTCACCCACTGTTACGAGGTTACAACCGGCCAAGACACCACGTACTGCTAATGTTGCACGTGACAGCGACATTGCTTACGTCCTGTTCACAATGTGAACAATCGTGCACTGTCTCTATTTTTTCGCGTTTTTTATGCCTCTGAGTATATTTAAACAACTCGCGGTGTCAGATTTCTATTGCCTCAGAGACAGGGCTCTCCTCTCAAAAGGAAACGTGTACCTTAATCAAATTCAGGGAAGGCTAGGTCGGTAGGAAAATGAGGTTGGGCCCAGCCTCCCATAATTCCATGCTCTGGACAAGGTGAATGTATTTCAGTTCACAGCCCTTATCGCCAGTCGGCTGCGTGGTTCCAATCCTTGAATTTTTAACAATGAAAATGTGTATGAGTCAAAGGCAGCTTCGATGACTGTGTGTAGGAGCAAACATAGTAAGAAGATGAAGAGTAATGAGAGTTTGGATGTGGGAAAACTTGGAAGTTAGAGCCACTTTTCCTTGTGATTTTGATGGAAAGAACTACATTATGCGGACTCCACTGGAAAATCCTCCTTTGATCTCTTTTAGAGGAGATCAGGAAATTTTGTACACAGGCACAGACACCAACAGGCAGACACACACACACACACACACACACACACACACCACACACACGCACGCACGCACGCACGCACGCACGCACGCACGCACGCACACACACACACACACACACACACACACACACACACACACACACACACACACACGCGCGCGCGCGCGCGCGCGTATGTTACTAGATTGCCGAATTTTAACTAGTTTGTCCCACTAGCTTGCCAGTAGAATACCATTTTTATATCTTGGCACACACTTTCCTCGTAATAGTTTTATGGAAAGAGTGTCATCCCTATCAAGCTGAATTTCGGAACCTGTCGGTCTGATGTGTAAGTATTTTCAACGAAGAGGCCAGGACAGACACTACTTTAAGAACATGTAAATAACTCAAGCCGACAAACCATGACATCAGACCCATTACGCGAGTGAAGTCCCCCATTGGAACCAGCACAGTAAGTCGTAGTCAGCTCGGGGCTGCTGCTGCTTCTGAACTCTTTCCATGGTAACAGTTGTAATAGGGTCCAAACCCACACCCTCCAAGTCATCAATCTGTGTTCATAACCGCTGGACCACGCTGTCATTTTTGTATGTTTAACTCGACCAGAATGTACCGTATGCATTGCAAAGTTTGATTGTGTCACGTCACTGGGCTGGCTGAACTTCTTGCATGTCTGAGAGTGAAAAATCGAGTCTGCATTAGCCAACGTCGACTTTCGAAAGGTTTGGTAGACGTTGAGGCTGTACGCCGGGGAGATAAGACACATTTATGTGGACAGGTTAAAAGCGTGGCTAAAGATCGATACGGTAGTTTTATTCCGCATTTTCGGCGCAACTCTCCTCAACCAATTTACTTCATTCTATGTTATTTCGTTGTTGTTTTTTTTCTTTTCATTTTATCCTATTTCAGTGTAAACTGTTTCGTGTATATTTCTTTCTGGATTTTGGTTTTGCTATCTTTTAATATTTCCTGTTTGAACTTTTTTTTCTTTTTATGTATATTTTATTGAATTTATGTTGTTTTCTTTCAAGATGTATCTAGGTATATATATTATATACTGTTCAAAAAAAGTTAAGGACCAATATTTCACTGACTTATAAAAAAGAAAATTGGGAAGTGATCAATCTCCAAGTGTAACATGAATTTATTGAATATGTGAAAAGTGTGTAAAGACAATGACAAGTCCGAGGAATCAACAAACTGGAATCGAGCGTAGTACAAACACCCCCACCCCCAGATTTGAAAGTCACAGGAGGAGTGTTTGTTCAATGTCATGGTTAATAACGTGTGTGTCCCCCGTTATTCGCAAGGCATTCAAGGCAGCCTTGTCGCATGGAGTTCACCAGTGTGCGCAGAAAGGCCTGGGGGACAGCAGTCCACTCCTGCTGGAGTGACTCAAACAGCTGACCCAGGTTAGCAGGAGGAGGACAACGCTGCTGCAGTCTCCGGCCCAGCTCATCCCAAAGATGTTCGATGGGGTTCAGGTCTGGGCTGTTTGCGGGCCACTGCATTCTGTTGACACCAGCAGCTTGGAGAAATGTGTTTACTGCTCTGGTGCGATGGGGCCGTGCATTGTCGTCTTGAAAGACTGCCTGAGGTCCAAGCTGTTGAAGGGCTGGCAGCACCAGGGGTTGCAAAATCTCTGTTTGGTAGCGAACACCATTCAAGTTCCCTGCCACATTGTAGAGAACCGTTCTGTAGCGTGTGCTTATGCCGCCCCAAATCATAACGGATCCCCCACCATAGCGGTTCCTTTCCAGGACAGCTTCTTCTGCAAAACGCTCCCCACGGCGTCTCCAGACCCTGTTCCGTCTATCGGTAGGATCCAGACAGAACCGCGACGCGTCTGTAAACATCACGTTAGCCCACTGTTCATGTGTACATCTCACGTGCTGCGTGCACCATACTCGGCGTGCTGCTCTGTGGGCATCAGTCAAACGAGGTCTTATCGCTGGTCGTCGAGCACGGAGGTTAGCGGCGTGTAGGCGGTTTCGTATGGTCTGATCACTGACAACAGTGTTGGTGGCATCTCTAAGGCGACGTCTGATGTTGTTTGCACTTGCTGTTCTTTCTTGTGTGGCCTGCCTTTCAATGTATCGGTCCTCTCGTGGTGTTGTTATTCTGGGTCGACCAGAGCGTGGTCGTTCTTGCACTCTTCCTGTGTCTTGAAAGCGTTGTCTGAGTCTGATAACAACAGAGTGTGATACCCCAAGTCTCCGTGCCACTTCCTGGACTGCAACTCCTTCTTGGAGCCATCCAATTGCTCTTCCTCGATCCAGCTCGTTCAGTCTTCGACGTGGAGGCATGCTGTTGCATCGCATTTTTCGCCAGTACAGTGGCTTTTAAAGACATTTGGTTGAGCATACTTTATGACCTACAGCCTGATTTAGCTCGTGCTTCACATGATTTTGATTCAGTACATGCTCCTCGGATACCAAACACATCAGAAATTCACCCCAATTTGTTCCAAAAATGACAAGTTGTGACACGTGTTTTTGAAGGCGCGTGAGAATTGTGTGCCACAAAATTGCAGTTGCCGCATTCACTATCAATTTGTGCGTGTGGTTCAATTTTTTTGGACCACAAAGGCGGTACAATTGAATTTTTGTGAATTTTTAAATGTTTTTGTGCATTCTCAATGTTGGTCCTTAACTTTTTTTGAACAGTATATATATGACGTGCTTCAATTTGATCTATGTTTGGAAACCCACTGCATGATTCTCGCACTCATTTTTGCCTTCTGTACTTTGTTTCTGTTTTTAGTTTTATTTTATCCATTTTCCAATCATTTTGAGAATAAAATGCATAGCAGCAAACGAACAAGTAAGCTTGCAGTGATTGACCCGCGTATTGCATGTCTGTTTTTCAAAACAGCTTTTTCTCTTTAATGATCGATGGTGAGGCGGCTTAGGATCGAGACGTATTTTCAGTTTACAACAATTTATTTTCATGTTTATCACGCGTGCTTTCCCGTTGTTGTCGTTGTAGATTTTGTTTGTTGGTTGTTTTGATTGTTTTTGTTATTGTGTTGTTGTTGTTGTTTTATTTCTTATGTCCATGGAGTTTGTTATTTCATTTTTCGTCCGTGTCTCTTTCATGTGTTCATTTGTTGGTTGGCTGATCGGTCTGTCTGTCTGTCTGTCTGTCTGTCAGCAAAAATGATATCAAAATAACCGAACTAATCTTAAACAAACTTTATAGATAAGATTAAATGTAGCGAAATAACGAAGCAGTTCAGGTGCAGTTTGTCAGTGACCGATCCGTCTGTTTGTCTGTCCTGTCCGTCTGCCAGCTCTCTCTGTCTGTCTGTCCTTGTCTCTGTCTCTCTCTCTCGCTCTCTCTGCTGTCTCTCTCTCTCTTGTCTCTCTCTCTGCTCTCTCTCTCTCTCTCTCTCTCTGCTCTCCTCTCTTTTCTAGAACACTTTTCTCTCAGTCTGTTTTGCTTATCTCTGTCTGTCTGTCTGTTGTCTGTCTGTCTGTCTGTCTCTCTCCCTCTTTTCCAGAACACTTTTTGCCAGTCTGTCTGCTGCTTGTCTGCGTCTC
>CM065728.1:34565154-34567654 GCA_033310375.1 Conus canariensis
AACCCTGTAAATGGAAACACTGAGCGTCGAGGATTGAGATGAAACATCCCCCCCCCCCCCCCCCCCCCCCCCCCCCCCCCCCCCCCCCACCACCACACACACACTCATTCTCAACCTCTTCCACTGCCAGTCTCACTTTCCTTTACCTTCTCCCCTAAAGCGTGCAGGGGCACACAACTACACTCACCCCCCCACCCCACCCCCACACACAAACACACACATACAGAGAGAGAGAGAGAGAGAGAGGAGAGAGAGAGAGAGAGAGAGAGAGAGAGCCAGACAGCGAGACAGACAGACAAACAGACAGACAGACAGACAGACAGACAGAAAACAGACAGGCAGAGACAGAGACAAAGAGAGCGTTGGCACCGTGTGCATGGCAAGTCGCTGAAAGAAAAGAAAACAGCAAATGAATCAACAACAACAAAGTGGCTGTGGTACACTAGCAGCCAGCTCAGATTTATCCATTCACATATGTAAATACGTGAGAGTGGGAGCAAAGGTTAAAATGAAGTGAGAGAGAGAGAGAGAGAGAGAGAGAGAGAGAGAGAGAGAGAGAGAGAGAGGAGAGAGAGAGAGAGAGAGAGAGAGAGAGGTCTTGTACTTAGCCTCGTTATGTACGCTTACTATTTTGTTTACGTCCTCCCACCCCATCTCTCTCTCTCTCTCTCTCTCTCTCTCTCTCTCTCTCTCTCTCTCTCTCTGTTGGCCTATAATCATTAAATTCAATCAGAGTTCAGAGTTTCCCCCCCCCCCTCTCTCTCTCCCTCTTTCTAGTATTTAGGTGTTACTCTTAGTACTCCAAACGATTTAGTTTATAATGAATTGAACAGATATCCTGTCACTGTTAATGTTGTTGTACAATGTATCCGTTACTGGTTTAAAATACTGCAGATGTCAACTGACAGATGACCCAAGAAGGCTTATGCTATGCTCTGTGATCTTGATAATCAAGGAAAGACAACTTGGGCCACACATGTTAGATCATGTTTGTGTAGACTTGAATTCGTGTGGTTGGAGCAAGGTGTGGGTGATGTCAAGGAATGTGTGTGTGCCTTTCGGCAGAGAAAGATGATTGTAGATGGCAAGAATGGAGTGAATTTGTGAATGAGAGTGATATGTTTTTGTATTTAGAACTTTTTGTAATCCGTGTGGCTCTCTACCTATATATCTATGCATGGATCTTGACAGGTATTTAAAGTATATTATAACTAAGTTTAGATTTGGCATTTCTGACTTGTCAGTTCACTACTATAGGTATAGAAACCGTAGGCCACAAGGCTTAATTTGTAAACTATGTAAAGTTGCTGTCGAAAACGAAATGCACTTATTATGTTGTCCATTTTACAATAGCCTAAGAGAAAAGTTCTTTGTTCAATTTTTTTTTTCATAATCCAAATAGGTCTCGTTTATCTCTCTTGTTCGCCTCAACGAACAGTAATACAGTCAGAAACTTAGCACTTTATATCATCAGGCGATTAAAGCGCGACAGATTGCTACAACTTGAATGTATATTTATGTTTGTGTATGCAATGATGTTTATATGTATTTGGTTTTGTTCCCCTCTTCCAGAGAGTGCCTTGGCCTTATAGAATAAAGATTTCATTTCATTTCATTTTATTTCATTTCATTTCTGTCTGTCTGTCTCTCTGTCTTTCTGTCTGTTTGTCTGACTCTCTCTCCCTCTCCTCTCTCTCTCTCTCTCTCTCTCTATGTATATATATTATATATTATATATATGTGTGTGTGTGTGTGTGTGTGTGTGTGCGTGCGTGCGTGCGTGCGTGCGTGCGTGCGTGCGTGCGTGCGTGCGTGTGTGTGAATTCAAATCTGCAGTGCATTAGATACTGGCTGAAGCTGTCAGGGATGAATGAGAACAGGTAACCTTTGTAAAGTGTTATTTTGGTTAGATTCACGTGGTAAAACCACACGGGCGTCAGGTGTTCGTATGACACTATTCCTAAATAACTTTGGATTCAGATGGCTGAATCAAGGCGCGTAAATTGTGAAATATCTATCTGCAAGCGTTTTGTCAACGATTCATTGATAACAGATGGCAAAACTGGCATGAACATGCTCAGAAAAGTGATAGGTTTTCATAGTACTGAACGTTTAAATAATCCAGAAATGTATCTCTCACTCGATATTGACAGATATATTTTAAGATTCCATAACCAAATCTCAGATAAATAAATTCTGCCATCTCTCTCTCTTTCTGTCTGTCTGACTGTCTGTCTGTCTCTCTGTCTGTCACGGCTGCACGATATGCGTATTTTCAAGATGCTGACGTCAGAGACTGCGCTGTTTGTCACGCGCTGCAGTTCAAAAGCAGAGCGCACATTTGAGATTGTTGTAGAAAACAGCAAATTTTACAAACAAATCGTGAGAGATGGCAATGGGAGCCAGAGAACCCCAAAACAGAGACCGCCCGGAAGACAATGGCGTCTTTTGTTCTGTTCAGCTGGTAACAAATTGTTCACAACAAATCCTCCCCCAGGTC
>CM065728.1:34570154-34575154 GCA_033310375.1 Conus canariensis
AAAGCTGCTGCCACTACTAACACTTCATCCAGGACAGCCGCTACTGCTGTTGCCACTTGCTGTTACCACCATCGCTACACCCCTCTTGCGCTGATTCTTCTGGCATTGCCGTTACTTCAGCTAGTTATTACTTATAATTGTCTTTACAACGATGAGAAATTCCTTTTGTAATCACCATCACCATGAAAATCACTACCAGCAGCACCAAATAATAATGTAATGTAATGTAAAAGGATATTTATAGAGCACTTTACCTCGCGAGAGCCAGAAGCGCATATTACAGAAACATGATATAAATACTAATTCTAACTCAAAGCGCGCGCACACACACACACACACAAAAACACAGAAACACACACACACACACACACACACACACACACACACACACACACACACACACACACACGAGCGCTTCTGAATCAGCGCATATTACGATTTGACTGTTATTTATGGGGAAATTCAAAATGAAATCCAATGATTTGAGTATAGCAAGTAATTCTGCGCTATATATAGATAGACTTTTACCAAGATGAAATAATTTTTCTATTTTTAAGCCAGGAATTATGAAAGCTGCTCCCGTGCTATTATCATCTAATACTGAGCCATCTGTGAATATTTTTAAGTGATGGTTGTACTTATTTTCTAAGTGAGTGTAGACAAAATTTCTCAAAATGTTGGGAGAATCCTTTTTTGTTAAATTATTGTAGTCAATGTCAAAGGAAGCTTTTGATTGTACCCATTTTGGAATGGGTGAAAACGTAGGTTTTCTAGCGATATTTTTTTTTTAAATCTATTTTTGTATCTTTTAGAAGATCTGAGCAAAATGAATAAATAGATTTTGTGGATTGTATATATTGTGCACGTTTTCCAAAATCCTTTTCCGAATCTAAACATACCTCTTCTGAGCAAAAATGTTTTTGTGAGAAACTTTTAAAGATGAATTTTAAAGTAGAAGCTTTTCTAATTTGAGTTAGAGGTAGAACTCCCACTTCGTTGTATGTCCCTAAGTTTGACGCATGTGTGGGAACCCCTAGGGCAATTTTGAAGGCTTTGCAATCAGTGCTCTGAAGTTTATTTAAAAGATATTTAGGTGCATTAAAAAATACTTCCTGAGCATATGTAAGTCTTGAGCGTACAAGGGCAGTTGCTAAAACAGTTAAACTTTTAGTGTCTTGCCCCCAAGATTGTTTACTGACAATTTTAAGGAAATTCAGACTTTTTCTTGCTTTATTTAAAATATGGTCAATATGAGTATTCCATGTTAGTTTACTACTTAGGATTGCATCTAAGAATTTAACGCTTTTAACATAGTTTAAAATAGTGCCGTCTAAGGTGAAAACTGGAAGCTTACTTGGATCATTTCCAGAATTAAAAAGCATCAAATTCGTTTTTCAGGTGAAAGAGATAGTCCGTTTTCGTGTAAAAATGTACTGATTTTATTTAGTTCGTGTTGGTACTTAATTTTAATATAATTCAGTGATCTTAACGGAGTATTTCTTTTCATCATTACTTTACTCCATAGACATATATCGTCAGCAAACTGAGCTAACTCTGTATCTTTAGAAAGACCTTTGGGTAGATCAGAAATCAAAATATTAAACAAAATTGGAGAAATTACCGATCCTTGGGGTAAGCCCATTTGTAAAGGTCTTGGGTTAGAATAGGTATTTCCTACTCTTGTTTGAATATGCCTATGATGAAGAAAACATTGAATATATTTGTACATGTTTCCATTAATACCAATATTCTTTAATTTAAACAAAAGCCGCTTGTGCCATACTTGTTCACAGGCTTTTCGTATATCAAAAAAACGTTGCAAGTACGTTTTTACGACGTGCAAACTGATGCTTTACATGCGTTGTGATCTGACCAAATGTTCTATTGATGATCTGCCTGTCTGAAATGCAGCTTGGTTGATTGGTATGATTGTATGTTTATTACAATGATGAACAAGTCTTTTTAAAGCAATCTTTTCCATCAATTTACATGTATTTGATGTTAATGCAATAGGTCGATAACTATGTATATCTCTGAGTGGTTTCCCCTTCTTGTGAATTGGAACAATAATAGAATGCTTCCAAATTTGAGGCATGTTACCATCTGTCCAACATTTTTGAAAAAAATGAATGCAAAAAATATACAATATTTTGTGGAAGATGACTTAACATTTCATTAGAAATGCCGTCTAGGACCACTGATTTATTTTTATTCAAATTCATAATACATTCTTTGACTTCCTGCAATGTTATTGAGGTATTCAAACAATGATCTTTTACTGGCTGTGGACTATTATATATATTTTTCTTTTCTTCATTTTCACGGTGTTTTTTAGTTGTTAAGTTGTCAATGCTACTGTTTCTTGCAAACAGATCAGCAAAAGCTTCAGCTTTATCAAAATTTGATGGAAACTCTTAATTGTTTAATGTTATAGAGCACTGCGGTAGGTTAACCCCATTTTTCATTGTTTTTAAATGTGTCCAAGCTTTTTGCATATCTTTAAAATTTGACACCTCATTCTCACAAAATGAAGACCAATATTGCCGCTTTGCTTGTGCATTTACTTTGTTTTGTGCGTTTCTTGCTCTTTTCTTCTCAAGAAGCTTTTTAACTTTTTCCTTAGGATCTTTTTCTCTTTTATATTCTTTTATTTTATTCTGTTTCTCTTCTTTACCCAAATGTTTCTTTGATTTTACAGATTTTACTGTTGGTATTGATTCACTAGCAGCAGATAGTACAGTCTTTTGAAATCGATCATACAATGTTTCTACATCTTGACTATTAATTTGTTCTTCATCAATATAAAATGAGCTTAACAAGAATGAAAATTTATTCCAGTTAGCAAATTTATAACAGTATTTTGGAACTTTATCGTGTGTTACATTGTTTGTTTCAGGTCTCATCGTTTCAAATGTAATGAAATAGGTAGATGGTCACTATTTAATGTGTCATTAAGAGTTTGCCAATCACAAGAAACCGCTAGCTCTGGGGATATTAATGTTAAATCTATGGCACTAGGATTATGTTTGGGATTGTCTGGAATGCGAGTTATATTGCCATTGTTTAAAAGGTAGAGAGATGAGTCAACTATGTTCTCAATAAAGCGGTTACTAGCTATGACTTGACATCCTTTTTCCCAAAATGGCGAATGGGCATTAAAGTCACCACTGACGAGATTTATTTGACTGGTCTGACTGAGTCGAGTGAAGCCATTCTGTGTTCGTATCATTTGGACCTTGTGGTAAATAAACAGAAATAATTGTTAGTACATTACAATTTACCTGTACCTTTACTGCACAAGCATGCAGTCCGGGAACGTCTGGTGGAACAGGACTAGTGCATGGCAGGTATTTTTCTCCTTCACGAATATATATTGCTACATTTATTTTTTCATGGTTATCTACTTTTTGAATAATCGGTGGAAAATAATAATCGTCTAATATAGGTAACTTTTCTTTCCGTACATTTAATGATTGTAAAGCTAAGACATATACATTTTTCTTCTGATAGTTGTTGTACTAATTGGTCAAGAGTGGTTGTGATGGATCGACAATTCCATTGAAATACCTTAAAAACTGTATCTGTCATGAGTAAAATAAGAGGACAAAATATTGATTAATGTACTTAAAAATTTTTTGTACATATTAGGCATACATAAATATGTAAGGCACAGGATGAGGATAAATGTATGACAGTCCTAATGATGTTGGATTCAACAATGTTTAGGAACCAAAATAATGTTCATTGCTTTAAATATAAAAGGGCCGATCATGTGTGCTGCTCCAAGGGTAGAAATGCAGGTCATCCGGGTGGGGACGGAAGGGCCTAGGGTTGAGGTAGCGGCACCGCGCAGTCTTCTTTGGCCTGGTCCAGAGTAGCCCATTCAGATGATGCTCAATTGTCCTGGCGAGGATACTGGTGCCCGTGAAGGTAGGGTGGAGACCGTCATGGAGGATGTTGGTCGTAACTGGAAGCCGCGAGTGACTGACAAGGGAAACGTTTTTCATGTTACACAGCTCAGAAGCTACTATGGCGTTGAACAAATCCGCCTTTACATTCAGTTGGGGGTCCTTGACAGGCGTCACCTTACTAATGACCAATTTCATTTGGGAACAGCTGTTAGAAATGTCTTTGATGCATTTCACAAGTTCATCAGCGCAGCCTCGGGTGTTGTATTCTTTAGGTCATTGATTCCACAATGGACTAGCAGTGCATCGTATGATTCGTCGGCTTTCTTGAATGATGGTTTGATTTCACTTATTTTGAAAGCTTTTTCCGTTTTGCCTCTAAACCCGAAAGACTTCCCAAGTCTGTTCTTGTTGATTTTTGAAAGCACAGAGTCATTGACAAACAGTACATTTGGAAGTTCCCTTGTTTCACTTTCATCTTCACCGCGTTCTCTATCTGAGTGATGACGTAATTTGCCGTGATGATCTCTGACGTAGTTCTTACTTTTGACGCTCTTCTCTTTTCATGTTCTGTTTTTGTTTTTGCCTTTTGATTTTTTGCTTTGGATTGGCACTCTGTTGATTTTAACGCTTCTTTTTCACTCGCCCTTTGTAGAAGAGTAATATTTGATTGTTTAACAGGCTCGGACCGCAAGGCATCTGCGTAAGACAGGTGGTGAAGAGTTTCAGTTTGTGTCTCTTGGTCTTTGGTTTGCATTGAATGGTATTAAGTCTTCTAATTCATGTGTACGATTAGACATGATAACTGAAATTAATCATGTAGTATACCTTCTTTCCCAAAAAGGCATTAATATTACTTTTTGTTGGGTGCCTTCTCATTGTGGTATATCGGCAAATGAACAAGTAGACAAAGTTGCAAAAAAGGCAGCTCAAAACCTTAGCGGCACAGTAACAATAAATGTTTGCTTAGATCTGGCAGAATGTTTATCATAAATAAAACATCTCATAATAATGCAACAGAAACACTGAGGAACTCGGACATATATTATTATAACAACTGCATCAAATGTAATGACAAAAACAATGGGATAA
>CM065728.1:34587654-34595154 GCA_033310375.1 Conus canariensis
TTGTATGACTACTGCATGTATACACAGCCACATCTATACTCCCCTGCTGTTGTGTGCACAACCACATCAATACCCCGCTGACTGTTGTGTACACAATTACATTGATAATACTCTGACACTGCTGTGTACAAACCACGTCAATGTTCTGACCGCTATGTACATGCACGATTACACTTATGCCCCTTCACACCTATGCTCCTCTAACTGTTGTATGCACAGCCATATCAATGCTTTCCTGTTGTATGCACAACTGTATGAATACTCCCCTGACACTGCTATATACACAACCACATCAATGCTATGACTGCTGTATGAATGCACAAGCACACCTATACTCCTCTGACTGTTGTAAACTCAAGCACATTAATGCTTCGCTGTCTGCAGTTTACGCAACCACATTTATACTTCTCTGGTTGCTGTGTACACAACATTATCATTGCTCCTCTGATTGTTGTATACACAACCACATCGATGCTCCTCTGCAGAACCACACCATTGTTCCTTTGGTGATTGTCTACACACAACACACAATTATATGCTTCTCTGTTGTATACACAGCCGCATCTAGGCTCCATTGACGGTTGTATACACAGCCATATAAATGCTCGTTTGACTACTGTATGCACACCTATGTCCATGCTCATTTAGTCTCAGTTTAGGCTGCAAGAATCTATGATTTCTTTGAGGTCACCTGTTAGAGGAGACCATATACTACATTGGAGGTAATTTATTTGTTTTTCTACTTGGGCCTGGGAGACTATTACGTTTACCTGCGTCTGTTGACATGTCGTGTGTTTGTTCGTTCGTTTGTTTGTAACAAGGTTATACAAAAACCACTGAACAGATTTTAGCGGAACTTGGTGGAGAGGTGGGACACAATGCGATGGCATTCCCATGAAATGCTTGTGCTACTCTGAAGCAATGGCTGTGGTCCAGGCTTTCCTCTTGTTCCTCCCTCTCACAACCTTCTTTAGCATTACGTAATGAGGCGTAAATCGACATTTTTGTAACGTTCTTATAAATATCGTTCTCATGCAAAGATGTCAATGAAAGATAATTTTTTAAAATGCGGCTTTTAAGAACTTTTGATATTTTCGAACTTTAAAGAGTTGAAATGATGGGCACTACATCCTAGATTCCGTGAACGAAATAGCATTCATAATGGGGCGGAAAGGGGAGGGGAGGGATATATCTTACGCACTGAAAATTAAACTACGGAGATTAATATATCTAAAGACCATAAAAGTATATTTCAAACAGTGCAGATTCAGTAAAATAAGCATTCAGGGATCTATCGGCAAACATGCAGGTGATAATTGAACTGACGGAGGTTTCAATGGAGGTGAAGAGAGTTTCAGGATCTTGATGGAAATCGACGACGGTCGACAGAGAGGTTGACGGAGGTCCGAGTGCTTTTCTCGTTATACCTGTTTGGGTTGCATTCACACAGGACACCACTTCATCACCTGCCAGTGACAGTCATTGTTTGGCCGCCAGACAGAAAAGATGACGGTATTTCTTTACACTGGAGGTCTCCAAGCAGAAGCACGCGTCTCTCTGAGGTTTACACCGAAGGTTTGTGCACAAACGTGGTTTGCATTCACACACACACACACACACACACACACACACACACAACACACACACACACGCGCGCGACCACACACACACAAGGCACGCACACACACACACACACACACACACACACACACACACGGACGCACGCACGCACGCACGCACGCACGCGCGCGCGCACACACAAACACACACACTGACTGAAACCAATTTATTGTCAGATTAACTCAAGGTTGTACTGACTGCTCACTTCACAGGTGCATGCGCGCGCGCGCGCGCGCGCGTTTGTATGTGTGTGTGTGTGTGTGTGTGTGTGTGTGTCTGTTGTGTGTGTGAGTGATTGTGTGTGTGTGTGTATTGTGTGTGTGTGTGTGTGTGTGTGTGTGTGTGTGTGTGGTGTGGTGCGTGCGTGTGTGTGTGTGTGTGTGTGTGTGTGTGTGTGTGTGTGTGTGTGTGTGTGTGTGTGTGTTTATGAAGAGACAAATACTCAATGTGCTGTGTGCAGCACACATTTTGCCCACTTTAAAGAACCCACGGCAAGACAGACTTTTTGTCACTGGAATGATTACAAACTTGGCGAATCAACTCCGAACACACACACACACACACACACACACACACACACACACACACACACACACACACACACACACACACGCACGCACGCACGCCACGCACACACACACACACACACACACACACACACACACACACACACACACACAGTTGATCCATTAGTAAAACAACCCAACAGGAAAACACAGCATATACAACAAGAGAATACAACGCGGCTCCGTGCTATGATGACTTCATCTCATGGAGGATTGGGAAAGGGGGGGAGGGGGGGGGGCGGGGGGGGGGGGGTCATGAGGGTAAAGCAATTCTTTTTTTTAATTTCAAAGACAGAAATCTGTTGTCAGAATAAATAAAGCCTCCTTCCTCCATGCTCGACCATACTTTCATTAAAATAAACCATCTGATTATCGTTCATCACTGGCTAAAATTCTCAAGTTTCTGAGAGCAGTAAATCTGGTTACGTTAACAAACAACATCCCTTTATGATGAACCCCCGGTGGCTTGATAGGGTCTATCCTTTTAAATCAGAAATTTGTGATTTAATAATGTCGGCAGGTTAGAGCCTGCGCACCACCCCCTCCCCTGTTCATCTCTTCCTATCTTTTTGTCTAATTAAATGTTGTTTTAATCTTCTTTAGTTTTGTAGTGTTTGATTTAATTTCAATTGGTTTTATTCGATATCATTTTAGTTTCATTGGAGGAAATTTGCCCTGTGTTTACTGCTATTCCTGTCTGCTTTCGAAATTGCATTCATTTTCTTTATGTCCTTTTGTTTTCGATGGTTGGAAGCATGCGTGCTGATAAACAAAGCAGCTTCGCAATCTGAATTCAGCGTGTTTGTTGTGTTCTGTTTTATTTTTATTATTTTTTGCTTTGATTCAGCCATTCTTTCTTTCGTGTATATTTTCCCCGGCAATTCTGTCTGCTGTCTCGTTCCCGGGAATGCCACAAGGGGATGAAATTTATTTTAGCACCACTACCATTGGACAGATAATGGAGGACAGGACAGTCGCTGGTTCCGAAAGATTATTGGTGCTGTGAGGCTAGAGAAATGTCAAGGCGTCAGCCAGAATCACGAAGTCCGGGCAGTCTTCTGCTCCTAAGGCAATGATTGTCGCTATATGCATAAAAACGTTTCCCCACTACAGCAAAACTGAAGCAGATCTTCCCAACGAGATGTCCTGTTGTAAGTTCTTCCTTAAACTGTCGTGTGGAGACTCTGCATCCTGCATTTCTGATTGTCTGTATGACTGACTCGTCAATGTAGAAGAGGTAGACCCACGCGGCTTGTCCACGCTGCTCGTTCCTCCAAGCCGGTGACAGAACTCTGCTGTCGTTCTCTCACCGCTGTCTCCTCCACTCTCCCGAGACTAAAGACCTATGGATGGTCCAAATACCTCGACACCATTATCATTCAAGATGGATCAAAGAGTGACATGCTGAGATGAACTGCTCAAAAGGCATCAGCACTCGGGAAACTTGAAAGACTCTGGAGAATCAAAAACATCGCTTTCACAGCTTAGCATAACCTACCAAATGCATTTACAGAAGCCGTCTTTTTCTGTAACAGCAGAACTGCGACAAAAGCATGTCTCCAAAAAGAACACGTAAGAAACAGCCAAATCCGCAGAATTACCAGGCGGCAGTTGAGTCACTGTGAACACGTGTTGTCCATAGTGAGGGAAAGAAAGCTGAACTGGTATGAACATCTGGCAAGTTCAAGCAGACACATCAACGCCATCCTCCAGTGAACAGAACAAGAGAGAAGGAGACAGGGTAGACAGAGGTAGAGAGGAGTACAAACAACAGTGAAGTGGATTTGGAAGGCCTTGGTCGTAACCCGAGTACCTGCCCATAACCATAAAAGATTGACATGTCTGGTTTGATCTTCGCCATTGCATTCCCAGCACCACCACCCCTCTCCGTCCTTTCTGTCTCTCTGTCTCGGTCTGTCTGTCTGTCTGTCTGTCTGACTGTCTGTCTGTCTCTGTCTCTGTCTCTCTCTCTCTCACTCTCTCACATGCTCCCGTTCCTCCATTACCTACCTATTTCCCCCTCCACCTCCATCCCCTCGGCCTGGGTGGGCCCCGGAAAACAGTGCCTCAATCGTGTGTGTTCACAAATCATTGGCGTGTGCTCAAAGTAACCTTGCTCTTTTCCGATTACAGACAACAGATTTTTAATGCAAATAGATCACGATTAATGCCCGCTTTCCCTTGCAGTCCCTTCGGCTAAGGAGTCCTGAATCACTTGAAGACAAAGTTCATAGACTGTTTTGTCTTCACGTTGTCATGATATTGCGGGGACAAACAAAAAGTGGGAGTTAAAGGAAGGGGAGAGAGGAGACCGAGGTGAAGGAGTCGGGAGGGGGGGGGGGGGGGGGGGGGGGGGGGGGTGGTGGTGGTGGTGGTGGAGGAGGACGAGGGATGAGATGAGAGGAATCGTAAGAAAATAATTCAATTACTGATCTCAGAGGATGAAAACAAAATTAAATCTTGTTTGTTACTTATTTTTTTAGATCGGCAAATTTCACGGAAACACACACACACACACACACACACACACACACACACACACACACACACACACAGAGAGAGAGAGAGACAGAGAGAGAGACAGAGAGACAGAGAGAAGAGAGAGAGACAGAGACAGAGACAGAGAGACAGAGAGAGAGAGAGTATTGTTAATTTAATTATTTTTCTGTAATTTCTTTTTTTTTCAATATCAAAACTTTGATTCACTGTTTAGAAATCTAGATGATTTTTTGTTGTTGCTAGTTTTCAGTAAGTAGACAAAAATATTGATGTTTTCGTTTGAAAGCACTTCTATTTAGGTTGTCTTCTGCCGTCTCGCGATTTTGGCCGTTGCAAGTTTTGTTTTATCCACTTGTTATCTGAACATTTTTTTTAACAAACGCCTGTAAGTAAAACAATGAAAATAAAGACACAGATAAACAATTGCATGAAAAATATACGGCTTCCTCTCCTCTCTCTCTCTCTCTCTCTCTCTCTCTCTCTCTCTCTCTCTCTCTCTCTCTCTCTTTATCAAGTTTTGTGCAGTTCTGCCACAGAAAAGGCAAATTCGATTATGCAAATCAGTGCTGCCCAGTATGCCAAGATCATCCGTTCTGAGAAACTGTTGCTCTCTCTAGCTCTGCCCATGTCCCAAGTGTCGGTTTTCAATTTGCTGTCAAATCCCAGAGTCTTTAGACTGTAAACACTTCGTGCTTCTTTGCCACTAATCACCGTGCTTATGTGTGAACGCATACAACGTTGCGCGTGTGTTATGTTTGTGTGTGCGCGTGTGAGCACGCTCGCGCGCACGCGAGCACGCACACACACACACACACACACACACACACACACACACACACACACACACACACACACACACACAACATATATATATTATATATATATATATATATATATATATATAAATGGAAGCATACGCGCTCGTGTTTGCAGAGAGAGAGAGAGAGAGAGAGAGAGAGAGAGAGAAAAGAGAGAGAGAGAGAAGAGAGAGAGGGAGGGAGAGTTGTTCCGTTAGTCTGTGAATATACCTCGTCGCTTGTCACTCTTTTTCGCACTTATGTCCTGTTACATCTCCATTCCCAATGTCCCTTTCTATCATCCCCATGTTTTCACTCTGTCCCTTCCCCCCACCCTCCCTCCACGTGAATTCCTAATCTCCTCCCTCTATAATTTAAAGTACGTGGTTACAGTAATGGTAAAGCTTTCGTTCTTCCAATACTCATAGACGAAGATCAGCAGCATTCTTTGCATACTGAGTATGTGGGAGTTTCTTGTCAGTGCTATGAAATTTTCGACTGACGACATTCGTAACATCTGCAAGGAGAGATGCTAACTTGTTTGTTTGCTTTGCTCCCTCCTACTCCCCTCCCTGCCGCTTTACCTCCCCATGGCCTGCACCTGATCTGGAACTCTGTTCCTTCTGTCATCAGCAATTCATGTAGAACTGTCTACCGCTTCAATTCCTGGACACACCTTTGAACTTTACCATTGGCACGATACTCTCGTACGTGATCATTAAAACAATGTTAAACTTATAAAGGATACATTTAATACATTCTGTCTCGGAGGATATGTAAACGCTGCACCAGCGTGTGTGTGTGTGTGTGTGTGGGTGTGTTGTGTGTGTGTGTGTGTGTGTGTGTGTGTGTGTGCGTGCGTGCGTGCGTGTGTGCGTGAGTGCGTGCGTGCTTGTGTGTGTGTGTGTGTGTGTGTGTGTGTGTGTGTGTGTGTGTGTGTGTGTGTGTGTGTGTGCGCGTGCTCTTTTGTTGTTGATTTGCAGTCGTTTTTCCATGACTACATTCACACGAGAGAGAGAGAGAGAGAGAGAGAGAGAGAGAGAGAGAGAGAGAGAGGAGAGAGAGAGAGAGAGACTTGGCAATTTCACAGTTTTCTTGACAATAGCTCAATTGGTCTTCATGCCAAAGGAGGAGGGGGGGGGGGGGGGGGAATTAACAGTGTACTTGCAAATGGCACACAAAACCACAACACACACATTCACATACACAAAAGTAAGAAACGAATCGAAAAGGAAATTGCACTACACCATTTTTTCTGCAGTCAAAATAATCTTGCTTAATGCATTACAGACGAAACATAGGTCAAAACTAAATCAAAGTAAACGATAATTAAGGACCATTCGATGGTAGTTACAAGATCGTCAGATACATTGATGTCATTACAATTTGTAACACTAAACGCTATCAGCTTAGAGTTGTTCACGGTTCTTATTCGCAATCAAGAAACTGCTTCACGAGGAAAGAATGTTGTTCCTTCGATTACATGCTTCGGCAATAACTCCTCAGACGACCTGATAGTATCTCCATCTGCTGATGAAATCCTTCGATTACATGCTTCGGCAATAAACTCCTCAGACGACCTGATAGTATCTCCATCTGCTGATGAAATCCTTCGATTACATGCTTCGGCAATAAACTCCTCAAACGACTGATAGTATCTCCATCTGCTGATGAAATCATTCGATTACATGCTTCGGCAATAAACTCCTCAAACGACCTGATAGTATCTCAAACTTGATGAATTCGATATGCTTCGCATAATCTCAACGACCTGATAGTATCCATTGCATGAAATCATTCGATAATGCTTCGGCAATAATCCGCAAACGTCTGATAGTATCTCCATCTGCTGATGAAATCATTCGAGCTAACTTATGTCTTTTCATATCATATTGCTGGGAAAAGGTTGATGCTAAACGTATAGCTTCATATTTCCCTACAGCCAAACAATAAGTGGCCTTCGTCTTCTGCACCGTTTGAACATAAGGGACACATGTTAGAACCATTTTATCAAACCA
>CM065728.1:34605154-34635154 GCA_033310375.1 Conus canariensis
AAGGCAGCCCCGATTTCACAGAAAAAAAATTGTACTGAGAACAAACATAATCTTATTTCTCCATTCCCTACAAGAATTTTGTTCAAATTAACTTTTTGTTTGATTATCGTTTATCACTAGCTAAAATTTTGGAGTTTCTGAACGTAATAAACTTAGCTATGTCAGTAAAAAGCATCTCTGTATGCTGCAGCCTGTTGGCTTCATGGATTCTGTCCCTTTACATCAGAGAAATATGCTTTATTGATGTGAGCAGGTCAAAAGCGTTGCACAAGATCAATACGGGAGTTGCCCTGTAATGCGCAGTTCCTGTTTGCCCAATTCCTATCTTCTTCTGTAATAAAAATTTTGTTCTTTTTTCATTGTTTAATTTTTTTGTCCTTGATTTAATTTCAATTGATTTAATTTTATTTTTGTTTTGGTTTTATCGGGGGTAATTTGCCTTTTGTTTACTATTGTTTCTGTCCTCTTTCCGAGTTAAATTTTTTTTTATTTATGTCCATATGTTTTTTGATAGCTGAAAGCATGCCTGCTAACAACCAAGTCAGCCTTGCAATCTGAATTCAACGTGTTTATTGCATTTTGTTTTACTTTCTTCTGTTCTGATCCATTTTCGTGTATATGTTTTTACCTTCACTTGACGCCATTTTTTCTACAGACACAAAAAAACTCTGGATTATATATACTCTTGGAATATGATGGTGGAATTCATTTCGTTATTGTTTTCTCTGCATCTGTTTCTTTAGTTTCTTTCACTTTGCTAAGGGACCACCTTTCCCCTTGCTTCCTTTTCATCTGTGCATTTTGTGCCCGCTTTGTTTATTGCCAGGTCTGGTTTTCCTCATTGCAAGCCACTTTCTCTTCTCTTGTACCTAATCTTTTCAGCTCGATAGATTTGAGCCACACACACGCACAGAGAGAGAGAGAGAGAGAGAGAGAGAGAGAGAGAGAGAGAGAGAGAGAGAGAGAGAGAGAGAGAGAGCATGTAGACAGTCAGTGACAGTGGAAGGGACAATCACCCGAAGGTCAGTGTTATGTAAGTGTCAGAGAACTCTCCACGGCATGGGATCGGCTGCTACTGTCGCAATTGTCTTTGTTGGTGAAGAACCACAGTACACCCTCCCTAAAAATTACCACCAGACATTCTGTGCTCGTTTCGTCGTGTTTTTCTTGTTGTTTGTGAAAGAATAAACAGTACTTTTGTCAGAGAGAGAGAGAGAGAGAGAGAGAGAGAGAGAGAGAGAGAGAGAAGAAAGAGAAAGAGAGAGAGAGAGAGTATGTGTGCATGAGAGGGGGAGGGAGAGAGAGAGAGAGAGAGAGAGAGAGAGAGAGAGAGAGAGAGAGAGAGAGAGAGAGAGAGAGAGAATCTCAAGAAGTTTTCTGTTCACCTGACCAAGGCGTGCTTTGCCGCTTCCTATCTGACAAGAAAAATATAACTGTAATTCCAACCCCAAAACAAATCAGCATAATAGAAATATTGAAAAGCCATCAAACAATATTCATTATAATTTTTGAAGTTTATTCTTATGCAAAGTATCCACGCACTTAATACGATCACAATCTAAACTTCGCATCCTTGCTTTCATTAATCAAACGGAGGACACACACACACACACACACACACACACACACACACACACACACACACACACACACACACACACACAACACACACACACACACACACACCACAAACAAGAGCCAGAGAGAGAGAGGAGAGAGAAGAGAGAGAGAGAGAGAGAGAGAGAGTGAGAGAGAGAGATGGATTGATGGACAGATAGAGAGAGGTAGATAGATGGATAGATGGATAAGTAGAGAAATAGAAATAGTTGAATAAATAGATGAATTAGTAGACAGGCAAGTGGGCAGATAATTAGGACAGATAGATAGACTTATGGATAGATAGATAGATAGATAGGCAGACTGATAAAAATTGATTGTAGACAGATATGAATAAAGATATAAATCTCTCTATTGGTCGAACTATCTATCTTTCTATCTATCCATCTGTCTGTTTGTCTATCTATCTTCCTATCTATTCCATCAGCGAGAGAGAATGGGAGATAATGGGTTGCTTAAGAAGCGTACAGATTGGAAAAGGAGAGGACCTCGAGAAATACTCCCGTTATCTTTGCGTGAACAGACCACACAGATCAAACCAGTGGGAGACAGAGGACAGCGTAGACCCAGAGTACAGTCAAACCATTCTTTATCTGTTATCAAACCCTTACCCACATTACATCGCACATGATCTGTCCTTTGAGTCATGTCTACACCTAGCTAGTAATGTGTTTGTCCTTAGACCACGTTCAATACTTCCACCAAGTTTGGTTAAAACTAGTACATTGCTATTGTGTAATCTTGGTGGCAGACAAACAAATGAATAAAAAGACATGGACAAAGCATAACTCCTCAGCAGAAGCAAATTTACGTGCATTTCCAGTGTGATCGCTGCCAAAGGGACAAGTTCGATCCTTTTTATGTTTTCTTTTAATGGTGTATATTACTTTTGAGCGTTAGAAAGGTTGTTTTCATTATAGCAATGCGAAAATGGAATGTATCCATATCCCCTCACCTCCACGCCCTCCCCTACCCTTCTTGTCTTGGTATGGAGTGTGTTGGTAAGAACTTCATAACGATGACGGAGAAATGGAAAAGAGGGGTAAACGAAAAGAATAGGAAGAAGAACAGACCTTGTCTATCGACAAATTTGTTGTGCATGTCACGACAACCCTACTCCATTAAAAAAACTATTACTGAACTCTCTTCCATGGATCCCTGCAGTCCAACAGTTTGTTCAGTCTCATCTTCAAAATATTGAAAATTTATAGGGGAACTCAGCATCTTTTGCATTCATGTAACAAAATTTGCATATTCTACCTTTTCTTTGAATTATCCTGCATCTGTCTAAGTATATTTATTATTTACAACTACATCAAGACCTAAGTCATGCAAATACAAAGATCATTGTGATTTTTTCTCCAACACACCGGCAAAGTAAATATTTCTTGCTAGGATTAAAGTCATCATGCTGTTTATCCATTCACTAGCAGTGGGCTTTAACAGAAATATTATTACAGGGCAACATTTCAGCTGTACACTGCTGCCATGCGACTCAGTTGATGATAATGTCTACTTAAGTGCAAAGCCAGCATGGGTATTGTTTCAGTACAGAGGGTACCTCCATGTTCATCCAAAGACAGTTGTCGGGAAACTACCGACATGATCTGCCATGATTTGGGTTTCTTGGCTGCTTTAGGTACCAGATATTTCTTCTTTCCATTGATAAAGGTTTCGCCAATATCTACTATCAGCAAGAGGAACTATTCGAGAATCCATCAATATCCGGTTGTTTTGTCCAACATGAAGGCTTTTGCTGCTGTTCTGCTCAATTACCTTTTGTTTACTTATCAGTTGTCGTTTTGTTATGTAGCTAGTTGGTGAATTAGTTTCTTTGTTTGTCAGTTCCTTAGCACCCTTCCAGGCATTTTTCTTCTATAGCCCCTCACAAAATACTGGAGATATACATTTGCATCACAAGCTATATAGCAGTATTCATGATAGACTCATGTGAAATTTAATCATCTCCCAATTTCCAAATATTTTGCTGCTGACGTAAAGGAGGAGGGAGGAGGGTAAAAAGGCAGTGGAGTTTGAATGTTAGGTATTGAGGGAATGGTGAGGGGAACAAATGCAAGAGGGAAGCAGATTTCTCTGGTTTCACCGACTGCAGTTCCAGGCTCTCCTCTGGGCGAGCGCGGATCGCTGCCCAGCGACTGAACCAATATTTCATTTCCGTACCATCCCTCCTCCTGCTCCTTTTCCTTCTCCTCTTCCTTTACATCCTCAGCCTTTATACCATCTTCCGGCATCTTCCCCCCACTGCATCCTTTCTCATCCCCTCTCTGTATCCATCCACCCCGCTGTCTTGTTTCCAAAGAGGCGGATGGGAGTGAAGGAGGGATCGATGAATGTGTCTCCTCCTTGGGGCCTGAGTGCCAGTCCTTCCTTTCTTTTCCATTTATCACCCTTCCTTTTGACTCGTGCTCTCTGTATGTCTCCGCCTGCCTCTCTCTCTCTCTCTCTCTCTCTCTCTCTCTCTCTCTCTCTTGTGTGTGTGTGTGTGTGTGTGTGTGTGTGTGTGTGTGTGTGTGTGTGTGTGTGTGTGTGTGTGTGTGGCGCGTGTGTGTGCGTGTGCGTGCGTGTGTGCATTTGCTCATGCATGATAAACATTCAGTGTTTGCATTTTATCATCAATTGCAAGAGCTAGCATAACAGAACTTGGCAGAACAATAAACAAAAACAGTGATTTCAGCAACAGGCTAAGATTAACGTTCCTACAGCCTGTTGGCCGTAGGGACTGGAAAGTGTCAGAGACTCACTGTGTCCAGGGCATGGCATGGTGAAACCCATTCCTGTTCCAGTGCTTTTAACCTTTTCTGTACCGAATCATATATTCATTTACTGCTGGGGGAACCGAAAGGGTTTTCAAGCAGAAAAAGTATGATCGCATAGGTGGCTTGAACCTACGACCTTTATATCCACAGAAAAACACTCTATTTGACTATCATCAACTGTTATAGTGTGTAAATCTGTGATCAGTGCTTTCAGAAAGACGTTTAATGCTACAAAACTGACCATGTCTGATACGACTGCTAACTACACTGAAAAAAGGCATAAGAATATGTTGTAAACAACCATTGTAACACACACTGGTTCATATTCTGTTAAGTACAAAGGACTGCATGCCGTTTCTATCAAACAGAAGTACACCTGTAAGTTACTATAAGACTAAGGGCATAAAACCCTGGCTGTTGATGGGATATTTTACGAAATGAAGAATACAGTATAGCTCTATCATGTAGTCTAGAGCCAGATTGGAACTCCGTAGTATCATCGTCACCATTCTCATCCTCATGGATTGGCATTGAAAAGAGCGAACGTTTCAGTGGCAACTCATGTCGTGCTCTCATGGCGACCTCAGTATTGGTTTACTACCCATGTCTAGGCACTTGGTGAGTTCGTGGCAATTCCATCAATATCAGAAAATTCATGGGGAGTTTTGCTGGACAGACGTGGCAGCACCCTCTAAAGGCAGAGTCTCACTCACGCTGGCTTCGAAATGAAGCAGTCACTCTTATCAGCGGTTGACTATTTGTGATGTCCTCTATACGTTGGATCAGAACAAGCATCATTTAATACTATTAAATGACTAAGCAACAGTGCAGTGTCTCGTCTGATGTTTTGCCTCATAGTGATTTGATATTGACTGCTTCACGCGAATTGTCATTGCAGGGCGTGGCTGCGAACAGGGAGCCTGGATGAGTGGAAGTAATGGAATAACATTCGATGGCCTAAATTGAAATGTATGCAACAGACTGACATTACGTAAGCATATATCTTGACAAACCTTGCGAAAGAAGATTGCGTCACTGGCGGTGAATCAGGAAAGTGAAGCTGCAAATTAGAGCTCCACACTGTGTCTTCCAATATAATCACCACATAATGCCAGTTCTTAATACATTTACCTTTGTGACCAGATCAGACAAACCAACGGACTTTTAAAAAAGTGTCGAAGTCTCGACTGAACGAGAAAATGTATCAAATAAAGTCAGAAACATTGTGTGAAATGACACAACTCACTGGTGAATAACGCTAGGAACCGATCGGGCAAAGACGTGGCCCTGGTGTCAAAGAGAGATTAGTGGAAGAAGGGGGAATGTTTACTTCTCTGACTTAAAAGATATCGATTCCTCGCACTAAACATGCCCTTTCACCTCCGGTGAAAACTGAAAGTTGGTTACAGATAGCCCTTCCCTCATTTTCTTCCATTGCCTTGTCACATCCTTCGCACGCTGCAGCCGACTCCAAACAGACAAAACACACTGAATATGTCGACTGTGTGTGGGTGTGTGGATGGGAAAAAAAAGGGAGGGGGGGGGGGGGGGGGAGGCTGTAGAGAGGACAGGATTTTAACACTCTTTTCTTGTGACTTTGGAACGAGGTTGGGATCAAATAATATGGTCCCCTAATAGAAAGCACCTCTCTCTCTCTCTCTCTCTCTCTCTCTCTCTCTCTCTCTCTCTCTCTAGTGTGTCTTATTTTGGAGCTGAACAGCATCTGCTGATTTTCATTGTGATGTCACTTCATCACTGATCGAACACTGTCATATACAATGCTCAAAGTTCAAGTATTTCACCATTGTTTCTTGTTCTCTCCTCTCCCAGTGCGTGGCCGCAACTGAAAATGTGGACATGGAAGGGAATCCACACACACACACACACAACACACACACACACACCACACATCACACACCACAACATGCTCAGCTTGATTGACCATATGAAGGTAAGGGTGATGAAGGCGGTGGTGACATCAAGTTGATCGACAACAGCTATGGGGATGTGGGTAGGGTGAAATTTGGGGATGCTGCAGAAGAAGCACTTGAGGGCGTTGATAATGTATGTGTGTGTGCGCGTGTGCGTGCGTGCTTGCTTACGTGTATGGGCGCGCGCGGGTGTGGTGTGTGTGTGTGTGTGTGTGTGCATGTGTGTGTGTGTTGTGTGTGTGTGTGTGTGTGTGTGTGTGTGTGTGGTGTGTGTGTGTGTTGTCTGTGGGTGTGCATGTGCAGTGAGCTTGTGCGTGCGTGCGAGCGCGCACTTGTGTGTGTGTGTGTGTGTGTGTGTGTGTGTGTGTGTGTGCATGTATGTGTGTGTGTGTATGTGTGTGTGTGCTGGCGGTCGCGCGCGCGCGTGTGTGTGTGTGTGTGCGCGCGCGCGTGTGTGTGTCTGTCTGTGCGTGCATAGGCGCGCGCGCACCTGTGTGTGTGTGTGTGTGTGTGTGTGTGTGTGTGTGTGTGTGTGTGTGGTGTGTGTGTGTGTGCGTGTGCTTGTGCGCGCGCGCGTGTGTGTGTCTGTGCGTGCATAGGCGCGCGCACCTGTGTGTGTGTGTGTGTGTGTGTGTGTGTGTGTGTGTGTGTGTGTGTGTGTGAAGTCAAGTCAAGTTAATTTTTTCATTATTGAGGGTTAAAGAATAAGCTTTACTGCTTTTTTTCATCCTGTCCTGACAAAAAAGCGCAAATATCAATTACAATAATGAAAAGAATTGATGTGTGTGTGTGTGTGTGTGTGTGTGTGTGTGTGTGTGTGTGTGTGTGTGTGTGTGTGTGTGTGTTTTGTGTGTGCGCACAAAAGTGTCTGTGTATGTGTGTGTGTGTGAAATTGAATTAGGCTGGGGGTTGGGGGGGGGGGGGGGGGGAGGGGGGGGGGGGCAAGCAGTGAAGGATTACATGTTTATGATTCGTGAGGATGTAAAGACGGGATTCTATAAAGGGCCATCAGGAAATAAAAGATATTGTTGTTCACCATACTGAATCGTGTATCATGGCCGTGTGTGTGTGTGTGTGTGTGTGTGTGGTGTGTGTGTGTGTGTGTGTGTGTGCGCGCGCCATGAGAATGTGCTGTGTGCGTGCGTGCGTGCGTGTGTGCGTGCGTGCGTGTGTGCGTGTGTGTGTGTGTGTGTGTGTGTGTGTGTGTGTGTGTCGTGTGCCTGCGTGTGTGTGTGTGTGTGTGTGTGTTGTGTGTGTGTGTGTGTGTGTGTGTGTGTGTGTGTGTGTGTGTGTGTGTGTGTGTGTGTGTGTGTGTGTGGTGTGTGTGTGTGTGTGTGTGTGTGTGTGTGTGTGTGTGTGTGTGTGGTGTTGTGTGGTGGTGTGTGTGTTGTAGTGTGTGTGTGTATGTGTGTATGTGTGTGTGTGTGTGTGTGTGTGTAAGGAAAGAAAAGAGGGTGGGGGCCAGAGGGGTGGGGGTGATCTGTGTATGTTGGCAAAGATGGAGTTCCACCGAGTGTCATGGGGAATAAAGGTTGATCGTATTGTTGTTCTCCCTTATGTTTCCTGTATAATACTACGCATGTATACTTTTTCATTTGTATACCTGATTAATTATTCCAAGTGAAATTCTTCTTCTCTTTCTCTTGTGGTGTGTGTGTGTGTGTGTGTGTGTGGTGTGTGTGTGTGTGTGTGTGTGTGTGTGTGTGTGTGTGTGTATTAATGAGTGTGCGTATCATTTTATCTCTCTCTTTCTGTTTTTCTGTCCATGTATCTGTCTGTCTGTCAGTCTGTCTCTCTCTTATTCTTCTTCTGCTGCTGCTCTGTCCGTTGTCTGATTTTTTCTATATCTTATGTTTTTCTGTATTTGTTCCTTTTCTTCTGATTCCTGCCCCTTCTGATATTCTCTCACCCCTCACCCACTCACTACCTTTTCCTTTCTTCCTCTCCGCTTTCTTTCCTTCCTCATATTTTTCATTTATTCGTCCATCCCTTCTTTTACCCAAAGTTTTTCCTCGTCTCTTTGTTTCTTTCTTTCGTTCCCTCTTCCTTCTTCTCCATCTTTCTTCATTTATTCCTTGACAAGATGACGACTGGAACGCAGCTAATGGCGCTGGTGACACGGTGTTTCCTGACGCTGGGAAGTGAGAGAGAGGGGAGAGAGAGAGAGAGAAGAGAGAGAGAGAGAAGGAGGAGGGGAGAGAGAGAGAGAGAAGAAGACAGACCAGACAGAAATGGAGACAGGGAGAGAGAGAGAGAGAGAGAGAGAGAGAGAGGGGGGGGGAGTGTGAGTAAGTGAGTGTGTGTGTATGTGTGTGTGTGTGTGTGTGTGTGTGTGTGTGTGTGTGTGTGTGTGTGTGTGTGATATTTAAGGAAGTGGATGAGGATGACAAGAGAATGGGGGAATGGTTTAGGGTCTGGGGAAAGGGGGATGGAAGAGAAGATGGAAGAGGGTGTCGGGAATGATGTGTGCTGGAGAAAAAGAGGTCGATGCACGTGCGCAAAGTGTGAACGGATGTGGGTTCATTTGGATCTTGTCGTGCCGATTTCTGGCTGCACTGTGAATGGAATATTAATGTCCTGTCCGTTTGCCTTTTTCTGTGTTTTTTTTTCATATTTGCTGTTGTCGGTGTCTTCTTTTATTTTTGTTCCGTCCTTCTCTTCTTCGTCTTCTTCTTCTGCATGTAAGTGTGCATTTGTGTGTTTGTGAGAGTGAGTGTTTGAGTGAGTGAGTGAGCGAGTGAGTGAGTGAGTGTGTGTGTGTGTGTGTGTGTGTGTGTGTGTGTGTGTGTGTGTGTGTGTGTGTGTGTGTGCGTGCGCGCGCGTTTGTGTATGTGTGTGTGTGCGGCGCGCGCGCGCGTGTGTGTTGTGTGTGTGTGTGTGTTGTGAGTAGTGAACTTTGAAGTGTACATGTATGTGCCAGATAGTATCCATATATTGTGAAGGCCCTTAAGTGTGCTTTGAAAGCTGCAAAGATGTATAAATATTGCAAAGTGGTGGAGGATGCAGGCGGAAACACGTGAGTGCGTGGGAGGAATACTGTGTGTTCCAGACAGTTTGGGTGACCAAAGTGAAGGAAATTTGAAAAAGTATATGTTGTTTGGGATCCTGAGAAGTTTTTGTATGTAGGAGCTGAGAGTACACAACGTCTTGGAACAGGACAGTTTACGTATAAGTGAAATGAAACATGAAATGTAGACCACAGAAAGACAGTCATAAATAAATGTATTTGTACGAAATAAACATGTAATGCAAAATTATATGACTCTGAATGGAGTGAAACAAAGATAGTTGAGTAGATAGAGAAAATTAAGAGAAGAGTTCAGAAGATGGTTTTCATGGAAACAAAAAGCAAACAGGCGAGATCACCAATATTAAAATGGCAACACAAAATTAAGTGATGCTAATTGCGCTTGGGCTCGGTCCGGAAATATTGGCAAAAAGAAGGAAGGACAAAGTAATTGTGTGGACTCTGATTGCATTGACATCGATCCCGAATACAGATACAAACTCTGCCTGCTCAGACCGTATATAACATAGCAATGTTGCCAATACAATCACATAGTCAGGATGCAGTTTACATTTATTGGAATGCAAATTAAGGTACATATTACGCTTGGCTAGCAAACATGGAAATAAAACATTAAATTTGCAATATTGAAAATATGAATTATAGATCTCAAATAGTTTTTCTTTAAGATGTTAGTATTGTAACCTGTAACGTATTGCCTTAACTGTTAAATACACTTAACACGTATGCATGGTGGTTGGTAGGCTCAACTATTTCCACTGACAATATAATAATATTGTTTTCTAGTAATCATGAATTACATACTTAGAAGCCCAAGCATTATCTAATATATGAGGCGGTCATCACTCCTCAGTAGGACCTGTCAGCGGTGAGCGTTCCGACGTCACTACTGCCTGTCTGCATCATTCAGAGGCACACTGTAAGCTCTACTGCTGGTTCAGCTTTAGGAATTTTTTTTTTCTTCTTGAAGGTATCCACCAAAACTCTCCGTTGCCAGAAATGAGGAGCCTATGTGACTTATCCCCTGGTAGTATGTTCTGATCTGTATATCACACAAGTCATTAAAGAGAAACTTAAAAACAAGTCATGATATCAACGCACAGCTGATGTGGCTTTGAACATATTACACCATCATCACTTCAGACTGGTGAGATCCACCTTTCCTTACGATCACACAGCCTATAAACCACAGTTTTATTGTTGACTTTTGTTCCCTCATTTTTCAGACAGTGCCTGCTATGAAAAAAAAAAGATCTCTTGATCTTAAAACAGCCACACCCCGACCTTCCATCTATTGTTCCCTATCCAAACGTCTCAGAAATAAAGCGCAATGCAAAAATATCTGTAACTATCTGCATTCATACACCTATGTCTTTGTTCTCAGCCGTAGCTTCATAAACAAACAGCTCTACTGCAGATTGTTAAAGGGCTATGACGATTTGTCATTGATTTTCTGGCTCCGGTACTCCGAAGCGTCATTAATTAAAGAGAGTGTAGTTATGGAATCGGTGCTAACAGGAACAGAGAATGCAGCCTCAAGAGTATAGGGCTTTTCGCACATTGGTGTAGTTCATACATTTTTAATCGCCAGGATATCGGGATTCGTAAAGTAGGTTACTGTGTCGTAAACCGGTGTGTTATGTCATGTCAGTCTCTGTAAAATGAGTAACTAGCGAGTGCATTTGTTGACATATATGGTGATTAAAAAAAAAGAAACTTAGTAAACATAAAAAGGATTAGTGTATCAAAATAGGAATAAAACCCTGTGCATTCTATTGCCATTCCCGAAAAAAGTGGAGATTTACCTCAAACCGGAACGTTGTGTCATGTTCACCAACACTGCCGCCATTTTGTCCCCATTAACTTCAACTCGTAATCCTGTGTAGACACAGTGACACTGCTAACACGTTTCTATCAACTGTGCTCGAGTGTTTGAAAACAATGAAATATCTTCAAAAAAGACAAAAACAAAAACAAGAATTAACAACAACAAAAACCCCCACCAAAACAATGCCCTGGTCTGCTGTGTTTTTCTTCTCTCTGCAGACACACACACACACACACACACACACACACACACACACACACACACACACACACACACACACACACACTGCAGACAGAAGAATCACTGTGGACCAGGGTATCGTTAAGGGTGGGTGGGGAGAGAGAGAGAGAGAGAGAGAGAGAGAGAGAGAGAGAGAGAGAGAGAGAGAGAGAGAGAGAGAGGACAGGGCTTGGTGATTTATGATTTGTCAACAAATGAACATGATGAAGCGGTGCGACAAAGAGAGCGGGGAACTCGGAGGAAACCAGTGGGGAGGAGGCGATGTAATCACGCCAGAAAGGAACGGTGTGGAGGAAGGAAGGAAGCAGGGCAGGTGGTTAGTGCGTTGGGTCAGGCGGGGGATGATGGGGAAGAGAGATACAGAGGATGCACTGAAAGAGGACAAAGAATTGGGAGATGGGAATGGACAATGGAAGGGATTCTTTAGGCACTTCTGATCTGGTGCGGAGTTGTGATTGTATCGTGAATGGAGTCATAACGACTAGATTTTAAAAAATCATTTTATATACTTACTTATTTCTATTTATTTGTCTATATATTAATTCATTTATGCATTTACTTATTCATTTATTCATTTACTCACGTATTTGTTTATCTATCTATTGATTTGGTTAATTATTTGCATTTCCATTCCCCCCTTTACATCTTCTTTGGCTGTTTCATCTTCGGAGCATTTTCATTTCCCTTATATCTACGCCAAGCATTTTGGATTCCCTACACACGGCCACTCAATAACCATACCTGTCAGGTTCCTAGCTCCAGCATTCGTTAGGGAACAGGCATATCAGATCGCTGGCAACCAACCTCTCGGAGAAGACTCTGCATTGTTGCTCAGTCTCTTCTGTGGTGTTCAGTTGAACTTGTTCTGATCCAGTATTTGCACACCTCCTTACGAAGGCGTCATCATGTTCTGGCTGACACTGAAGACATTAATACAAACTAGTCTCGCGCATAGATGTGGAGAAGAAATCGAGACCAGTGTTACTGCTAGAGCAGGACAAAAAGTACAACAAAATTTGTCTTTATTGAGATGATCGATGTGGATGGGGATGCCTTAAAATAACGTCATGGCGTTCCCTCTTCACAAGTCTCCTTCTTTTAGTCTGGTGCCTTTTGCAGTTCTTCCATCTTCCTCAATCTTTTTTACTCTCTGCTCCCAGTCAACCTGTTCCTCCTTTACTATTGGTTACCATCATCATCATCATCATAATCACCATCATCATCATCATCATCATCATCATGAAATGAATGAAACACGGGCTGCTACACCCGAAGGCACTCCTCCGTAAAAGTTCTGCTATGCCGCGTCCAGGGGCCAATTCAAAATGGCGTCAGCCAGGGAGAATTTATGTCCCTTAACGTCTTATCGAAATGCCGCGTGCGTGCCTGCCTCCTGTCTCAACACAGCACAGGTTTCCAAAAAGCGGTGCAGAATTGTTCCTGGCTGCTTGGTTGGCAATTAAGGCCAGTGCTTTTCATAGCCCACTGGCACTTTAGAGTCTATCTTATTCTTAACTATAAGCAACAGCGGCTGCAATAGCACCATCACCAACAGTAGCATGATCGTTGTTATTATTATTATTAGCAGCAGCAGAAACAAACGCAGCAACAGTAGCGTCAACGTCATCATCATTATGTTCATCATTCATCATCATCGTCGTCGTCCGTCGTCGTCGTCGTAGTCGTCGTCGTCATCATCATCATCATCATCATCATCATCAGTCGTCGTCGTCGTCGTCGTCGTCGTCGTCGTCGTCGTCGTCGTCGTCATCACTGCCAGTGACAGCAGCAGCAACAACAATAATAGAAGTATTGTAAGTAGAAGCAGAAGTCACAGCAGCAGCTGCATCATACTATTTTTCTGTGAATCTTGTGTCTGTTTTACCGTTTGCATTGTCAACAGGAATAATGATTGATTTTTTTTTCAGCCTCATTTTATTTCTGAGTATCTTCCTTTCGGGATCTTTCCTCTTGCTCTGCATGTGTCAGCACCAAATCTTGTAGTCCGGTTTATCGCTTGCACTGTCAAGGGAGTAATCATTTTTTTCAGCCTCTTGTTCATTTCAGATTATCTCTGACACTGTCTCTGGAGCTCATCTGCTACTCTCTCTCTCTCTCTCTCTCTCTCGTGTGTGTGTGTGTGTGTGTGTGTGTGTGTGGTGTGTGTGTGTGTGTGTGTGTGTGTGTTGTGTGTACTAGTTACTCTAGGGTGCTTAAAACACCCAATGGCTGAGAATTCTCGCAAGCAGTTTGAAGGTGCACGGCTAAATTGAAACGTTGTGTCTTAACAGAGTTCTACTATATCACGTAAATCATTTTATGATACTTCTACGTCACTTTCCCAACATCCATGAAGTTAAGTCATAGGCACAGGAGCTGAGCGACTTTATGTACATTATATGGGAGGTCAGTGCAACTACAAGTATATCTATTTCAGAGCTGTCCTATTTCTGTCATGAAGTACAATCTCTAAGCGTGCAAATACCCGTATAGCCACCCATACTTCTGACTCGTCTTTCAACCATTACTCCCGGAATTTCAGAGACGATGCATTCAAGACAGCTGAGAGACGGCTAGATCATACACATCTAGCACAGACTTTTGAACATGTTGCAGGTATGAACCTTTCGTAGAGGAGATGCGGGTGGGAGGATGATGGTCTTGGTGGTGGTGGTGTGGTGATTATCATGTTTCTTCGCACAGACTTTGTATCAGGCGAGTCGCGTGTTTGCTGATGCTTTCCAGGGAGTATTGCAAAACACCAGCTGTGATCACACACACACACACACACACACACACACACACACACACACACACACACACACACAATAACACACACACACACGCCGCGGCGGCGCGCGCGCGCGCGCTCTAAGAATAAGAAAAACCATTTAAAAAAAAGCAGCCTATGAATAGAAATGCTAGGCTCTGTGCTATGATGACACGATGTTAGCGGTAAAAGAAGCCCGATTTCACACGAAGGATCCTGTGGTGAGAATCAATATAGACTTATGTCTTCATGCTCGACAAAATGTTCGTTATTTTTTCTTAGATTACGGCCCATCACTAGTTAAAAACTTGTGAATTTCTGAAAGCAGGAAACCTGGTTGTTTAGCAAAATTACATCTCTGTATAATGAAGCCCTGCGGCTTGAGGGAGGCTGTCCCTTTACATCAGAGAGATATGATTTATTAATGTGAGCAGGTCAAAAGCGTCGCACAAAATCGATACGGGAGTTTCATTCTGCGTTCTGTACCGCGATCCTCATTCCTGCCATTTCCTATCTTTTTGTATAACTACATTTTGGTTTTATGATTCTATTATTCTGGTTGTGCTTGATTTAATTTGAGTTTGTTTTATTTGATTTCGTTTCAGTTTTATCGGGGGGAAACTTGCCTTGTGTTTACTGCTGTTTCTGTCTCACTTTCCAATTTATATTCATTTTATTTATGTCCCTTTGGTTTTCGATGCTCAAAGAAATCTGCTGATAGTCAGATTCGCAATATGAATTCCGCGTGTTTATTGTATTCTGTTGTATTTTCTTCTGTTTCATTTTGTCTTTCGTTTCGGGTATATATTTCAACTTCAACTGAAGTCAGTTTGTTTTTTGTTGTTTTGTTTTTGTTTCTGTTTTAAATTTCCGGGAGAAAGTACACTTAGAATATGATGGTAGAACCAATGTCATTATTGTGCTGTTTTGTTTGTGTTTCTTTTTCTGTGTCTGTTTCTTTAGTTGAGTTTATTCTGCGGAGAGTCTACCTTTTCCTATCGTTTTTTTTTATTGCTTTCTTTTATCCGTTCTTCTTTTGGTTGTGTGATTTTTTTTGCTGTTGCCGAGTCTGTTTTTCTTCTTGCCCCCCCCCCCCCCCCCCCCCCCCCCCCCTTTCTCTGCCCTTGTTCCGATACGTATTTTTTTGCCAGTTCGATAGATTTGGAGAACACGTATATTGTGAATTTTAAACCATGTAAATTTTCACTCTTTTTTCCCAATATCACAATTTCAATCAGATAGTTTTGCTATTTGATTTTTTCTCTATACCTTCCTTTGTTGCTTGTTTTTTTTTTTTCGTTTTTGTTGTTGTTGTTGTTGTTCGTTTGTCTGTTTCTTTCTTTCTTTAGTAAATGGGTGAAATATTGATTGCTTTTCATTTGAAACACGTTTTTCTTTTCAGCCTAGTTTTGCTCCATTGCATCACGATCTTGCCGTTTTAGTTTTTACACACCTTCATCTGAATATGCTCCTCAAACGCTTGTAAATAACACTGAAAATAAAAACAAAAATAAATAATTACATAAATAAGTAATTGGGTGTTCTGTCAAAATCTCTCTCTCTGTCTCTCTGTCTCTGTCTCTGTCTCTGCCCTCTCTCTCTCCTCTCCTCCTCCTCCTTCTTCTCTTCTTCTTCTTCTTCTCTCTCTCTCTGTCTCTCTCTGTCTCTCTCTCTCTCTCTCTGTCTCTCTCTCTCTCTGGAGTTTTGACTCTCTTTGTCTGGCTGTCTTTCTGTCTGTCTGTCTCTCTCCCTCTGTCTCGCTGAGACTCTCCGCTTTTCTACAGCTATGGAAGAGAAAACAGACTAAATACAAAATTCAATTATGCAAATCACTCTTTCCCAGTATCCCCAGATTTTTCTTCCTAGAAAGCTGCTCGTCTTTACCCCAATTTCCCAAAAGTAGGTTTTCAATTCGCTGTCACACTGGAGGCTCTTTGGACTGCAAACAGTCCCTGCTTGTCTCCTGCTAGCCACTACGTTCATGTGTGAGAGCATAGAGTGTGTGTTAGTGCACGAGCGCGCGCGCATGTTTTTGTGTTTGTATACGCGCGCGCAAAAGTGTGGTGTACGTGTTGTGTGTGGGGTTGTGTGTGTGTGTGTCTGTATGTGTGTGTGTGTGTGTGTGTGCGTGGTGTGTGTGCGTGTGTGCCTGTCCTGTCCCTGAAGAGAGAGAGAGAGAGAGAGAGAGAGAGAGAGAGAGAGTTCTTTGTTTTTCACCTTTGTTATGCAGTGTCCTTCGGTCGCGTACCTCTGCCTGTTTGCCTGTCTTCTTTTTTTCTTCAATCATGCCCCCGCCCTGTCCCCCCCCCCCCCCCCTTTCTCTTTTTTTTCTCTCTCCAGCTGCCACTCCTCCCCTTCTCATAATCATTCCCCCTCCCTCTCCAAATCTCCACAGTCACTTTTCTTACTCACCTCACTACCTCTTTCGACATTTTACAATTCGCTGTGTTTTGGTGATGATATTGGTTTCGAATCTCTAACTTTCAAGAAGATCTGCCTCATTTTTCAACTGTTTATATACGCCCACGTTTCTTTTTTTCTTTTTTTTTCTTTTTCTTTTTTTTTTTTTTTTGCTGTCCCAACCTCTGCGCCACTTCAGAGGCAGTGCACCCACGCCGCTAATTCCGACAACCCGTCCACAGCCACAGCCCGGTCGGCCCCGCCGCAGCCCCGGCACCGGCAATCCACAGGGAGCAGTCAATGTCAAGTCGTCAAGAAGCAACCCACCGGAGGAGACACTGCACTGCTGCCGAGTCACTTCGGTGGTGTTCAGTGGCGCCTGTTCTGATCTAACATACGCAGGACACCACCTACTAAGCCACCTACTGACGACAATAATTGCTTAGTCGCGGAGCCGGCGTGAGTGAGCTCTCCCTCCGGAGGGCGCCACCACGTCCGTCCAACGACAGCCCCCATGGACCCAACGATACCGGTGACCCCGACGAAACCAAACCAAGACCACAGACGTGGGAGGACATCGAAATTGAGGTCACCATGGGTACAGGGCATGACGGACCACAGAACTTGAGACATTTTTTTTTATGGTGATCGATGAGAATGAGGGTGATTTAAGATGATGCTACGGATTTCATTTTGGTCTGAAACTACATGACAGGGCTGTACTCTACGCTTCCTGTCATAATATATCCCGGCGTCAACCAGGCCCGAGAGATACAGACACCTGCAGTGTTGGTCAGGAAATTTGAGCAACACTCTCAGAAACGCATCCATTAAGTGGATGAAACTCGACTTTGTGGTCCCAGTCTTCCCAACTGAGTCCGCAGCAAACTCAACTCTGGGTAGGAGCCGGTCGGGGCAGAAAAACCCACATGACTCTGATGGGATTCGAACCCACGACCTCCCAGCCGGGAGTCCGCGACGCTAACCACTTCGCCACGGCGGCTGGTCACGTCCACGTTTCTTATCATTACTATGAAATCTTTAACGATAATATGCATAGCAATGAATTACTTGTTGAATCGTTTGTGCGTCGGTCATTCGTTAATTTGTGTTTGTCTTGTTCGTTCCTCCCTCTCCATCCACCCTTCCTTTCCTATGGTTTGGTCCCAATAGGATGTCTGTCCCATTTCGCATCAACAGTGCACATGCGACTGTCTCCCTCAGATCTGAGCTTCACCATTGCTTCAAATCTGGATCTAGTTGCAAAGCGAGAGGACTGCAGGCGGAAATCTAAACAAATCTTAAATAAATGTTAGCGAACCGCCCAGAGAACGTGGACAAACGAGTCACAAGACGAAACACAGCTAGTTTCGACCTCTTAGGTCTTCATCAGGTGAGACATTAACGAATAAAACAATGAAAATTCACTTAGCTTTGATCGCTTCAGATCACTTCGTAGGGTTCAGCGCAAGGAAGAAGGCGTTGAATGAGAACGAGGCTGTTGGAAGGGAAATAGTGAGCGAGTCAAAGTCGTAATGAAGATAATAATATTACTGATAGGAATACTAATAATGGTCAAAATACTGAGAGAAAAAAAAAAAAAAAGGGACAAGATTACTACCAATCTGTGTCAATAAGTATGGGTATGGGAGAAAGGAGAGTGGGTTAGAGGATTCTTAAACAGCAGGGTTGCCGTGGCAACAGTCCCAGAGGCGAAGGCGATGGTGATGTCAATGCCAGTGGTAGTATCAATACTAGCAATAGTATTACTGAATGATTCTGCTAACAACGATAGTGAAGGTTAAGGTAATGAAAGCATGATACAGAAATATATTTAGAAAATACATTTTTATAATAATCAAATAAATAAATAAATGAAACATTAAAAATAATAATAAATTAAAAAATCAGTAAATAATAATAATAAAAAAAAAATAATAATAAAATAATAATAATAATAATAATGATAATAAATGCATAAATAAGATAGCTATAAGTTGTGTGAGGTGAATAGTGGGAGATAAGGTAGTATGTGTGTGTTGGTGGGAGGATATTATGGGCTGAGATTGAAGTGGTGGGTTGGTACATGTTACTTTAAGGTGTAGATGCTATGAGGGTGGAGGGAAGAAGGGGATGGGTTTACGTACTAACTGGGGGAGGGGGAGGGGCAACATATTCACACCTATACACAATCTCTCTCTCTCTCTCTCTCTCTCTCTCTCTCTCTCTCTCTCCCCCCCCCCCCCCCTTTCACGACCAGCGATAAAGGAGCCAGCATTCTATTTATTATGTGTGTGTGTATGTGTGAGTGTGAGTGTGTGTGTGTGTGTGTGTGTGTGTGTGTGTGTGTGTGTGTGTGTGTGTGTGTGTGTGTGTGTTCCATTTGTAATATCAGCCTTATTCATTGGTTACCCCCACCTCCACCCCCAGCAACCGCCATATCCACCAACACCCCTACACACATCATTACTAGGGCAGGGGGAGGGGGGAGTAAGTCGATTGATGTAGCAAATGGAGAGACTCAGAGAGTGTAGGAAAAGGGAAGATGATGATAGTTGCAACCTATGTCTGAGGTAAACAGAGGGAGGTAGGGTGGAATGGGTGTGTGTAGGTGGGGGATATTTCAGGCTGGAGCTGCAGAGATGGAATGGTACATACTACTTTTGGACGTTGATGCCATGAGGGTGGACGGTGCCCAGTTTGGCAATGAGATGAGATTCCTGCATAAGGCGTTCCAAGCTGTCACTCTTAGATTGCCAAAGTGCCAAGACTTTGATATGGTTGATGTTGTGTTGGGCATGGTTGAAGTGTAGAGCGACTGGTTTGGGCCGATGGTGGCGGATGTCGGCCAGGTGTTCAGAGATGCGCGTCTCAAGTGTGCGAGATGTCTCACCTACATAGATCTTACCGCACAGCTGACAGTGGATGGCATACACAATGTTGTGGCTCTGGCAGGAGAAAGTGCGTTTAATAGTGAAAGAGCCTGTGGGGCCATGTAGGATGGTGTCTGGTTTGGTGAGAGAGCAGATTTTGCAGTTGGGTTTTGAGCAGGGGAAAGTACCTGGTGGCTTAGGTGTTGAGATTTTGTTCAGCTTAGAGCGCACCAGTAGGTCGTTGAGGTTTTTGTCACGTTTGAAAGTGATCATTGGTGTGGTCTCAAAGGCAGGTTTATGATTTTCTACTATGTGCCAGTTAGACTTCAGGATCCTGCAGATGGGCAGATTGTGAGGATGGAAGAGAAGGCAGGCAGTGGGTCTGTCTGTCTCTTTGGGAGGTTTAGTTTCCAGAGTAGATCTTCTGGATTTAGCTGCAGTGCGGCTGAGAGCATCACTGATGACGGCACTAGGGTATCCACGGTTGGTGAAAAAATCAGACATTTTGGCTGCTTGTATAGTGAAATCCTCTTCGCTAGAGCACAGTCTGCGTAGGCGAAGGAATTCAGAATATGGAATGCTATTTTTAGTGGACTGGTGGTGGGAAGATGTGTAGTCCAGGTATGAGTGCGCATCAGTAGGTTTGTAGAAGACTGAGGTTTGAAGCAGTCCATTTTTGAGGGAGATAGTGATGTCCAGGAAATTAACTGACTGTGAAATGGTGTAGGTCAGCTGGATGGATGGATGGAAGGTCTGTGCAAAGTTGAGGAAATTCTGGAGGTCATGTTCTGGCATGGATGTGGCTCCCAATCCATCATCTATGTATCTTTTGTAGAGCTCTGGTGTTGGGCCTGTGTAAGAGGTTAGTAGGCAGTGTTCTAGGTGTCCCATGAAGAGGCAGGCATAGGATGGTCCCATTTTGGTTCCCATAGCAACACCACTGATTTGTGAGAACGTGTGGTTGTTGAATTCAAAAGTATTGAGGGTGAGGACTAATTCTGCAAGTCTGACTAGTGTAGCTGTGGGAGGGTGTTGTTGGTTGGGGGGCCGTTTGTTAAGAAAGAATGCGAGGGCCTTCAGTCCATCAGCATGAGGGATGGAAGTGTAGAGAGAGACGACATCAAGGGTAAAGAGGAGGCTGGGTTTGAAAGCGGGATCTGTGTTGTATGAATGAATCATGTTGAGTGTGTGTGTAGTGTCTTTGAGGTATGTGGGGAGGCCTTGTACTATGGGCTGGATGAGAGAGTCTAAGTACTGTGAAATGTGTTCTGTAGGGCAGCTGCATGCAGATACTATGGGTCTGCCGGGAGTATTGGTTTTGTGTATTTTAGGGAGCAGGTAGAAGGTGGGTTGTTTGGTGTCTGTCATTATGAGGAGTTTGGCTGTCTTCGGTAAGTTGTTATGTTTGATTTCTTGTTTAACTGTGGTTGAGATGAGTTTCTGGTGTTGGGGGAGGGGTGATGCTGTGAGTGGTGTATAGAAATTTGTGTCTGACAGTTGTCTGTGTGCTTCTTTTATGTACAACTGTTTGTCCCAGACCACCACTGCACCACCCTTGTCTGCTGGTTTGATGACAATGTCTTGTCTTTGTCTCAGTGATTCAAGGGCTTTTTGTTCATCCCGTGAGAGGTTGGAATTGCGGACAGGTTTGGATTTAACTTGAGAGATTTCTTTTCTACACTTTTTGATGTAGAGTTCAACTTCAGTGGATTTGTCAAGAGGTGGCTGGCGAAGCACTGGAGTTCGAAAAAGGTGGGTAAAAATGTCTGAGCTGTCTGGTAGAGGGGGCTTGGGCACACCGTCAAGTGCAGCCATCCATCTTAATTTTCTAAAGAATCTTTCAACATCAACGTGGTTTTGATATTTATTGGTGGCAGGCTGAATGGGAATAAATTTCAGACCTTTTGCCAGGACTGATCTTTCATCATTGGTGAGAGTCAGATTATCAGGAATGCAGCGAACAAGGTGGCGGTGTTGCACATGGGTGATAGAAGGGTCAGTTTTGTGTGTAGGGGGATTCAACTGGTCTGGGTTTGCCTCGTGTTTGTTTCGTAATTTTGATAACTTGTCTTGCTTAATCTGGTAGCAGTGATTGTGAATGAGCTGGTTGTGTGTATGGATGAGCTGTCTGAGTCTTGAAGCAGTGGCTATGGGCATGATGATTGTGGTTTGTTGTTTGAAATGTTGAAGAAGACGGGAGAGAGATTCCAGGGATGAATTGATGTGTTTTGATATGTGCCAACATGAGTCTACGGCTGGCTTGGAATAGAATTCTTGTAGTGGTAGTGGTAAGAGCGGTGTTGTGAAGATCGGATGGGGTGTGAGAAAGTGAGAAGCCGCGAGGGGTGATTCGCAGTCGAATGCATTGTTTTAGAAAGTTGAGATGAGATGCAGATTTCGTTTTCTGAAACTGTGTTTTAGCATATCCTAGTGCAAATGGCTGGATGATAGGTGGCAGAAAATGAATGGACTGGTGAAAACTGGCATGTGTACGGGAGAGGAATTGGGGGGCCGGCATTATGTTCTGATTTAGGTTCTTAGAGTTGAGAGGTCAGGAGTGCCTGATTGCGATCGCACGTACACGACTAAAAACGTATGTTAAACGAAATACGGATCAATGATTAACAGTATACAATGATCGAAAGACGTATACACGATAACAATCACACACACTGATGACGTAAACAGAAATACAAAACAACGAAGGGTAGCAGTCAGTATGAATCAAAATAGATCTAGTTGCAAAGCGAGATTTACGTATATCTATTTTGATTCATACTGACTGCTACCCTTCGTTGTTTTGTATTTCTGTTTACGTCATCAGTGTGTTCGATCATTGTATACTGTTAATCATTGATCCGTATTTCGTTTAACATACGTTTTTAGTCGTGTACGTGCGATCGCAATCAGGCACTCCTGACCTCTCAACTCTAAGAACCTAAATCAGAACATAATGCCGGCCCCCCAATTCCTCTCCCGTACACATGCCAGTTTTCACCAGTCCATTCATTTTCTGCCACCTATCATCCAGCCATTTGCACTAGGATATGCTAAAACACAGTTTCAGAAAACGAAATCTGCATCTCATCTCAACTTTCTAAAACAATGCATTCGACTGCGAATCACCCCTCGCGGCTTCTCACTTTCTCACACCCCATCCGATCTTCACAACACCGCTCTTACCACTACCACTACAAGAATTCTATTCCAAGCCAGCCGTAGACTCATGTTGGCACATATCAAAACACTCAATTCATCCCTGGAATCTCTCTCCCGTCTTCTTCAACATTTCAAACAACAAACCACAATCATCATGCCCATAGCCACTGCTTCAAGACTCAGACAGCTCATCCATACACACAACCAGCTCATTCACAATCACTGCTACCAGATTAAGCAAGACAAGTTATCAAAATTACGAAACAAACACGAGGCAAACCCAGACCAGTTGAATCCCCCTACACACAAAACTGACCCTTCTATCACCCATGTGCAACACCGCCACCTTGTTCGCTGCATTCCTGATAATCTGACTCTCACCAATGATGAAAGATCAGTCCTGGCAAAAGGTCTGAAATTTATTCCCATTCAGCCTGCCACCAATAAATATCAAAACCACGTTGATGTTGAAAGATTCTTTAGAAAATTAAGATGGATGGCTGCACTTGACGGTGTGCCCAAGCCCCCTCTACCAGACAGCTCAGACATTTTTACCCACCTTTTTCGAACTCCAGTGCTTCGCCAGCCACCTCTTGACAAATCCACTGAAGTTGAACTCTACATCAAAAAGTGTAGAAAAGAAATCTCTCAAGTTAAATCCAAACCTGTCCGCAATTCCAACCTCTCACGGGATGAACAAAAAGCCCTTGAATCACTGAGACAAAGAAAGACATTGTCATCAAACCAGCAGACAAGGGTGGTGCAGTGGTGGTCTGGGACAAACAGTTGTACATAAAAGAAGCACACAGACAACTGTCAGACACAAATTTCTATACACCACTCACAGCATCACCCCTCCCCCAACACCAGAAACTCATCTCAACCACAGTTAAACAAGAAATCAAACATAACAACTTACCGAAGACAGCCAAACTCCTCATAATGACAGACACCAAACAACCCACCTTCTACCTGCTCCCTAAAATACACAAAACCAATACTCCCGGCAGACCCATAGTATCTGCATGCAGCTGCCCTACAGAACACATTTCACAGTACTTAGACTCTCTCATCCAGCCCATAGTACAAGGCCTCCCCACATACCTCAAAGACACTACACACACACTCAACATGATTCATTCATACAACACAGATCCCACTTTCAAACCCAGCCTCCTCTTTACCCTTGATGTCGTCTCTCTCTACACTTCCATCCCTCATGCTGATGGACTGAAGGCCCTCGCATTCTTTCTTAACAAACGGCCCCCCAACCAACAACACCCTCCCACAGCTACACTAGTCAGACTTGCAGAATTAGTCCTCACCCTCAATACTTTGAATTCAACAACCACACGTTCTCACAAATCAGTGGTGTTGCTATGGGAACCAAAATGGGACCATCCTATGCCTGCCTCTTCATGGGACACCTAGAACACTGCCTACTAACCTCTTACACAGGCCCAACACCAGAGCTCTACAAAAGATACATAGATGATGGATTGGGAGCCACATCCATGCCAGAACATGACCTCCAGAATTTCCTCAACTTTGCACAGACCTTCCATCCATCCATCCAGCTGACCTACACCATTTCACAGTCAGTTAATTTCCTGGACATCACTATCTCCCTCAAAAATGGACTGCTTCAAACCTCAGTCTTCTACAAACCTACTGATGCGCACTCATACCTGGACTACACATCTTCCCACCACCAGTCCACTAAAAATAGCATTCCATATTCTGAATTCCTTAGCCTACGCAGACTGTGCTCTAGCGAAGAGGATTTCACTATACAAGCAGCCAAAATGTCTGATTTTTTCACCAACCGTGGATACCCTAGTGCCGTCATCAGTGATGCTCTCAGCCGCACTGCAGCTAAATCCAGAACATCTACTCTGGAAACTAAACCTCCCAAAGAGACAGACAGACCCACTGCCTGCCTTCTCTTCCATCCTCACAATCTGCCCATCTGCAGGATCCTGAAGTCTAACTGGCACATAGTAGAAAATCATAAACCTGCCTTTGAGACCACACCAATGATCACTTTCAAACGTGACAAAAACCTCAACGACCTACTGGTGCGCTCTAAGCTGAACAAAATCTCAACACCTAAGCCACCAGGTACTTTCCCCTGCTCAAAACCCAACTGCAAAATCTGCTCTCTCACCAAACCAGACACCATCCTACATGGCCCCACAGGCTCTTTCACTATTAAACGCACTTTCTCCTGCCAGAGCCACAACATTGTGTATGCCATCCACTGTCAGCTGTGCGGTAAGATCTATGTAGGTGAGACATCTCGCACACTTGAGACGCGCATCTCTGAACACCTGGCCGACATCCGCCACCATCGGCCCAAACCAGTCGCTCTACACTTCAACCATGCCCAACACAACATCAACCATATCAAAGTCTTGGCACTTTGGCAATCTGAGAGTGACAGCTTGGAACGCCTTATGCAGGAATCTCATCTCATTGCCAAACTGGGCACCGTCCACCCTCATGGCATCAACGTCCAAAAGTAGTATGTACCATTCCATCTCTGCAGCTCCAGCCTGAAATATCCCCCACCTACACACACCCATTCCACCCTACCTCCCTCTGTTTACCTCAGACATAGGTTGCAACTATCATCATCTTCCCTTTTCCTACACTCTCTGAGTCTCTCCATTTGCTACATCAATCGACTTACTCCCCCCTCCCCCTGCCCTAGTAATGATGTGTGTAGGGGTGTTGGTGGATATGGCGGTTGCTGGGGGTGGAGGTGGGGGTAACCAATGAATAAGGCTGATATTACAAATGGAACACACACACACACACACACACACACACACACACACACACACACACACACACACACACACACTCACACTCACACATACACACACACATAATAAATAGAATGCTGGCTCCTTTATCGCTGGTCGTGAAAGGGGGGGGGGGGGGGGAGAGAGAGAGAGAGAGAGAGAGAGAGAGAGAGAGAGAGAGAGAGAGAGATTGTGTATAGGTGTGAATATGTTGCCCCTCCCCCTCCCCCAGTTAGTACGTAAACCCATCCCCTTCTTCCCTCCACCCTCATAGCATCTACACCTTAAAGTAACATGTACCAACCCACCACTTCAATCTCAGCCCATAATATCCTCCCACCACACACACACATACTACCTTATCTCCCACTATTCACCTCACACAACTTATAGCTATCTTATTTATGCATTTATTATCATTATTATTATTATTATTATTTTATTATTTTTTTGAATTATTATTATTATTATTTACTGATTTTTTAATTTATTATTATTTTTAATGTTTCATTTATTTATTTATTTATTTGATTATTATAAAAATGTATTTTCTAAATATATTTCTGTATCATGCTTTCATTACCTTAACCTTCACTATCGTTGTTAGCAGTATCATTCAGTAATACTATTGCTAGTATTGATACTACCACTGGCATTGACATCACCATCGCCTTCGCCTCTGGGACTGTTGCCACGGCAACCCTGCTGTTTAAGAATCCTCTAACCCACTCTCCTTTCTCCCATACCCATACTTATTGACACAGATTGGTAGTAATCTTGTCCCTTTTTTTTTTTTTTTTCTCTCAGTATTTTGACCATTATTAGTATTCCTATCAGTAATATTATTATCTTCATTACGACTTTGACTCGCTCACTATTTCCCTTCCAACAGCCTCGTTCTCATTCAACGCCTTCTTCCTTGCGCTGAACCCTACGAAGTGATCTGAAGCGATCAAAGCTAAGTGAATTTTCATTGTTTTATTCGTTAATGTCTCACCTGATGAAGACCTAAGAGGTCGAAACTAGTTGTGTTTCGTCTTGTGACTCGTTTGTCCACGTTCTCTGGGCGGTTCGCTAACATTTATTTAAGATTTGTTCAAATCTGGAGTTAGTAATTGTTTGCAGGAGGGGGAGAGGACATCTTAGTGGGAATTAAAAAAAAAACGCATTTCATCCTACCACACAAACAATGACACGGATGATGTCTAAACCTGGCATGAGCGCATACAGTGTTTGTTTCTCTCTCTCTCTCTCTCTCTCTCTCTCTCTCTCTCTCTCTCTCTCTCTCTGTGTGTGTGTGTGTGTGTGTGTGTGTGTGTGTGTGTGTGTGCACGCGCGCCCCCGGGGGGGGTTCGCGTGCGTGCGTGCGTGTGTGTCCATGCAAACACGTGAGTGTATTTGTGTTTTTAAATGTGTGTGTGTGTGTGTGTGTGTGTGTGTGTGTGTGTGTGTGGTTGTGTTTGTATGTGTGTGTGTGTATGTGTGTGTGTGTGTACGTGCGTGCGTGTGCGTGAGCTCGCTCTCATCGGTCTGCCTTTCTGCCAAGAATAGCATGGTGTATAACTTACATGCAAAACTGTTTTCTACTGTGTTTTGTTTGTTTGCTTGTACTAATGATGCAATTGGTTTATTTTCTTACAGTGATTGTTGTTGATATTGTTGCTTTTTGTTGTTGGTTTTGTTTGTTGTCGTTGTTTTTTTTTTTGTCTTTCTTTGGTTCTTCTTATGAATATGTTTACTCACAGGACCTGCATTTAAAGTCTCGTTCAAAGGACTTGCTCAGGGTTTGTGTCTACAGGGATGTGGACCCTGAAGAGAAAGTCTACTCTAGCCTGACTGTCTCTAGAGGGGACTGAACTCGGAACTTCTGGATCCAGAAACCAATGGTTCATACATTCCATCGATCAGGTCTTGCTATGTGAGTGAAAAAACTATTATGCGTCATACATTATATCGATCAAGTCTTGCTTTGTGAGTGAAAAACTGTTATGAGAACACAACAGTGCCCCATTCTATCTAATATCCTCAACCCCTTAGAAATCAAATGAAAAGAACTGATTATTCATGGACTCAGCAAGTTCTGTTCTTGTTGGACGTTCAAAGATCGTTTAATTAAGCCACCAAAAACACGAAGAATGGTCACGAATTTAGAAGTACAGCCGTAGCTGTTCTTATTCAACGCATACAAGTGATTATGAAATCAGTCTGCAACTGACGACAAGAACAGCTTAGCCATGCAGTCAAACGTATAGTAGTAACTGCACATAAGGAAGCGAAAGTGAAGAAACAAATACGATGAAAAAAGACAACATCATTTTTTTTTAAAGCCAACAGCAGAAACAAAACAATAGAATAACAATAACAAAGAGGACTCCTTCCTTCCACACGGATAAAAAGATTCAGCGACTGTCTAGTTATCAAGTCTGGTTTTGGCTTTGGTTACCTAATCAGCTAGAAGAAGAAGAAGAAGAAGAAGAAGAAGAAGAAGAAGAAGAAGAAGAAGAAGAAGAAGAAGACGATGGGGGAATCAGGGAGGGAGGGAGGGAGGGAGAGTCAGTTATACAGTCATACTAATAAATACGAACGACTTTTTCCCATATGCCTCACATATGATTTGTACTTGGACGCGAGTGACAGATAAATTCATACAATGTGTGATTCGCACTATGCACAACTGTTTTGGCAACTGCCGACATGGCTTGGAAATCAACAATCTACTTCCATAAAATAATCCCTTGATTTTCGTTTACATCCCTATTTTTCCTCTAATGTTCTTATGGCCTTCTACATTTCCTTAAGGTGTCCCCATAATGCACTCTAAGAAATTAACAGCACGTTGGGCAGACACGAAAAACTAAAGTCGAGAGAGAGAGAGAGAGAGAGAGAGAGAGAGAGAGAGAGAGACACAGAGAGAGAGAGAGAGAGAGAGAGAGAGAGAGAGAGAGAGATTGGTGGGCAGGCATGTAGGCAGTCAGAGACAGTGGAAAGGACAATTACCGAACGTCAGTGTTATGTAAGTGGCAGAAAACTCTGCACGCATGGGACCGGCTGCTAGAGCCGCCGTTAATTGCCTTCGTTGGTGAAGAACCAGGATAAACACCTCCCGCAAAATTTATGTCCTGGTATTTTTTTTTATTCGTTTTTCATGATTTTCTAGTCGTTTGTGGCAGAGTGAATAGTACGTTTATCAAAAGTGAGTCTCTGTGTGTGTATCTGTCTATCTATCTGTCTATCTATCTATCTGTCTATCTATCTATCTTCTATCTTACCATAGACTTATACCATCGATAAGATATAATGTATGGCTTAAGAGGCATATAAGTTGGGAATGGAAAGAAGACCTTTAGAAATTTATCCCTTGCCTTTTTGTAAATAGACTAGATAAGTAAAACTAGACAGGGTCTGGGGAGAGCACAAACCTCAGGAAAGGTCGCACATTTTTGAACTTATCAATCCCTTACTCACATTCCATTGCACAGCATCTGACCCTTGATTCCTGTCCACACTTACATAGTACTGTGTTCGTCCTTGGACCATAATCCCCCTTCCACAAAGTTTGATTTAATTTGGGGTAGTGGTTCTGTGCAGTTGTCACTAGACAAACAAATAAACAGAGACATGAGTAACGCATAACCTCCCCAGTAGAAGTAACACTGTGCATTTTCAATGTACTTTCTGCCAAATGGGTAAGTTCTATCTTTTTCCTCTTTACTTTAAATCTCTATGTTATGGGTTTTTTTTGAAATCTCGTTTTTGTTACGGTAATGTAAACACGAAAATAGAAATCAAATCGCCTCGTCACTCCACCCCCGCCTCCACACCCAGTGAGGAGTGTTTGGGTGAGAAATGTTAAAGGGTGGAAGAAAGTGAAAAGATCAAAGAGAAAGAAAAAAAAATGTGAAGAAAAAACATACCTTGTCCATTGGCCTATTTGCCGTACACATCATGGCACGCTCACTCCATCTAAAGCAAGTACTGAACGATCTTACCAAGATACCAACAGACCACCAGCATGTTCTGTCTCATCTTCGAAATACTGTCAGTGGCATCAATCTAACATTGGTAGTTCCATCTCCTCAACACACCAAAATCAAAGCATTTAATTCTTTAATCCCTTTGATGCATGGAGGATTCCAGAATAATGAATATAAATTCTAACACAAAGTATCCTACTGGAAAGATGTATTACGAACGTAAATAGAATCAGTTTCAGTTTCATCAAGGAAGCGTCACTGTGTGCGGACTAGTCCATATACGCTACACCACATCCGCTAAGTTTTGAGACCACACTGTGCATGATTTTTAAGCTGATGGATAAATGAATTAACAACTAAGATGAGAGAATTGAAGAAGAGGGTCTCGTGGCTACGACTTAGCAGATGTATGACCGACTCGTTAGCCCAACGCGCTAGTCAGACCTTGAGTGCCTTTCTGACATTGGTTGTGTCTTTTTTAAAAATGTATGTGTTTGTGTAGTGGATGTACACGTATGTTGTATGGATGTGTGGGCACGGGCCCATGTGTGTTCGCGTGCGCATGTGCGTGTGTGTGTGTGTGTGTGTGTGTGTGT
>CM065728.1:34637654-34670154 GCA_033310375.1 Conus canariensis
CTCTCTCTCTCTCTGTCAATGTGTCTGTCTTTTCCCCTCCCTTTCACTCTCTCTCTCTCTCTCTCTCTCTCTCTCTCTCTCTCTCTCTCTCTCTGTTCTTCTTGTTCTTCTTCTGGTGCTGCTACAGCTCTCTCCGCTTTGTTTCCTGTGCCTGTTCCTTTTCTTGTGATTCCTATCGCTTTTTACTTCTATTTTTCTTCCAAGCCTCACCCATCTACTACCCCTTTCCTTTCTTCCCTCTTACTTTCTTTCCTTTTTTCTTCTGTTTTTCATTTATCCCTCCATTCATTCTTTTCGCCAGAGTTTTTCGTCGTCTCTCTCTTTTTTTTTTTTTCGTTCCCTCCTCCTTCTCCTTTCTTCATTCGTTCCCGATAAGAACACGACTGGAACTCAACTAATGGCGTTGGTGTCACGGTGTTTCTGGACGCTGGGAAGTGGAGAGAGAGAGAGAGAAGAGAGAGAGAGAGAGAGAGAGAGAGAGAGAGAGAGAGAGAGAGTGTGTGGTGTGTGTGTGTGTGTGTGTGTGTGCGCGCGCGGGCGCATGCGACTGTATGAGTTAGGGAAATGGAAGGGGTTGACAAGAGAGCTGGGAGGGGTTAGGGTAGGGGGAAGGGGGGTGGAAGTGAAGATGGAGGAGAGTGTCGGGAATGATGTGTGCTGGAGAAAAAGAGGTCGATGCACGTGCGCAAAGTGCGAACGGATGTGGGTTCATTTAGTTCTTGTCGTGCCGATTTCTGGTTGCGTTGTGAATGGAATATTAATGTCCTGTCCGTTTGCCTTTTTCTGTGCTTAATAATATTTGCTGTTGTTGGCGTTTTCTTCTACTTTTGTTCCGTCGTTCTCCTACTCGTTTCTTCTGATTCTCAGTATGCGTGTGTGTGTGTGTGTGTGTGTGTGTGTGTGTGTGTGTGTGTGTGTGTGTGTGTGTGTGTGTGTTGTGTGTGCGTGTGTGTGTACGTGCGTGCGTGCGTGCGTGCGTTGTGTGTGTGTGTGTGTGTGTGTGTGTGGTGTGGTGTGTGTGTGTGTGTCTGCGTGCGCGCGTGTGCGCAAGTGTTTGTGTGTGCGTGCGTGTGCGCATGCGTGCGTGCGCGCGTGCGCTGCCTAGATGTATTGATTTTGCAGTGGTGGAGGATGCAGAGGAGAGGACCTGAGCACGTGAGAAGAGGGGGGGGGGGGGGGGGTTAGACAATTTGAATGGCAAAAGCTGAAGGAACATTCACTACAAGACCTAAGGTTATGGATCCTAAGTATTTTTTTACGCAGGACTGGAGACTACATAGATCTTGGCAACTAGACTGTTTAAGTACCAATGACACGCAGCATGAAATGTAGACCACAGGAAGACAATGATAAATACATCGATGTACATGAACTAAATATGTGTGGCACAAAATCAGGTGGCTATTCGTGGAGTGAAGCAAGGGAAGTAAGAAACGAGTTCGAGAGATGATTTTTATGCAAACCAAAATCAAGCAGGCGATATCCAGGTTTTGTTTTCCATTATGTCTTATAAGATATAGAAAGATAGTACCTGAAATACACAAACACATTTCATTAAATGGCAATCGAAGAAGGAAGGACAAAAGCTGGACGATTGTCTGCGTGCGCTGACATGGATCCCAGACACAGACAGGCACAAGCACAGCCTGCTCAGTCCGTATGATAACATAGCAATGTGCACAGTATGATTACATGGTCAGGATGAAATGTACACAACGTTGGAATGATAATTCAAAGCAAACAGAGACAGCAAATAAACTGGCCTGGCAAACATGGAAGAGAGTTATATTTGTACTATTTTAAGTACGAAGTATGGGTATCCGAGAATTCTTTTTTTTTTCTAATCAACAACTTCGTATTGTAACCTGAAATGTACCGCGTTGACTATGTTTACAGTAAAAAAAAAAATACCGCGCCAGTATATGTGACAGTTGCTGGGCTCAACAGTTCAATAGCACTGGTGGTTTTCTTTTAAGTACTTATGAATTAAATACTTACAAGTTGTCCAATACATGAGGCTGTCACCAGTGGGACCTGCCAGCAGCGAGCGTTCTGGTGTCACTTCAGACGCTATGCATTATTTAGAATCATGCTGTATGGTCTGATGTCAGTTCAGCCTTGGCCTTCTTCTTTATCTTCTTCTTGAAGGCATCTACCAAAACACTTGGTTTGCCAGACATACGAAGCCCAGATACTTTATCAGCGCTGGTGGTTCAGGCGTCGTTCCCTTATCAAACAATGGACTGTGGCACACAAGATATTTAAGGGTTTCAAACTGCAGAGTAAACTTTACATTGACGAAGTACCTCGTGCGCTTTAACCTAATCGTGACGGTTTATGAAAATGTGGGCCTTTGTAGCGGTGCCTATAGCATGAAGAAGTAACATCATTTCATTCTGCTACTTGCTCTAAATGTCCAACCTCTTTACAAAAGTCAGGATGGTGATCACATGAACAATGCTACCTGTAAAATCCTTTCACTTAAATCTGGTTTCTTCGTTAGTGGCTGCAACTATTAAGTGACAGTTTCACCTGTTAGCTAAGTGAATAACCATTTAGACAACAGTTAACCTTTTGAATTATTTCTGTAGTTTCCAAAGAGGCATGCAATGCCCTGAATACTTTATGATGACATGATCCTTGCCTTTTTGTGGTCCAGCAATTCCTTGAGTTTCTCTCCACTATATGTGGTACTCCACCGCGTTCTCGACGTCTTTATGTGACCTCTTCCTCGGATGTTTGTGTAGTATGTGCTGAGCTGTCCTGTCACTTCACTCTGAACTCACTCGTTTTGTATGACTAATTAACGAGAGACACTAAAAGACATGTCATACTATCAAAGCACAGCTGATGTTGCTTTGAGCATATTACACCACCATCACTTTAGACTGGTCTGATCACGTTTCCTTACTGTCACACAGTATGTAAGCTACAGTTTGTTGGCTTTTGTTCCATCATTGTTCTCAGCCCTTGCTAAGAAAATCCTCCCTTGATCTTAACATAGTTGTAGCTTCATCATCCGTCTGTTATTCCCCATCCGAACGTCTCAGAAATCAATCATAATGCAAACACATCTAACCATCTGCACTTAAACAATCTATGTCTTTGTTCTCGGTCTTTTTATAGCCCCGGCCACATAAGCAAACAACTTTTGCAATTGATTTTGTCAGTTCCAGTACTCCGCTGTGTGATTCATTAAAGAGAGTGTAGTTATGGAATCGATGCAAACAGCAACAGAAAATGCAGCCTCAGGAGTACAGAGCTTTTCGCACATTGGTGTAATGTATAAAATGTGCACCATCCTGATATCGCCATAGCTCCGGAAGACAGGTTACTAGGTCATAAACAACTACGTTATGCCATGTCGATCTTTGTAAACCTGCTAACCAGCGAGTGCATTTCGTTACATACTTGTTGATTTTCATTTAAAAGAAATAACAACGAACATTTGAAAAACAGGTGTTCCAAAACAAGACTTAAACCCTGCGTATTCAGTGACCATTCACTGAAAAAGAGGGGATTCAGTACAAAACGGAGTGTTGTGTCATCTTAACCAGCACTGCCGCCATTTTGCTCTCGTTATCCTTTATGGCAAGCGACACTGTAAACAACGTCATTATTGTCATCACTTTTGTTATTGTTATTATTGTTATAATTATCATTATTATCATTTTCATGATGATGATTGTTGTTGTTGTTGTTGTTACTGTAGCCGTTGTTGTAGTTGTTGTTGCTGTTGTATTCTTGTTGTTATTGTTCTTGTTGTTTTATTGAGAACTGAAACTAGCTTTGTGTCATCACCATTATCATCAGCCATCTTAAAAGAACGTTTTGAAGGTGTTCATCCGAACGCATTGTAAAGTAATGACCTCAGTTTTGATGTCCACTGCACTGCTAAGCTGAGATAAGTTTATCTCAAAGTCTACAGTGATGTCAAACCCCTGGGGTCTATCGCTGGATGAACGTGATGGATCTAGTGAACGTGGTTTCCCTCCAGAGCTCTGCTACTAAGCAATTATCGTTGTCAATAAAAGGACCCGGTGGGTAGTATACGTCGTTTGATAAGCGCAAGCACCACCAGAAAGCACGTAAATGACCCGTTGGAAATGAGGTATGTCTTCCAGTGCATTGCCTTATGACACCGTGATATCAGACTCAATGTGCAGGAACTGGGACTGCGACAAAACGGCTCCTGACGTGTGGTTGCGAATGGGAGAGGTGGGTGGAGGGGGTCAGAACGGGAAAATCGGAGAAGGTAACGAATGGTGGGTCTGAAAGGAGACAGACAGAGAGAGAGAGACAGAGAGAGAGAGAGGAGGGGGGAGAGAGAGAGAGAGAGGGAGGAAGGAGAGAGAGAGAGAGAGAGAGAGAGAGAGAGAGAGACAGAGAGAGAGAGAGAGAGAGAGAGAGAGTGAGAGAGGGAGAGAGAGACTGAGAGGGTGGTGGTGGTGATTTATGATTTGTCAACAAATGAACATGACGAAGGGCTGCAACAAAGGGAGTCGAGAACTCGGAGGAAACCAGTGGGGAGGAGGTAATGTGATCACGCCAGAAAGGAATATGGTGGAAAGCAAGGAAGGAAGCAGGGCAGGTGGCTGGGTCAGGTGGAGGTTGATGGGGGAAGAGAGTTGTTGTGGACACGCTGAAACAGAAGAAAGAGGTAAGAGGTGGGAATGGAAAGCGGCAAGGATTCTTTATGCATTTCTGGTCTGGTGTGGGGGTGTGATTATGCACGAAATCATACCTGGCTGATTTTATGTTATTTGTGTTTTTGTTTGTTTACCTATTTATGTATTTATTTATTTTATTCACTTATTTCTGATTATTTCTTTACATTTTTTTCATGTTTTAGTTATACCTCTGGGCCATCATATTTTCTGTGGTTTTTCATTCCCATCACATCTGCCTTGTGCATTTTGGTTCCCTATACACAGCCACTCAATTCTTTATGGAGCATAGGGTAGCTGGCAGCCAGCCTCCGAGAGGGTACACTGGATTGCTGCTGAGTCTCTTCCGCGGGGTTCTGTTGTGCCCGTCTTGATCCAACATTTCGTCACAGGCATAGACGTGGAGGGGATATCCAGACTTAGACTACCACGACAGCTGGGCAGAAAGTGCAACAGAATTTTTGTTGTTAAAATCGACGTGGAGGAAGATTCTTAAGATAGTGTCATAGAGTTCTGTCTTGGCCAGTCTCTTTTCTCTTGGTATTTGCCTTTTGCTGTTCTTCCTCCCTCAAACTGTTCTACTCTCTCCTGCCAATCAACCTGTCCCTCCTGTACTATAGGTCATTGCATTGTCATCATTGCCATCGTCATTATTATGATCGTCGCCGTCTAGTAACAAACTGGACTGTCAGCAGTTCGCTTTGGGGTGCCGACTTTTGCCGGTGAGCTGTGCTTGAAACACAAACTCATACACCCATGGGCGCGCCTCCGTGAAATTTGTGTCGTGTTGAATCCAGAGACCATCTCACAGTGGCGTCTTACAGGGAGCAGTTATGACTCTTGGCGTCTTAATGGAATGCCCTGTGCGTGTCTGCACTCTCTGTCAACACAGCGCAGGCTTCCAAGGGTGGTGCAGGATAGTTCTCGGCTGCTTGATTGGCATTTGACGTCAATGATGCTCTCGGTCCCACTGGCGCCTTCGAGTGTATCTTTCCCTTTACCATTAGCAGCAGTGGCTCCAATATCACTACCACTTACCTGTAATGGCCGAATAATCATCATTATCAACGACAGAAGAAGCAACAGCCACAACAGCAGCGGCATTGCTATCCTCCTCCTCCTCAGCACCATTGTCATCATCTTCGTCATTATCATCATCATCATTGCCAGAAGTAGCAGCAGCAACAGTACTAAAAGAAGGACAAGAAATATTAGAAGTAGCACCGGCAGCAGCTGCAGCAGTAGTAGTAGTGGTAGTAGCAGTATTAGCAGCAGCAGCAGCAGTAGTAATAGTAGTAGTGGTGGTGGTGGTAATGGTGGTGATGATGGTGGTGGTGGTGGGTGGGGATGGTGATGGTGATGGTGGTAATGGTGGTGGTGATAGAAGCAGCAGCAGCAGTAACAGCAACACCATAACATTATTTCTTTTACTGTTATAGTCTGGTTTATCGCTTGCATTGACAAGATAATAAGTTTAGTAATGATTTATTTCGGTCTTATGTTAATTCCTGATGATCTCTTTCTCTTGATTTCTTCTGCTGCTCTGCATTCGACAACATCAAAATGTTTTTGTTTAAACCTCGTGGTCCGTATTGTACTGGGAAAAATAATTGATTATCATTCAGCCTCCTGTTCATTCCAAATTATATCTGACTCAGTCACCGGATCACCTCCGCTCCTCTCTCTCTCTCTCTCTCTCTCTCCCTCTGTGTGTGTGTGTGTGTGTGTGTGTGTGTGTGTGTGTGTGTGTGTGTGTGTGTGTGTGTGTGTGTGTGTAACAGTTTCTCTTCTCTACACCTTTTGAAAACTACGTTCTATAACTTTCTAAAAAGAATTGTTTGTGAGTCCGCCAAAGAGCAGGGACAAACGGGTTACAAGACTCATCACGACACGTTTCGACCTCTTAGATTTTCACCAGGCAAGGAAAATGTAAGCGAAGAACGAGCAATGATTTATCTTCTCATCTTCGTAGCAAAGTGAGCGTTGAGTCAATCGGATCTAAGTATTCAAGACAGCTGAGGGACATGGCTTGGTCACAGCACAGACTTTAGAACATGTTGGTGGTATGAACGTTTCATGGAGAAGCAGCGTGAATGCGTGCGTGCGTGTGTGTATATATGCGTGTGCTTATTACGTTTCTTCGCAGTTTCCTGACACACACTTGACATCAGGTGCGTTGCCTGCCTGCTGCCGCTTACCACAGACCATTCCTGTTCACCCGCCATTAAACAAACATGGCGCGAACAGGATCGAGAATGCTGTGCCATTTCCTATTTTCAATACCATAACAAATTTGAAAACGCCCACCTGTTCCCTCCCCTCTCTCCTTCTTCTTCTACCCTCTCCCAACCCACCCACCACACCGCACACCACCTTCCACACCCTTCCCATTCCATCTCAATCATCCCCGGATAAATCGATCCGTCGGTGCTTTCATAATAATCTGTAAGAAGTGGCTATTATCATCGACTGTTCGGCGTCTTCAGCTAGCTCAGAAATTAGGTTTTTAAACCAGTGTGTGTGTGTGTGTCTGTGTGTGTGTGTGTGTGTGTGCGTGCGTGCGTGCGTGCGTGCGTGCACGCGCGTGCGTGCGTGCATGCGTGCGTGCGTGCGTATGTGCGCGGGTATGTGCTTTGTGACGTGTGTGTGTGTTGTGACGTGTGTGTGTGTGTGTGTGTGTGTGTGTGTGTGTGCGCGCGTGCGTGCGTGTGTGCGTGCGTGTGTGTGTGTGTGTGTGTGTGTGTGTGTGTGCGTTAGAGAGAGAGAGAGAGAGAGAGAGAGAGAGAGAGAGAGAGAGAGAGAGATGAGCGTTGAAATCTTTGGAATGTTACTATCGCAGGAACACTGACCTTGGAAAATAGCAAAAGGTGGATGAGGAATAAGAGAAGGAGGAGGAAGATGATATCTTGAAGACGGAGAGAGCAGCGAATGTTTTACATAATTTACCAGTCTCATATTGCTGTACTCGTTTTAAACGAAGAGCGAATATCACCAAAGGACAATGGTGACTGCTCTTGTCATATAGCGAATGAACCTTAGATTCAATGAAGGCTGCCTTATTTAGAGACTAAACCATCAAATCTAATGGAGCAATTCTGGATACGTTATTCAAGGAGTATGCTTTAAAACGCTTCTCTCTGACTTAATTCGTAAAAGAACATGCTTCCTACTGAGTGCCTCATCACAAACATACACCATGAAGCCTCCTCACTGTTTCGAACATACGAGTGTGTGCAAAAACTGTAATCTGTTTCAAACCTGCCCCAAACTTTCTTTTTGTGGACGCTATTTCTGAAACTTCTTTTAACTTCTGGACAAACCTGAATCTAAAATGAAACACCTTTTATTATTCGTCAGTAGACTCGTCCTCTTGCAGAAGTCTTTGACGTAGCTGTAAATTTTGGGTTTAACATTTATGCTGGGGATAGATGACGTGACTATTTCATTACTTGAGGAAGCTCCAAAATCGAAACATTTAGGCTAGTGCCCTTCTCTCTCTCTAAAAGATCGAACTTCTTTCCACCAACACGGTTACTGTTTTACTGCGTGGTCTGCAGTCAACAAACTGTTCTTTTCTCCCAGAAACAATTCTGTGATCGACAAGCACGAACACACACACACACACACACACACACACACACACACGCACACACACACACACACACACACACACATGTTAGCAATATACAACACCAACAACCCAGCCGCCCTTTCCTGCTATGTTTGGTCTCTTTGGTTAGGGAAATTGCTGTCAAAACGAATCCATCGATTGGCACGAGTCATAAATGCCCGGATTGGCTGGCTCAGGTGTGTTAGCGGCACGTGCTGCTGTGCGCGTGCCTAGCAACGCTGCTTGTGGTCTCGGCAATCGGCCAGACGGCTGGGGGACGAGGAATAAACACGAGTGCGAGAGAAAGATGTGTGTGTGTGTGTGTGTGTGTGTGTGTGTGTGTGTGTGTGTGTGCCCATCACATTTTCCTCCGAGAAAAAGCAAAGGTTTCCATGGTGTTTGACGTGAAGACCAGATCAATTCATTGATTCCATGTTATCTCTGGCAACATTTATCTCGGAGTGGTCAATTGACCAAGATAGACCGTCTCTCTCTCTCTCCCTCTCCCTCTCTCTCTCTTCCCTCTTCCTTCTCCTTCTTCTGCTTCTTTTTTTTGCTTGTCTTTCTCTGCCTCGTTGTTTGTCTGTCTGTCTCTTGTGCAGGTTTACATTGCATCGTCATTTATACAAACACACACTAATTAACCAGTCAACCACCCCGCGTTTCCTGCAACGTTGACGTGGTTGCAGGTCTGTATTACATTTTGCCCAAACCCAGGAATTTGCATAAGCACTCAGTGGGGGCGAAGATGCGTATGTGCTCTGCTTCAGATAAATTTGCATACGCCCTAATCGGGGAAATGCGTATGTGTTCGGCGTCAGGTAAATTTGCATAAACAACCAGTGGGAGGAAAATGCGTACGTGCTTTGCGTCAGGTAAATTTGCATAAACACTCATGTGTGTGTGTGTGTGTGGTGGGGGTGGGGGGGGGGGGGTATTTGTACGGCGTCTGGTAACTTTCCATAAACGCTCGGTGGAGGTGTGTGTGTGTGGTGGGGGGGGGGGGGGGGGGGGGGCGTATGCGTTCTGCGTCAGGTAAACTTGCATAAACACTCAGCGGGGTATATTTTTTGTCAATGCTTATGTGTTCGGCGTCCGGTAACGCGTATATGTCTAGCTTCAAAACGTTAACACACAGTCAGTTGAATCTTGCACCTACCAAGCTGCAAGGGCAGCAAAGGCCGTAAATACAGCCATGCCATAGACACACTGCCTGTACAGCTGGTGTCGTAGGCCGTGATGATTTGGTGCTTCTGATCAACTGAATAGGAAAATTTTTATTTGCTGACAAATGGGAGCGCACACGCTATTCCTTAACTTCCAGAAACTGTGGTTTTGAGCTACAATATAATTTTACCTTTTTAAAAATTGCTCAAGTAAGAACTGGGATGGTATCTGCCTTCAGTTGGTTAATAGTGAATAATTGGACTCTAATCTGTTAACTGTGTATCGCTCCAGTTTAGTTTTATCATATCATCGACACTATCAAACGGCCAAAAGAATGAAACTTCCTTGAATCGTTGAAAACGGCTGCTGAGGAGATTTGGTTACAAGTAAATGATCCGTTCTGCTGTGCCGTTGTGTTGTTTTTCTCTAATCCACGTCAAATGTGTTTTTAGGACGTTACTAATCGATAACTTCAGTAAATATAACAATGTAAATTAGAAGCTACCACCCTCACCCGAATTCCTATCCCCCACTCCCAACTAATGGTGAGACATAATAAGTAAAGCGCACAAATATTTCATTATATAATTGATTCTAATCGCCGAAGAAATAAGTAGTAGAGAGGGAAAAAAATCAGCTATTCCTTTGTCATGAAAACCAAGCACAGGCAGAAATTGGAAGGAAGAAATTCACATTTTAATCATTGTACTCCAGCCAGCCACACAAAGACTTTAATACTCGTTCAGGGAAAAACAAAAAAAATCATTCTGAAAATATTAGTTCCTGAAAAAGATGAAGTCCGGAAACAAAGAAGCAAACAGCACAAACAATTCCCGATTTTGTAGCTAAACTGGCAACATCTTACACCAATATGATTAGGCCGTGCACGGAGCGCCAGCCATTCAATGCCAGATTTAAAACGGAAACATATACACACCAAGAACAGCATTTCGATGACCCCAGTCCACCCACAAAGTCACACACACACACACACACACACACACACACACACACACACACACACACACTCTCTCTCTCTCTCTCTCTCTCTCTCTCTCTCTCTGTCTCTCTCTCTCTGCTTACCGCTGTACCTATGAATCTTGGCACCAACGATCCACCACTAACTGTTCTTCAACCCGCCACCATCCATCAAACCCATCACGTCGCTAACACCAACGAGGCAAATCCTTGGGGACTGAAACTGAAATACTGTAACTACACGGTCGAGTTTCATTCCCTTAATGGATGCGTCTCTCAGAGCGTTACTCGATTTTTCTGACCAACGCTGCAGGTGTCTGTGTCTCCTGGGCCTGGTTCATTCCGCAACACATCACGAAATGAGGCACAGAAAACGTCCCTGCTGTGTTGCCTCTGACAGGGATGGAAGTCCAGAGTATTATCGTCTCAAATGTTGTGGCACCTCATACCCTGCTATCATGTCGACTTCAATTTCAATTTCCTCCCTTCGTTCACACCTGTGGTGAATTTGTGTTAAAGTCGTCAGCCTCGGCAGGTCCATGAGTGCGTGATAGCATCGTCCACAGTGGGACTCTGTCACTGGCGCTGGCCCTTGACAAAACAATTATTGTCGTCAGTACGGGCTTAGTAAGAGGTGATCTGCATCCGTTGGATCGGAACAAGTGCTACAGAACACCATCAAAGTGACTCTGCAGAACAGAAGTGTCCTTTCTATATGGTTGGCTTATGACCACGATAATTGAACACTCCCGGCCGGTGAAACACACCGTTTGCACTCTCACGCGAAAGGTTTCCAGATTTTGCTTACGCGAAAAATACTCCGCCCGCGCAGAATGTATTCTCTATACACATACGAAAAGATTCGTACAAGGTTTGTATCCATTTATTGGTTTACATACGTGATTCTGTAAATTTTACGTCGCCTGCATATACATCACATGGAAAACTAATATCACGGGAAACCTCAAACATCTGAAGTAAATCTCAGATGTATAGACATTAATCGAAAAGCGGTAAGTGTCATATTGTTGATTAGGCAAGACAGTGATAAGAAAAAAAAAACTTCTTGCTGGACTCTTTGAGACGACATTGGTGGAGGTATATTGGAGACCCATCGCGAACAATACTGACGTCATTGTTACCATAGGTGAGCGTGCAGCCCAGAGTCGGATGCGCACATACGGCCGCACTGTGGGCATGCAAATGTGGAGGTTGTCAGATCTCTCCTTGCAGGCTTGATGCTTCTGGTCCGGGACTTGTAAGCGTCTCTCTTCAACCACTTGTTCTCTCTTGTGGACAGCGTATCACTAGGCACCGCAAGGGTCTTCCATCTAAACTTCAGGTGTTATTCTTGTTTTACACATGGTGTGCTACTAACGGGCTGATTTGTTACCATCTCGGACGATGAAAAGGTTACAGAAAAGTGAAGTCAATCGGTTCGTAGCAAAAACAAGCAACTGATAAAACATGTCTTTGCCCCAAATTATGCAATAAAATTAAGCCTTTCGCCTATGCAACTCCCTTGCATAGCCTGCAATTAAAGACCGAGGTTTGTTATTTACCTATATATTTTTCTTTCTTTCTTTCTGCCAAAGTACTGAAGGGTATCTTTTGCCTGGCTACATTCGAGAAATGGGAAAATAAATGACGTGGTAAAAAAGTACATCTGGCGAACGCAAAAAAAAAAAAAAAAAAAAAAAAAAAAAAAAAAGAAAAAAAAAAAAAAAAGAGAAAAAAGTGCAGTTAGCGTAAGCATAAAGTACCCTGAGTGCTTTTCGTGTGAGAGTACAAATGGCTTTCTACACCGGTTCAGGGCCACGACAGGGCAAATCTGGGCTGGACGGGTGTGGGGAAACTGAAAGGAACGGGGCGGTGGAGGAGAGGGAATTCATGGCACTGAGGAAGATGGGGAAAGGAATGACACCGGGGAAGCCGGAAGGGCTGGGGTCACAGAAGGTGAGACAGCAAACGCCCAAGCACCTCCAATAAATAAATAAAGCAAGAAATGAATAAATAAATAAATAATTGTATAAGTATGTAAATAAATAAATAAATACATAAACCAAATGATTAAAAACAAACAAATAAAAAAATAAATAAATACAACAAGTCAATCAATCAATCAATCAATCAATAAATAAACAAATACATGAATAGATAAACAAATAAATAAACAAATAGACGAATAAATGAGTAAACAGTATAGCATTAAAACACAGAAAAAAAAACAAGGGATTTCAGAAAAAAGTAGGCTATGAGCAATGTTAGCAAGTGTTATGGTTCAAATTGTCCAGAACGGTTATGTCCGGGATCGAAATGTCCATGTAGGGCCAGATTATTCAAAGGCCTAAATGTCCAGCTACAGAGACAGTCGGCGCTGGGGGGGGGGGGGGGGGGGGGGGCACAAGGGAGCAGGGGGAGGGGGTGTGGGGATGATGACAAAGCAAGAAAAGAAATAGACTACTGGGAAAAAAAAAAGGAAAAGACAGGGAGGAAGAAATGGGGGCAGACAGACATGTGAATTGGGCGAGAAGAGGGAAGGGAGCCGGGGAATCAGGGCCGGGGGTAGGGGGTGGCTGAGGATGAGGGCAACCGTAATATTGGAGGGGAGTGGGGAGAGGAGGGTCAGCGGAAAGAGTAGAGGAGAACAAGCACGGGAAAAAAGATAGAGGGTTGGGGGCCAAGGACAACGACCAAATGGAGACAGAAACAATAGAGAAAAAAGGGGATTGAAGAGAGAGAGAGAGAGAGAGAGGAGAGAGAGAGAGAGAGAGAGAGAGGAAGAGAACAATCGGATAGACTACTACACTATTTTATAGATATAAACGTTGATTTGTCGCATTTTGTCCTGTACACACCACACACACACACACACACACACACACACACACACACACACACACACATCCACCCCCCACCCCCCCACACACACACCACGCGCGCGCGCGCGCGCGCGCGCGCGCCACACACACACACACACACACACACACACACACACACACACAACACACACACACGGAATAAGTCCGTAAGTCAGTTCGTATCAAATATTTCATTTGTGTTTTTGCGGGGTAAAAAAAATATCGGACAGAAAGGGCAGATCCAATGTTCTTTCGAGCGCTCTCCCTACTGCACCTCCAGCTTGTCCTGCGTCATTTTAAGTGAGGATTACTCATTGACATGACTCCCCTGCAGCTCACTCTTGTTCCACCTTGCACAAGCCACCACAGTTCCAGCGCGCCTCAGACAGCTATCAATGTCAGGTTGTAACATGACAGCTCACCTGAAGAGTCGCTCTACCTCAGCTGAATCCCCTTTGGTTGCATTCTGCGGTACCACGGTGCCTATTCTGATCCTGCAGAGTGCATGCCGATTGTCTCTCTGACAGAAGATTATATTCATTTACCCACGCAAGCCAGCGTAAGCACATACACTTCCCCCTTGCACAGATAATTAAGAGCATTCTAAGTGGTGCCACATGTTTATAGCTTAACTGCCAAACTAGTTAACAATCCCCTGATCCGACTGTCCGGCATTACTAGCCAAACTATCCAACCGTGCTCTCCATTAGTTGTACAATAATACTCCCTACTGTACCATAGCCACTCCAACATTATTAACTGACCAAATTTCCATCTCCTCAATATCTCATATATCTTCCGACCATGGTATCAACAACCACATTTGACAGTATCATAATGAATCCATTACTCCATGTATATAAATGGGGAGTTTTCCTGAGAAGGGTGTAAACCAAAATCTTGCCAGCACCCAGTAACAAATTGATTATGGATGTGATGTTTATAATTGGATGAGAAGGGTGTAAACCAAAATCTTGCCAGCACCCAGTAACAAATTGATTATGGATGTGATGTTTATAATTGGATGAGAGGGGTGTAAACCAAAATCTTGCCAGCACCCAGTAACAAAATTAACTATGGATGTGATGTTTATGATTTCATAATAACAATGGAAAATACTGTGTTGCTAAGCCTATGATTATAATGATGATGACAATGCTATGGCGGATTAGGCTAATGAGATAAAACATGATGGGATTGGAGGTGGAGAGTTTGATGGTGGAGTAACTGATTGATTATGATATTGTGTTTTCAGAGAGCACCCCCCCCCTCCCAATTTGTTCCTGGTGATGTCTTAGTGTAGAGGCACTGAGCCGGAGTGCCCACGACGGTGTGAGAGGCCTGCTACCAGAGGCAGACCCTACAGCCTGCGGCGCCTGCAACTCCTTCCTTAGCCGCAGTCCGGCAACGCCTCCCATCAGTTGCCGATCCAGTCCTGTGCTCGGGTACCCCCTGCAGGCTTTAGTCGCACCTCGCATACAGGGAGGTGCCCCAAATTCATCTCCGGCAGCTGAGGTTCCGTCGACGCCTGATTGTGCCTGGGTGAGGCAGCAGGAATCCAGCCACTCACCCAGGTGCTCCGTGAACTGCCCAGTGCCCGGTGAGATAACGGGTGTTCGACGGCTGCCCTGTTTGTACCAGGCTGGGGTAGTGAGGAGCACAAGCCACCTACCCTGGTGCCTGTGCGCCAGATGTGAGGGGAAGAGATCGACGAGTCGAGTCTCGGCACAGTCAGTGCTACGTATTTGCACAATTGTGCTGCCTTGTGTGATGCCCTTCAGGGGTTGATAGTGGTCCAGTGATGGGCAGTGGGCAGCACTACCTGGACTTTTGTCGTCGTCCTCACCTTCGTCGTCGTAGTCATCTTCGTCGTCGTCTTCATCTTCGTCATCGTCTACATCTTCGTCATCGTCTTCATCTTTGTCGTCACCAATAGTCGGCCGCATCAAAAAAGGGGGGAAAAATGTTTGTTGATACATGCCTTGTTTGCAAATTTTATTTTATTGGTGGCATTATACTGATGCCACCGTGCTGATGTAATTGTGAGATGTCTGGCTGTAAGTTTGGTGTGGGTGAGATGATATATTGTAAATTTAGTCAGTTAGGGGAGAATACAGGAGAGAAAGATCGTCAGCGTCAATTAGTTGTCTTTCTTGTCCCCCCCCCCCCCCCCCCCCATTTTTTTTAAAGAATCCCTCCACATCGTATGCCATCCACTGTAGTCCCGGTACTTGAGGGATTTCAAACTCGGTCATTGGGAGCTGGGCCTGGTCCCTCTAGCCCATTCTTGCGCGGGTGGTGGCACTGCCCTGGAGAGAACTATAAAATAGGCATTCTGGCTCACCCACCTCCGCCAGCTCCAACCGGCTGAAGCCGGTTTCGCTGTTGCTCCGCTGGCTTACCCAGAATGCCTATTTTATAGTTCTCTAATAGTAAACACTTTACAAACATACATAATGTGTAGGATTATCTGTTTTTAACACTTATTTAGAAAACTTTTGAGACTTAAGTTTCTTCTTGATCAATAACATCATTTTCCCGCATACATTCATCAAATGTGAAATAAATTTCTGCAAAACTCTTCACATCTGGCCGCATTACTGATCACCTCTGGATCTCACTTGAGACCCTATGGCGCCCTAGGGCCCCAAGCCAGACCCAGAGGGTCACATATAACACGGCCAGATGTGAAGGGTTTTGGGAATATGCCTCCAACAGTAGTATACTTTTATACTTGTTTGCCTGCTTTCTATTTGTCTAATTTGGGCAATCCCCTCACCCCCATTTTAGTGGTCCTTCCCATAGCCGCACCAGGGCGACCATTTTAGGTTTACGGGCGTTTATAGCCGCGCCAGTGACCATATTCTGGGTTTACGGGCGTTTATAGCCGCGCCAGTGACCCAATACGAAAGTAGGAAGGATCACTTGAGGGCAGGGAAGAGGGCAAATTTAGACTTTTCAATGCCATGACAACCAAGTATTTAAAACTACTGCAGGCATATCCCCAATGTTGTTAACTTCAAGATTTATATATATACTGTACACAAACAAACGCTTTACAATTACATGGTGTCTACTTGTAAAGTTGTTTTTATTTGCCTAGAGTAAAGTTGTTTTTAAAGTTGTTAAAACAACACCAAAAGCTAAATAACAAAGTGCATCTTACCTTACTTTTTAGTCACTACTTTTTAATAAATATTTGTTTTAAATGCTTTTAGATTTAAATATAAAAATGCTGCTTTTAATACATAAAATTGGGAAAAGATTATTTTGAGGTGGGGAATTTAGCCGCCTAAATTTATACAATGACGTCTAACGCCTGTACTAAACGACGCCGGTGGGGAATTTAGCCGGCTAAATTTATACAATGCCGCGTGGGCGGCCCGGCGCCCTTATGTGTAACTTGACACGAACCCGGAAACAGTGCGGCGCTTCGACTCGGCTATTGTGCAGTTGAGTAAGCCGTGGCCAGACATGTCTGACCTAGATACTACATAAAGGCAGAAGGGAGTTGTCTCCCCGGAAAAGAATGTAACAATTAATTGTGAAAAAAAATCGTCATTAAGTCGTTCTAGGTTCTTATTCAAGTCGGCATCACGTTCTTATTTAAGTTCTTAACAAGTTTTTATTCAAGTTCTTAACAAGTCAACATCAAGTTCTTAACAAGTTCTTATTCAAGTACTTATTCAAGTTCTTAACAAGTCGTCATCAAGTCGTCATTAAGTTCTTATCAAGTCGTCATTAAGTTCTTATTTAAGTTTTATCAAGTCGTCATCAAGTCGTTATTAAGTTCTTATTCAAGTCACTTATAATTATTTATTAAGTTCTTGAAATATTATTCCATCTGAAATGGATCAAAATGATCTTTTGTTGTTGGCGGTTCTGGCATGCTTTTTTGTTTGGCTTCTGTATTTAGTGGTTGAGATTTTTTTGACTGCTTTGGTTTTTGCTGGCGTTGTTTATATGTTTTATAAACGTAATAACCACCCCCACCAACAGCAATGACGCCAAAAATGCTAACTCTTTTAATCCAAATAATCCATGTCGACTTTGGTGTTGTAGGTCTTGAATCAACTTGTGTATTTACAGCTGGCATTGAAACAACTGTTGGCGTTGGCGGTGTTATGTTTTCATTATGAGTTATATTCTGTGATTGCAACATTAATTTTTTTTGTTTGTTCCACTCTGCTAATTTTTTTCCTGCTGCAACACGCCCAGGATGAGGAGGCTTTTTACTGGTCACTTTCTCCATCAATGTTTTCTGCTGATTTTCTGGCTCGGTCATTTTGAAGGGAAACAAAATCTATATGATTAAAAGTAATTAATCCCATGATTAATGGCGATAACAATGTTCCAAATCTGTAATATAGATCACATCCTAGAGACTCTAATGACTTTGTTAAAACTGGATCCTGCGTTAAATCATACATAAAATCTTGTTCAGAATCAATGGGAGCAAATCTACTAACTAGTTTAGTGTACAAACTAAGAACCGTTTGCCCAACACTTTTTACCATTCTTGACCCCAGTTGCGCTTCATACCTGTTGTGATACTTTACAATGTCTTGTGTTGACATCTGTTGAATCTGTTCTATGCTGAATTCATTTCCGAGGTACTGTTTTGTTTTTCCACACGCCGCCAAAGAATACAGCCTTTCCTTTTGACGCATAATAGCTTGGTCATCAACTTGATCATTTGTAAGTTCAGGAAGTAAATCATCGCAGTTCATGTTTTATTAATAATAATAAATATTATTTTATTTTTTAAAAATGAGCACCGAAAAAACTATTACTAACCTTGTATACCATTCTGCTGTTATTGGAGGCCTAAGTGTAGGATACACAATGCTTGGTAAAAGCCTGTTAAAAATAAAACCAGCAGATCTTGGCAAACTAGACTTTGAAGACTCAGCAAAGTTGATTGCTGTTATTACAGCTTCATTTGCTACGAAAGATTTTCTAGTTAAGCAAGGAATAATTCCAGACAGTATCAATATGTAAAATTAAAAAAAATACATTTATAAAAATGGCTTCACTCGTAATGATGATTGGTGGCGCTGTGGTTAATGCGCTTGCTTTTAGTGGAAGTAATTACGCATTTAGTAAACTACAAAATAACAATGAGAGAAAAAGACATAACAGAGCTATGGAGCAACTAGCTGCTGCACAAGACACCTATGAAAAGCAAAGAATGGAGCAGTTAGATTTTATTAACGACAGACTTAAACAACAGGGACATGCAGCTTACACATTTAAAGATGTTGACCAGGCAATAAAAGAATATTTTCTAGTAACAGGCAAACAAGTTGAAACATTGCGTCCACCAAAATTTAGCGATTACTATCAACCATCAGAAAAACAAAAGATGCAAGAAATATTGTTTATTGTTGTTGGCATGTCTGCTGTGTATTTTGTTGCACAAAGTATTGGCTGAATAAAAATGTACAAAATCTATTATTCTCCAAAAGGATACTGGAAGGGAATAACGGCAATTAAAAAGCTTAGCCAAGCAGCTGGAGTCAGTGAACAAACAGCAAAAGAATGGTTATCTAAACAAGCGATTTGGCAAATTTATTTACCTGCGCCTAAACGAATACAGAGACCACACTTTGTGAATATAACTCCAAACGACACCCATCAAATGGATCTTCTATATTTACCCCATGATACGATTAGACGAAAAAGATTTAAGTACGCACTTACAGTCATTGATATAGCTTCAAGATACAAAGATGCGGAACCATTAACACAAAAGAGTGCTTCTGCTGTTGCTGTCGCTATACAACTGATATATCAACGAGGACCCTTAACTTATCCTCGCATGATTCAAGTCGATGATGGAAAAGAATTTAAAGGTCAAGTGAATCAATTATTGTTAAAACATAGAGTTACCATTAAAAGAGGCATTCCGGGTGTTCACAGATCACAGGGTTTGGTTGAAAACTTTAACAAACAGTTATCTGAAAGACTTTTCTCCTACCAGTATCACAGAGAGCTGATTGACAATTCTCGCAACACAGAATGGGTTAGAAGGCTGCCCTCAGTTTTGCGCGCAATGAATAATGAAGAATTTAAAGGTCTAAAACCAGTACAAGCAATCAGAAAACAAACAATAAATGTTGTTGAAGGAGAGTCTTCATCAAGCAAACTATTACCATTTGGTTTGAAAGTAAGGTACCTTTATTCGCCGGGAGAAGCAGAAGGGGACACTCGCATCAGGGCAACAGATCCAGTTTGGAGTGTTGATCCATATGAGATAAAAAAAATTGTGAAAATGAATCCACCCGTGTATTATTTACGAGAAACTGACACAACAAAACGGCCGGCCCCTCAAAGATCTTTTGTGAAGGAAGAACTGCAGATAATCCCTCCAGACACAGTTCCAGTCGCTTAATTATTTTTTAATTTAAATTAAAATGGCGGCAAGAATGGAAAAGGAAGAATCCTTACGTAAAATGGCACTGGAAGCAAGAATGGTGAAGGAAGAGTCCTTAGAAATAATGCGAGAAATATTTGATTATAATCTTGCTATTAGACTAATATTTAAGAAGATTGATTATGCCATGCTAGACAAAACCTCAAATTTTGATTGGGAATATATTAAAAAAATTCGAGCGCATTTAGCAGTAATGAAAAATAATTTGGTTGAATTGGGTGATGATATAGTTAAGCTTAACGAACTGTTTTAATCTACGCAAATACATTTGGGTTTAAAATGGAAGCTCAAAGGGAAATGGCAGAAATGACAAAGGAAAAGTCTTTAAAATTAATGCAAGATTTATTTGAGTATCAGTATATCATTAAAGAAGTATTTGAGAAGATTGACAATCCTTGGCTAGAACAATCGCCAGACAATCGCTTTAAACCCCAAAGCTTTTATTTTGATTTATGGGTATGGGAACATGAATATTGCGAAATGACAAAAAAAATTAAAGCACATCTAGCATTAATAAATAATATTAATTTTGCTAAATTAGATGATGATATAATTGAACGTGCGATTGCTGAAAAATATAAGCCCATATGATTATACTATTCTCCAATGCCCGATTGCATATGAAAACTCTGGATTAACAAACACACGTTTTGTGTTTGTTCTATCTAATGACTTCTTTGTTACAACAGTTGTGTTGATCTCATGTAGATTAGATCGTAGTTTTACGTTGTCATGATGAAAAGTCTTATTGTCAAACAATGCTTTTTTATAGTTGTCATGGGATATGCTTGACTGCACAACACTGCGAGATATTCCCTTTGCTTTTTTAACAACTTTTTTTTGGCTTGAAAGACTGTACATTTTCGACCTCAAACCAACAAACTCCTTGATCACACCTCCAGATAATTCATCCTTCATCTTACCTAAAACCTTCTTGTTAATATCTGAATGCAAAGGCGAATCTTTAGGGTAATCAGATGTGTCGTACCATCCCGCATGCCCTTTAGCTACTTCTAATTCCATGTCTTTATAGATATCTTCAGTAGGGATGTCGATTACAAAGGAATCTGTATCTGTGTAAAGTACTTTGGACTCAGGATACAAGGGCTTAAAGTAGTCGTAAAGAAATTCTAACATCAAAAGCTTCGACAGCTCTAAAACAGTAAACCCAATAAAAACGGGCTTATCCAATTTGACTTTCTTTTTTTTCATCATTATGCCAAAAAGCTGATCATGAAATCTTCTGAAGTCCTGATAATTAGGTTTTGAAGTCAACTTAATTGCAACGTTTTCTCTGGTGACCAATCTAACATCTTTACGCTTGTGCGGATTTTCCATAGTCTTTCCAAAACAGCTGTTGTTCATCAACTTGAAAAAGTCTTTTTCTGAAGCATCTGGGATTTAGTTCTGAGATTAGTGTTCTTCATTATGTATGGTTTCATGAACTGTTCTTGATCAAAAGCAATTATACGATGAACAGCTGTCAACTTCAAACCATGTCTTAAATAAAATTGAAGAAGTCTGTAATGACAGACATAATTTTTTTTGTCACGAAGATTAGGCACAAGTTTAGGTGGTTCTGTCATTGACACTTTTAGACTTTCTGCCGCTAATGGATAGTCATTATGGTAATCATGAAGTTCATGAGGATATTCTAAATCAACTTCTAGAATGAGACCTCTTTTACGATCAGCTTCTAGAGTAGGTAGCCATTTTAAAAACTTTTGAATGTCTTTGAGTCCTGTGTACATTTTAAAGTTGCGTAATGGAAGTGATTGCGCCATTGCCCATCCATACAGATTGTTTGCATCTAAATACATGAGATAGTTAGACCTTTTACTTGGATCATAGTTGTCCAAGTATTTGTTGTTTGCTTTACAGTAATGGTGCGACGCCATACTGATTCCCCCACGCAATCCGTTTTCAATCATCTGAAGCATTGGCAGGTCAGACAATAAATCAATTTGTACTCCAGTAAATTTTAAGAAAGCGTCCCAACTCATCCCAGGCGCAGAAATATAATGCGCAGGATCCAGGCTGTAATGTTTCATGCAGGTCTTCCTATAATTTTCAAAGACGTCCGCCAACAAACAAGTATCCGCCATTAAATAGGAATCATGATAGTCTCCCATTGTTTTACACTCTAACTTCTGCCACGCATCTTGAGCATGCTGGTAATCAGAATCACTGATGTCCTTTCCTCTGAGACTAGAAAAGAACGCGCCTTTAGGCGGAAGTGTATCTTCGTCAAACCTTTCCCAACTGTTCATGTACTCATAAGGGTAAACGCCCTTTCTAACAAGAGTTGGGTCAAAATATTCTTCTGTTATTGGGCAGGACTTTAAGGACATAGCCAGTGACTCTAATGAACCCATCATGTGTTGCATAGAGTCGTAGAAAGACATGTTATTTAAAGTGAAACACATGTACTTTTCTGATGACTGTGCAATGCATGACACCCTGAAGTCGCTGGTTACTGCTTGCATTATAAGGTGAGAGTCGTAACCTCGCAAGTTGTGAAAGAATATAGGCAGCTTCCATGTCTTTGGTTCAAACTTTAGTTGAAGATTGCATTTGTTATGTGCTGCTCCTCTAAACTTTCCACTAATGTGATCATGGTCTCTTACTGTTGGATTCTCTGCGGTGGCAACCAAGGCCGCCCCACAAATCCAACAGTGAGTGGCTGAGTCATACTGTTGTTGGTCTTCAGGCGTCATTATGATTTCAGATAAGTTTAGATTATTAGAACAGGCATTACGCACTTGCTGCATGCGTTTTAAGAAGTATTTTGCAGCATTTGGTCCTCTGTATAATTCTGGCTTTGAATGGGCGCCATCCGACCTAACAATGATGAAGGCAAATGAGCAAATCTGATGATTACTCATTAAGACTGTTTTAGGAAGTTTCTGTGGGGTTGGTCCTTCATAAGGAACAATGAGTGATTCGAAGTCTGCGTAAACAACATATGGACTAGTTTGCAACCGTTTCCAGTTCTTAAAACTAACTTTACTGCCTTCTCCGGGCGTAATTAGTTCTGTATCACAGTCAACTGGGCTAATACAATGTTTTACATGTTCGCTCGCAGCTTGAACGGACGGAATTCTTGTTAAACATTTTCTACAGAATTCTTGTTTGCTATGTTGTTTTGTAGTATGCACTAGTAATCTACTCATTGTGCGTATTAGAGTGTAGTGCAACCCATTAAGGCTTTGCATTAGGAGTAAGTCTACATGAGTTTTGGTTGGTTCGCCTATTGTTGGACTGTTCTTTGACACTCTAATTGGCAGAAGGTTGGTTTCTTCAGACCATGTGTAGACATTAACAGTTATTGGGGGATTCTGTTCTTCAAACTGATCAATTTTGTCTACAGCCATAGGAAATTCAAGGCCGTTAAAGTTAAGATTATTGGCCCACTGTAAATAGTTAGATACTCTCTCTGCATTTTTGGCAACGTGATGCAGCCTAGCAAGAACGCACCACATAAAACATTTGTCGTCTGAATTTTTTTATGTTCAAAACTGCTTTCTTTGCAACTAATGTTGGAGGCAGTGGAATGTAAGCCTTGCCTACAATCGGCTCATACTTAGCCTGTCTTAATCTGATGTCTAGGACTTCACCCTCTGACCAACCAAAGCCTCTCATTTTAGCTGCTTCAGAGGCTTCATTAAACTGTGTAAGAAGCTGATCTGCCCAACCGGGTGTTAAGTCATTATGAGAAAGAATAGTCTGCTGTTTAGTTGAGACCCAGACTTCTAGATTTTCTTCGTTTATTGTTATATAGTCGATTAAAACAACTAACCTTACTTTAACTGGAGGGTTTATTGTTAGTTTACTTGGAACTTGAGAAATAGCGTGTACAACGCTTGCCTGTACCTTTGTTGGATCAATAACTTCTAAAACGACCTCATTTAAAGCTTTTGACAAACGCTCTTCCTCGAGCATTGCTTCAAACAATTCATCTGAACCTTCATATATCTTATCCATGTTGAGCTTCTTTTCTAACTCAAAATATTTATTTAAATCAAAAAAATAAAAGTTAATCAGAATCAATATCAACGGTCTTTTTGTGCTTGGACTCATAAACTAAAGTATAAACGCCCTTTGGGGTTGTTAATGTGAGCTGTTTAGAACAGAGTTTAATGTCTCGTTTACTTTTTTTTAAACATTCCTTTTTTATCTGGTCGGTGTCTGGTTGTTGAGAAAAAGTTGCCCTTGCCTTTCTTTGAAGATCAAACTTTTGTCTTTTGTAGTCCTCAAAATCAGCCTGTAGGCGACTAAATTCTTCATCCGTGATGTTTGAGTCAGCAAGTGCTTTATTTATTGTCAGTTTGAAGGAACTAAGTTTAGCTGTTATTAGTTGAACCATAGCTGTGTGCTTTTGGAGTTTAGCTTTTATTTTTTTGCTGACAGCACTTACAGCCAATGAACACAGGCCAAGAGTTAAAGACAAACCACCTAGAGGTAAAGCTGCCGGTGCACCTACGCCTGTTGCTAAGAGACCTACACTTGTTCCTGCTGATAGAGCACTAGTGATCGATGCTCCAGTATTAACATATGTAACAGCATTAAAGACAGCAGAATACCTTCGTTTGGTTTTACTGTATTTTGAAAGGTCCTGCTCTAGTTGGGTTTGCATTTGTGTTATGTTTGTTAATCTGAAAGTTTTTATGTCTACAGCAGCAGCTATCTCTTCTTTGGGCACTTTTGGATAAGTCGTAACAGACATGCTTTTTTAAAATAAAAATAATTTAGTATTGGATATCTTTCAATCTGTTATCTTGAATATTCAGCTGCGCATCATATATTAAAAACAAATGTACATTAAGTGGTTTATCACTCTCTTTTTCTTTATCAATTTGAATGTTTATTACGTCTTTAACTGTTCTCCCACTCCCATGCAACTGATTATCTTCTGTTGACCTTAGGTCAATCCATAAACCGTATTTCGTTGTTAAATATTCATTAAGTCTAACACTGTGAAGGTGTAGATCTTTAGACACAAGGTCTACTGTTGGACTTCTACACCTCCCGCCTCCAAACAATTTTCTTATTTCATCAAAATGATGATAAGGTTTAAGCCCGCTACCGTAGACTTGGTTAGGACTACCCTCAATTGAACATTGTACTTTCGTTATTTTAGGATTAATAAATTTTTCACTTTGTCTTTTGAATGGTTCTTCATCTTCACACAGCAATAAAATACCTTTAAGGGATCTTGCTGCAGCACTAAAACTAAAGTTCCATATTGTGTCTGCCCTGCTTTTAGGATATTTTGAATGATGAATCACTCTTTCGTAATATATTGCTAATTTTGACTGATATTGTTGCTCAATCAGCCTTGCTAAGTTAGGGTTGCTAACAATGTCAAACTCTAACGAGATGTCGAAAATGCTGTACTTGGAATCAGTGTCTGTAGATTTAATGACACGTTTGTATTCATTAAAAGTTAGTTCATATGACAATCTGTCTTTTAATGCTCCTTGAAAGTATGGCGCATGCGCTTTTAACAACTCAAAATCCAAGGGTATAGAAAAGCGATTTCCAAACGCATAACTTACAGCTTCATACTTGTTACCGTCTTTAGCATCTTCGGCGTCTATTCTGTGTTTTAGTGCTTCGTTATTTTCGATTCCTTGAAACGCAAGATCGGCCCTTTCATTATCGGTTAGCCATAGATCAGAATAGATTAGAAATATGTCTGCATTGTGTAAAGAAAATATTTCTTGCCCCTCAAGTTTTATAGAAATTTTCTTAACGATTGCCCGTCCCAGATTCTGTACAACTGTCCTGTTTACGTCTGTTGCTGAATCAAGTTCTATTTTAAAAGTAAGCCGTGCAGATCCCGGCACAATCACTTCATCTGCTCCTAGGTCTGGAAATTTGACAGTAAGAATCTGATCTGAATCAATAGTAGATGGATTATTTGGAACAATAATATTCTGTTTATTTCCCTTCACGCCAAAGGGCTCTTTCAGTCTTCTATGCGGGTCAAGAATCGAACCATATGCTTGTGACATTTTTTTTATAAAACAAAATAAAAAGTTAATTATTTAAAAACATGGCAGAAGAAGATTATGATGTTTTTGATCCTGGAGACGACATGAGTGAAATGACGCCTTTGACACATCCATTACAATCATTGCGGCGTGAATTAACAGAAAGTAAGGTCAAATCATTTTATCAAAGTTTAGGCCAAGAACCTCCCGAATTTATAGACCCTAATGATTTTGAAACAAAAGATGACCATTTGTTTGTGAAAAACGAGCAAGGACAACTTGTTCAGCTTACAACTAAACCAGACCCATCAAAGTTTTTAGCAAAGACTACAATTAGACAAAGGCTCAGTGTGAGCGATCAAAATCGCCTTGGCATTGCTAAACCGCGAAGATTAGACAGTGAGGCAGTTGCTAAACTTCAAAACACACTACAAGAACTCCCAACAGATAACCAAATACAAAACATACCCCTTAAAGATTTAAGCCCAACAGCAGACGAAATAATAGAAACCAGTTTTTCAGAAGAAACAGTATTAAAAACTATGCACGATCCGCCGCTACCTATGAGAGAAATAACGGCCCTTGATCATGCTTTGAAAAGCATCAGAGGCGAATTAACAAACAATTTAGCAAAACTGGGTGAACTAGATGAGCATATAAAAAGAGAAAAAGAAAAACTAGTTGAGGCTGATGACCACAACTTAGGACCTGGTGTTAAAGAAAGAATAACACAAAGACTAAAAGATCTTGAACAAGAGAGATCAGCAAGACTAGAAGTGCTGTCTACTAACCGAGAACAATTACGAACTCAAGTGAGCAGAATAAAGAAACTATCCAAAGAATTTTATATGAAGACACGACGCTAGCAGAACGAATAAGAACACTGTTTAGAGAGCAAGGTGTCACATTAGCGAGCGTTATAACAGCCTTAGGATTTGCAATAAGTACACTGGTGTTGGCTATTACAGGCGGCGGTGGTGGGGGAACAGTGCCACCAGGACCACCATCAGATAAATCATGGGTAAAAAAACAACTTGATCATCTTGCAAGTTTATTAAAAAAATTAGCCAGTAAGGCAATAGACTCTTTGCCTGGTATAATAGGGGGATCGTTAGCTGGCTTTTGTCTACTGCAAGTAAAGTAGTTGGCTTTATGGCCGAGCACTTATGGGCATTAGTTGTCTTAATAGTTGGGTTACTCTTTAGTAAGATAAAGACCAAGTAATCCTAGGGCAGTTAATCCAATAACAAGTGCCGTCTTTTCATATTCATGGTCATTATTTCTTGGGGCCACAAGGATTGAATGGGGGGGTTTGGGGGGCTCGGGGATTGGTGGGGCTTCTTTTTTTATTGCTATTGCTGGCTTAGAATTTATGTCGTTTTTTTCCGACCTTCTCTTCTTTACCAGCCACAAGGATTTCATTATTATAGTTTATTATTGTTCCTATCTGAAGTCTGAGGTCAGAAGGCAGCATGTATAAACCAGTGCCAACAGCAAAGTCTACTTTCGATCTTGCGTATTGCAAAACATTTTGGTACCTTTTAATACTTGAAGGCAAATCAATTGCAGAATTAATAGAATCCTCTAAATTTGCTAAATACTGTTTTTGGGCGTCAAAGCCAGTAGAAGGATCAATTATGTTTGATCTCGTTTGTGCTTGCGAACCTAGCAAACACCAAACATAAGTACGAATGGAGTCGTTTATTCGTTCTATTCCCGCTCTAGTTAGACCATTAGAAGTATCCAAAATAAATGTTGTCCATGCTGTTTTATGCTCTTGCTCTATGGACCCGAGGTGAACAGTTGTGCCTGAAGAGAAAGATGTGTAAGGAGGATTCCAATCATAGTTATACTTTCTATGCACGCCCCAATAATAAAGAGTGCCTAAACCATGATTAAGATCCAACTTTTGTCTAAAGTCTGTCTTTGGGTCAATATCAAATTCGTTACATATCCTTTCAAAAGCCTTGTAATCTATTCTGTTGCTGAATGGATTAAACGTTTTGTCATTTGGTAATGGCGCTTGCAGTTCAGATAAAATACGTCTGAAGGTGTAATAGAAATGAAATCTATACACTGACCTCACCAAAGGATCAGGATGATTTAAATGATCAGCATACGACACTCCACACCCAGTTGATGCACAAAACACAGCAAAGTTTAACTGGTTCTGATAAAACTGCATCGGATGACTGAACCACACTTTCGGGATGTAGTCGTTTTTGATAGGAGGGTTAAGATAACGATCCAATGGAGTACTAACCTTTACTTGAAAGGCGTCAGTCTGAGTCACAGAAATGTCGAGGGTATCAGTTGTTATATCTTTAGGACTGTAGTGCGGTCCAACAGAATATTTTGCATTAGTATATTTGAATGCACTCATTTTTAAATTTGTTTTAAAAATGTTTGTAACAATAACAACTCAAGACAGTCCTTCGTTTTTAGAATATGCTATTGATAATAACTGCGGAACCCAAAGGGTCGCACTCCATGAAATATTCTACAAAGTCGTATGGTTTAATATAAGTCAATCCAAGAGGAATAATGAGATTTCAAAACTTGACAGAAGAGGAGACGTAATTAGCCAGTTAACCATACCTGATGGTTATTACGGGTTTTGCTCGCTAAAAGAAGCAATGAGTAACTTCGACATTACTCTCAAACTTAACATTGCAAATCTAAAAACAATGTTAACATTCAAACCTGAAAAAGAAGTAGTCCATTACTTTTTTGATGTAGAGCTAGCTAAAATGTTAGGCTTTAAAATCAATCAAGCCTATCATAAATTTAGAGTTGCACCAGACGAAACTACTTTTGAGGGAGAATATCCGCTCGATCTTGCCTTATATCCATTACTCTATGTACATTTGGATGAGCTGAGCACTGATGAAAACTTATATGATGGAAGGCCCTCAACTGTTTTAAGAGCTCTTCCATCAGGGAAAGCTGCATATTGCGATTATGAAATTATACGATTCCCTAATTTACAGTTTAAAAGATTAGCTTGTGGGAGGGTCAGATCATTTAATATAAAGATCACAGATAAAACAGGGAAAGTCGTGAAATGTGATAACCTGCACATTGTTTTAGAAATAAAATAATACGTTGTTTTAAAAAATGTCACGTGGACCAGACGATTCGGGGGTCACATTAGCGCCTGAGAGGTGTGTAACTTTAGAATTAAAAGACCTTGCAGACGTTGAGGACTTTGAACAAAACGGTGAGATAGGCACTTTATATGGTTTTGAGTACACTAAAGATGGTTATTATAAACGCAAAGAGGTTGACGACAACAAAAGGTTTCCTAAACTAGAACAACTACGCAATCTAGAAGCAAATAATACAGGTCAGTATGAATATAAAATAGTTCGAAAAACTGACAACAAATGGCACTTAGAACCATATTTAGAATGGGACATAAAATTTGAATTCGTAAGCCCATTTACATTTTTTGACCGTCAAAAAAGTTTCAGAAAAGCATTGAACTCTGGCCCTTTACATGTAAGTCTTATGCCAGAGGACAACAGTCGGAAAGAGATCGAAATAAAGCCGTTTGGGGACAAACAGTACATCCTCCACAGAAGAGAATCGGTTTTAAAGAAAGCTTCTACAAAATTACAGTTCATTCCACGCACAAAATTAGGAGACACGTTCACAATGATATTTAAAATTTCTGTCTTAAAAGATGAGGCAAGAAATGGAGCTGTGGGTGTCAGTGACAACCTTATGGAAGGAATTCTTATTAGCTGGCAAAACTTAGACGTTGACAAACTTAAAGTTACTGTCGTCGTTCTTTACAATGGCGAGGATATTAAGGTCATAACAACAAGCAACAAAATTGATATTAGTTTAAATAGAAACGATCTTACAGAACTGAACTGGATTAATCTTACACATTTGGGCCTTATAGGGTTTTATTATACTGAACAAGTTTTGACAGAGAGTATGATAAAAACAATAACTGGATTAGATTAAATTCTGTTTTAAAACTATGGAGCAGACAACTTTGGTGTCAATGCCGATGTTAAACTTTATGACAAAAACCCCTCATTGTTCATTGATTTGTGGACAGACTGGTTGTGGAAAAACAATATTTGTCCTCGACCTATTACAAACAGTTTATCGTTATAATTTTGATCATATAGTAATTTTCTGCCCAACACTTAAATGGAACAAAGCATATCACGACAGAAGGTTTATATGGACAGATGATGACATATATTTAGTTGATCCTAGCAATAAACTGAGTGAGTGTTTAGAACATTTCTTTAGACAGTTTGAAGGAACTCAGACACTATTTATTATAGATGATTGTTCAGCAGAAAAGGATATAGTCAAAAAAAGAAACGCTTTGTCAAAACTGGCTTTCAGTGGAAGACATGCTGGGATAAGTGTGTGGATTTTATGTCAAAAATATAACTCAGTTTTAAAAGACTTTAGAGAACAGTTAAAGACTGTAGTTTTATTCCACATGAAAGACAGAGACGCATTTGATGAATGTATGCGTGAAAATGATGTTATTGAAGACGATCAAGAAAAACGAAGGATTAAGCAAAAACTTAAGTCTCAAAAGTTTTCTAAATTAGTGTTAAAAACAGATAATCCTACACATTATGTATGTTTGTAAAGTGTTTACTATTAGAGAACTATAAAATAGGCATTCTGGGTAAGCCAGCGGAGCAACAGCGAAACCGGCTTCAGCCGGTTGGAGCTGGCGGAGGTGGGTGAGCCAGAATGCCTATTTTATAGTTCTCTCCTGGTGTTGCAGTGTCATTCACTGTTGCGTCGACACTCTAGGTTCCTAACCCTTGCACTCAGTGGCTGGCCTCGCCCCCCTGATGCGACACCAGACCTGAGTGTTTCCATTATTGTTGAGGAAAGCCATACCCCAAAGGTCTCGGTGTAGTCGCACCTTCGGTGTACTCTGAAAGGGAGTCCATCGCAGTGGTTGTGGGTTGTTTCCCATTGGCTATTGTACTGACAAGGCTGTTCATTTGTTGTTATTGTTTGCTTCCTCCGTGTTTTAAGTGATGTGTGTGTAAAATAAAAGTGTTTGGAAATGTTATTTTTGTTTGCTTGTGTGTGTTTTGTCCAGGGAAAGTAGTTAAGAGGGGTAAGGGTGGTGGGAAGTCCGGCTCAGCGACCGTGTCAGAGAGAGAGAGAGAGAGAGAGAGAGAGAGAGAGAGAGAGAGAGAGAGAGAGAGAGAGAGACAGACAGACAGACAGACAGACAGACAGACGAGAGAGAGAGAGAGAGAGAAAGCGAGAGAGACAAAAAGAGAGAAACAGAGGCAGAGACAGGCAGACATGCAGACAGAGATAGAGAGAGAGAGAGAAAGAGAGGGAGAGAGGGAGATACAGACAGAGACGTACAGATATATATATATATATATATATATATGTGTGTATATATATATATATATATATATATGTAGAGAGAGAGAGAGAGAGAGAGAGAGAGAGAGAGAGAGAGAGAGAGATTGGAAGAGCGGTCAGCTGGAAGGCTAAACATAGTCACAAATCAATTTTTTCTCATGCAGCAAATAAGAGATATACAGGAAATGTACAGGAAAAAATCTTGGGGGAAAATATATGATTATATGGGCCGTTTCAGGAAGTCACTCTAGTCACTGTTGATGTTGTTAGCCTCTACACTAATATACCTCATACTGATCTAATCATGTGATTGAAGTACTTCCTAGATAGAAAGGAATTTGGAATGATACCTCCGACTGGTTTAGTAACTGAGACTGCCGAGCATGTATTACTGAAGAATGTTTTCCTTTTTGGAAACCAGTACCACAAGCAAATACACGGCACAGCCATGGGCACTCCAATGGCCCCTTCTGTGGCGAACTTATTCATGGAATGGCTCGAAAACAAGATTCTTGCCCTTAGCCCTTTCAAAATCAATACTGATACATGGAAACGCTTCACTGTCGACATCTATCTGCTTTGGTTTGGCACACAAGCTGATCTTCAAAGTTTTACGGACTTTCTTAATTATGTTCACCCCACCATTAAATTCACTGTCCAGTTTTCCAGAACACAGATTGCTTTTCTGGATATTCTATAAGAGTTAGGGATGGCCTGTTGGAGACAGACGTGTTCACAAAACCCACTGATGCCCACAATTATCTCCATTACCAATCTGCACATCAACTACATGTGAAAACAACATCCCGTACAGCAAGCTTCTCAGAATCAGACGCCTCTGCTCTCAAGAAGACTTCGACACTCAGTGCAAAAAAAAAATGATTACAAATTTACGGGAAAGGCAATACCCACAAATGTGATTTCTGAAGCACTCCAGAGAGTACAAAGCATGCCCCGCAACCAAACTTTGCAATATAAAGACACTGTAAAGCAACACCACATTCCCCTTATTGTCACCCATAATCCCAACAACCCACCCTTAAGGAAATGGTTCAGGGAATTACTGCCCCTGATTCATGCCTGTCTGTCTCCTACTTGACTGACATGCCTGATCCAACGTGTGCATTCTTACATTTATGTGGGCGCGCGTGTGTGTGCATGTCTTTAAGTGTGTATTCTTACATTTGTGTGGGCGCGCGCGTGTGTGTATGTCTGTTTTTTCTACCTAACTTTGATCTACGTATCTACCTTCCCATTCTAATGCAGTAGTATATTCATTTGTACTTTCATAAAAGTGAATCTGTGTGCGCACACACGTGTGCATATCGTTAGTGACACCTCTGTGTGTGTGTGTGTGTGTGTGTGTGTGTGTGTGTGTGTGTGTGTGTGTGTGTGTTTGCGTGCGGCGT
>CM065728.1:34677654-34707654 GCA_033310375.1 Conus canariensis
GAACTAAATCCCGTGACTTGTAGCGAGCTTGAGAGAACGACCTAGCGAAGCTGCCTATGCAGCCTGCCAAGAGTGAGTGAACAAGTGGACATTTCGGACCGGCCCCATTTATGGTCTTGAAGTGTATTGTGCAGGCCTTGTATACAGTGCAGGCAGAGATGAGCAACCAGTAAAGGGACTGAAGGAGAAGCGTGACGTGCTCTCTTGATATTGTGTTACAGACAAGACGTGCAGCAGAGTTCTGCACTCGCTGTAACCTATCAAGGAGATTAAGACGACAAGTGAAATAAAAGGCGGTTTCAAAGAGCGGTGACTGGAGGCGGAAACTGGAAGAAACAGATCAAGTAATAGAACTACTAGGTTGTCAAACTGATGAACAAAAAACAAACAAACAAACAAACAAACAAAAACCAACACGACGCGTTTTGACCTATTCGGTCTTCGTCAGGCAGCGCAGACAACATTCAAAACAGTGACAACAGAGGATGAAGCAACAATCATTTTCTCTTCGGTATGGAATAAAGACTTCTACAGCAATACTATCTTAAATAGGACTAAAGCACGCACAGGAAACGTGGTGATTTTTGTGTTGAGAAAGTGGTAGATGACGTGATTCTTCTAATCTGGATATCAACGGATCTGCAGGAGTTTTGTGTTTGTGTAGGAAATTCAGATGGTAGCTGAAAACAACTCCTAGATTTCCGTAAGGAATGAAACTCGCGTCGCTATCTCCTGTATAAATGACTGAGGAAAGTGCTTCTTGACGGGGTATTTCAGGGCATTCGACGAGCACAAATGCAGTATAAGTGCCAATAAGTAATATCATTCATTCATTCATGCCCATCGCTCCCGATGGAGCATAGGCCATCGACGACCCTTCGCCATCGCACTCTGTTCTGGGCTGTTCTGGTCATTCCAGTCCAGTTGGTCCCTTGTTGTTTCAGCTCTGCCTCAGTGTCTCGCCTCCAGCTGTTGCGAGGCCGGCCTCTCTTCCTCTTTCCCTGCGGGTTCCAGGTCAGGGCTTGGCGTGTGGTGCTGGACGCTGGCTTCCTGAGGGTGTGTCCGATCCTGCCCCACTTCCTTCGCAGTATCTGCTTGGCCACTGGTTCCTGTCCCGCACGCTCCCACAGATCTTCGTTTCGGATCTTCTCCTGCCATCGGATTTTGTAGATGCGCCTCAGACAGGTGTTGAAGAATGTCTGAATCTTTTGTTGCATCGTCGGTGTTGCCCGCCATGTCTCGCATCCGTAGAGCAGAATTGACTTCACATTTGAGTTGAAGATGCGGAGTTTGGTCCTTATGCTGATTTCTCCAGATGCCCAGATGTTCTTGAGCATGACGAAAGCTGCTCTTGCCTTGCCGATTCTGGCTGTGACGTCTCGGTTCGTGCCTCCCTGTTGGTCAACCACGCTTCCCAGGTAGACGAAAAACTCCACCTCCCTGATGGGCTCTCCACCAACTGTGACTGATGTGTTGGCAGTGGTGTTGATTTTCATCAGCTCGGTCTTCTTCCTGTTGATCTTGAGCCCTGCCCCGGCTGATGTGGTCTCTAGGCGAGTGGTCTTGTCCTGCATCTGGCTGTGGCTGTGTGACAGGAGCGCCAGGTCGTCCGCGAAGTCGAGATCGTCCAGCTGCGTCCAGAGTGTCCACTGTATACCGTTGTTCCTGCCTGTTGTAGTGGTCTTCATGATCCAGTCAATGACCAGGAGGAAGAGGAACGGCGACAGCAGGCACCCCTGCCGAACTCCGGTCTTCACCTCGAAACTTTCGGACAGCTGGCCGGCGTGGGCAATCCTGCAGTTCATGTCCTGGTAGGTGCACCGGATGAGGGAGATGATCTTCTCGGGGACTCCGTAATGCCCCAGCAGCTTCCACAGCGTCTCTCTGTCCACACTGTCGAAGGCCTTCTCATAATCTATGAAGTTGATGTAGAGGGGGGAGTTCCACTCCGGCGACTGCTCCACGATGATGCGCAGGCTGGCGATCTGGTCGGCACATGATTTGTTCCGCCGGAAGCCTGCCTGCTGGTCTCGGAGCTTGGGGTCGACAGCCTCCTTCATCCTCTCCAGTAGAACCCTGTTGAGAACCTTGCCTGGCATTGGCAGGAGCATGATCCCTCGGTAGTTGCTGCAGTCCCTGAGGTCTACCTTCTTTGGCAGCTTGATGATAATTCCTTCTTTCCACTGGGCCGGTACCTCCTCCTTCTCCCAGATCTTGCTGAAGAGGCTGTATAGCATGTTGACAGCTGTCTCTATGTCTGCTTTGATGGTTTCTGCTGGTATCTCGTCCGGCCCTGCAGCCTTCCCATTTTTTAGGGTCATAATCTTGATCTTCTTGATCTCTGTCTTTAAGGGTTTGTCGCAGCTGATGGGCAGTTCTGACTCCGCGGGTGGGATGTCTGCTGGTGCGTCAGGGGCGGGGTGGTTCAGCAGCTCCTTGGAGTGTTCTGCCCATCGTTTCATCTGTTCCTCGGTTGTTGTCAGTGGGTTTCCATTCTTGTCCTTCACTGGCTTGTCTGTCTGCTGGAACTTGCCCATCAGCTTCTTGGTCACCAGGTACAGGTCCTTCAGGTTCCCTTGTCCGGCTGCTGCCTCTGCTTGACTGGCCAGGTCGTCATAGTAGTCCCTCTTGTCCTTCTTGATGCTCCTCTTTACTTCTCTGTTCGTTGCTGTGTGCTCTTCCTGTGCCTTTGCCTTAGCTGCTCTTGTTCGGCTCGTGTTCAGCATAGTTTTCTTCTCTCTCCTTGTTTCCAGCTTGTGGATGCTGTCGGCTGAGATCCATTCCTTGTGCTGGGCCTTCTTCTTGCCAAGGATCTCTTCACATGTGTCATGGCAGAGCTTCTTGCAGTGTACCCACTCTGTTTCGATGTCCGTCTCACCGTCTTCTATCAGCTCTTGTAGCGGCTGGAACCTGTTGGAAAGGCTGATCTGGAATGCTGCTTGTGTGTCCCTGTTTCTGAGCAGTCCGACATTGTACCTTGTCCGTGTGTTGTTGGCGTTGGTGAATCTCTTGAGGCGAAGTCTCACTGTTGTTAAAAGAAGGTGGTGGTCTGATGACACGTCAGCACCTCTCATCGCCATGATCTCCTGAACTTGCGGCTAATGCAGATGTGATCAATCTGGTTCTCCGTGAAGTGGTTCGGGGATCTCCATGTGGCCTTGTGGATGCGCTTGTGTGGGAAGATGCTTCCTCCTATGACCAGCTGGTTCAGGGCGCACAGGTCTGCAAAGCGCTCACCATTCTCTTTCATGTGTGCCAGTCCGTGTGTCCCCATGATGTCCTCGTAGCCTGTGTTGTCCTTTCCAATCTTGGCGTTGAAATCTCCCATCAGTATGGTTATGTCCTTTGCTCCTCTTCTGTCTATCACTGTCTGTAGTTGCTGGTAGAAGTCATCTTTCTTCTCTTCTTCCGCATCATTGGTGGGAGCATAGCACTAGATGATGTTCAGCCTGATGTCATTCTTCTTCGTGGTAAACTTGGCTGTGATGATGCGGGAGTTGACAGGTTCCCATCCGACGAGTGCCCCCTGTGCCTCCTGTGCCAGCATCTGGGCCACACCCTCAGTGTAGGGGGCTCCATCCTCTGAGTGTCCTGTGTATAGCAGCTGTTCTCTAGATGAAAGTCTCAGCTGTCCTGACTGTAGCCACCTTGTCACACTAGTCCTAGCACTCCGATCTTGACTTGTAGTTTTTCATCTCTCTTGCAACTTGGATGGTTTTTCCTGTTTCGTACATCGTCCTGATGTTCCATGTGGCTACTCTCGTTGTTGTCCTGGGTGTTAGAAGGGGAGTCAGCCTTGCAGCTTCCTTTTCGGCTTCCACTGCACCTCGTCATAAGTCTCCGGGATGGAGACCCTTCCTTGCCCAGGTGAATGTTTTGGTTCATTGTCGTCGATGCTTCTGTAACTGGTCTTTTTTGTACAGGTATGGTTGTTAGCCTTACGCAAATCCCTTTATCCTCCGGGCGAGGTGGTCCTGCCTTAGTCGCCTCTTACGACATGCATGGCAGGGCAGTGGGTCTATTCTATGCCCAACCCACAGGGCACAATAAGTAATATATTGCTCACTATCATCTATGCCTCAACACAAGCCATTTAATTTTTGATAAATAATCATATAGTAACAATCTGTCCACTTGTGTATTAGAACCAGAAATCGCGATGTTGTAAAACTGTCTACTTGCGTAGTGCAGACAGAGGTCGTGATGTTGTAACACCCTGTCCACTTCAGGACATCCTTAACGCTTATAACAAGAAAGGAACTTTGACAGCAACGTTAATTTGAAACTACACCACGTCCAAATAGAACGAAATCTTTAAAATGCGGCTTTTAAATCATGCGAATCTCAGTCACTCCTCCAATGAAATGCATTTGCTGACCTGGTATTCGCTTGTGAGAAACAGACACGTCTTGAGCTGGGCAATGTCGTCGACAAAATCAATACTGTTATTGATCAATAGGTAAGTGTCTGTGTTACCAATAAACACAGAACTGGGTAAAGCGACTAAAATATTATTTTAAAAACTTGTCGGTGCCAAAGAGAGTCGTTGGATGTTAAAGGGAATGGCTCTTATGGACCATTCGTACTTAAGCCAGATTTTCGAGCATTCTCATAAACTTGCTTTGATTTTAGTCTTCGAGGACTTGGACAAAGCTGACTACCTGGCGCCACTATATGACACCAAAATATTAGGGGGGAGAGAGACAGACAGACAGTCAGACAGGCAGACAGACAGACAGACAGACATAGTCATTGTGACAGTTTGCAGCTTTATATTCGAAGTAAACGGCAAGAAGATACAGGTCATGAGGAAAAAGATCCAAACCAACAACACAAATACTGGTAGTGTTTGGATGTTCCAGGCCCTTATGCTGGTTTTGGTCTCATATTGTTAGATTACGGTGCACTGGCTTCCCGAAGGCTTTCACAAGTACACGGCACAGACTATTAAACTCACCAACGTTCTAAATGGCAATGTTGCTGCAGTATCCGTTACAGATATGTTACAGCTAAGTGTTTGTTTTTTTTTACAGTGCAGTAACAAACATCCAATCAAGTAGATGAGGGATTGCTTTTTGGATGGTCTTTGCCCACACCCCTTGTTGATCTGCTTGGGAGACCCTGCCAGCAGTTTATAATCCCGCCAATATTGCCCTATGGGTTAGTGAAACAAGCAAACTATCCAACCACATTGGCAATATGTCCAGGATAGTAGTCCTAAGTAAACAAGCGTAAATACTTACAATAGCTCAGTTATGCTAATATTGGCACTCGCAGATAACCAAGCCACCGCAAATACTGTGAGTTAGATATATAGGCACTAAAACTCAATGCAGGTAAACAAGCCGAGACACTCACTGTCACTTGTTTACAGCCAATTGAATTTAATCATAGCAAACCTCCAACTTTCTCTTCAAGCCCACCACTATCAAAACACTACAATCTGCTGATCATCTTCCACGAAAATATTTTGAAATTGAAAGGAAGCTTTTGTTGTTAAGCAATGAAATGTAAACAGTATATGACGAAAAAAGGACAGCAGCTTTTGCTAGTTTTGCTGGTAAAATGCTTACATGCCAATGAGTCTAATCCAGAGTTGTGTATGCAAATTTCATTGCTCGTAATGTGCTATCTATAAGTGTACATATACTAGGCTACTGGGCCTCTGCAGAAAAAAAAAGTTTTCTGGTTTGGCTTTAGTGCCTCGTACATGCACCAGGCTAGTTAGTACTGAAACAAACATTAATTCTGAATGTTGTACGTCTTATTGCTTCGCCATTCAAGCAAACGTTACCTTTCCTCTTTACTATTTCACCATTGCACAGATCTAAATGTTTGTTTACATCTGAACAAAACAGTTGTTTTTGAAATCGTTCAAGACCCTTACAAGACAGTGAAACTATTGTCCAGTGCTAGTAACAAACTGTCTGTGCTGAAGGGCAGTTTGGTTCCAGACATTGCCAAGCAACAGTCGAAGGTTCAGTCGACCTTGAAGCAACCGTGCCTAATGCTGTTCTATATGAAGAATGTGATATTGACATTTTTTTTTATCTGATCAGTTTCTACAACATAGATAAATATTCGAACTTTGCCTGACCTTTATGACATGCATTTCATTGGTCATCCCAAGATCGTCATTAACACCTTTCTGGGCGATTAAACTAACCAAATCAGTGTCGGTTTCACTCTGTTCGAGATTAAATGATAGAATGTGGGTGTAACGTCGTGCTGCCATCAGCATAAGAAATCGCAACACTGAATAATCTGTTCGGCTATGCAGTGTAGTCATCAATGTTTGTGGATATTTACGTTAAGGGAAACAAACCATTTCAGAGATTCATCGCCAACTGTAGTTATGGGAGCGCAAAATCCATCAATAACTGAACTCCTCTACACACATATGTAAATGACAGCACGTTCACAGCTTTTGACAGTTCTTTTCCGATCCAAAACTACATTGGAAATTCTACAGTTTTACTAGGCCTTCTTTATGCAAAAGACTGTGTCAATCACCGAGATCTTCAGCTCTGTCCCTGCGCTTTCCACCACGCCCACGTCAGCAGTCGTTTACAGAGCTTGTGCTACTAGTCTGTTTATCAATCGCAGACTTAATTTAACTTCATATTATTGTTTGAACTTGCATTATGGGGAAAAAAATCCTGTTGACGACTTGGTTTTAACCTAAAATAGAACATGAAACCTTTAATGAGGTAGGAACCGTTAACCAGCAACAATTTAAAAAAGAGAGCATGCGCGCACTACTCCAAAATCATGCTCTTTGGAATACATATTCTGTAGCACACATGTAGACAAAGGGCATACAGAACACACATGGAAACTTACCGTTATGGGGTTGCTTCCACGATATCTCATATACTTTGAACGCATACATGCAGCAACAACAACAGAAAAAACAAACAAGCATACATGTACATTTTAATTATGACAGACACAGTACTTTGACCTTGAAATATAACACAGCACTACCTCATTCAGAATGGATGAAGAGCATTGCCCCGCCTTACACTGAAAAGTGAAGTAATTCAAATCATTAAAGGCTCACTGTCTTGAATATTCGCATGTACATAAAGGCAAGCCCAAATACAACGTAATCTACAATTCTATTAGAATGAGAACGCCATTTACCAAAAAGTGATTTTGAAATAGACAAACAAAGGAGCTTTTTTTCAACGAGCATTTTTCTTCTTCGGTAGATCTAAGGAAGAAACAAACAAACAAAATCAAAAGGAGCAGAGTGCCAGTAAAACAAAATGAGAATATTAACCATTAGCTGACTCTGGACGGTATCCCAAAACGATATGGTCATTTTCTGCGTCATGCTTATAACGCAAAGTTGTTAGGGCGATTGGCACCGCCAAGTTTGCGATTCTATCATGTACACTATACTTAGATTATATTGTACCAGATGTCAACACGCTGCAGGATGATAAGTAGGTAAACGTTTTGTGTCTCTCGCTGAGCTAAAAGAAACAAAACCAAAACAAACAAACAAAACCCTTTGAGGTGTCCTGTCGTTCCAAGTTTTAGAGCAGGAGCAGACTGTATGACTTGATTACTACTTAAAATACAAACAGTGAGGTATCTTCAGCTGAAGCGTGAGTAGACAGTTAGCCCTAACAAGAGGCTGTCCTATTTAACAGTTTACTTGCTTAGACTGGTCCCAGCAGCAAAGTAATGAGTTTGTTCTTGGAGAAGTTATTACTCTTGTCTGTCTTGAATAAAATTGGAATGTAGTGACATGTAGGGTATCTTCTCACCTGTACATTTCAAATATTTTGAATGTTGCACAATCCACGTAATTCGTTTTCAGATTGTGAAGAATTTCTGTGTATTCCCAAGCTCAGTTTAATATTTGCCAGGCATATGAAATATAGAACATTTTTAATGGGATACCTATTTCTCAGTAGCGAGGCGCAGCGCCCGTTGTCATTAATTGTTTTGTTGTTCTGATTGTTCTTTATCAGATTTGCAGCTCTCAATATTCTTCAGCTCCTACTTTTGTTGCCTTTACTTTTCTCCCAAATAAGGACCAGAATGTTTCTCTGTAGCGAGACCCCATAATGTAGTATATAAAGAAATTGAAGGTAGAGTTGATTATGAGAAACATATCTGTCAACCAGATACCAACCAGAAAAAAGTTCTGACCTCGTCGACCAGAGTTGATCTCTGGTAAAAACACACGACTGAAGCGAATGAGAGACACAGGAGTAATACAGATCATGAACAAAATGGAGTTTGCCACAAGCACCTTAGTCAGAGCCAACTCCTTGGCAGAGATTCCGGAGGAGGCCCCAGACCTCCACGTAACAATATGACGCAATTTCACAATCGTCATTACTGTTGTTGTTGCCACCACAACAATTTCAAGCGCAGCGAGACCAACTCCGAACAAAAAGCTGTGCACGTGATCGATTAACTCCTTATGAGCTTTATAGATCGTCTCTTTGACAGCTGTTCTCATTACTACACCTGATACAGGATCATAAACGCACCCAATACGATACGGGAAAAGTACGAGGAAAACCAGACCTGTCGTTACAGTACTGAGAACGATAATGATAACAGCCATTGTTCTCGTTCGGAGGAGAGACCTAAATCGGAGTGGACTGTAAACACAAAGGCATCTCTCTGTCGCGATAATGGCAGAGAGCACCGTGGAGATAGTTGCGGAGGCAACAAAAACAGCAACATGGTTGTTTGTCAAGAAAGTGAAGATGGGACCAAACCTTTCTTTCGTTGTAAATTGTAAATACAATTGCTCAGCGTTCATCAGCAACATCGTCCACAAGTATATTTCATCTGCCAGAGACAAAGCAAAGAGACACAGGTTGACTCGGTCCCGAAGTCCCTGTTTGTAGAACACCGCCATGTTGATGCTGTTAGCCGGTCCACCAATCAGAAACAGGAACACGAGCAGGTTGTCTTTGATTCGGCGAACAATAGTTTCAACTCTTCCACTGACAATGTTATCAGGATTATCCCATGATAAGAATTCCATCTCACTGAATGTAACTTTGATGCAGTCATCTCGCAGTGACGAACTGTTGACTGTGTGCGTCTGGAGTACTCTTTCGTCAGTCACGTTCATTGTTGCCAATGGGTAAGTAATCCACATGCACTGTATACAAAACCGTCAATTTCTTTCTTTTTTTATATATGCACGTTTTTTCATTACACATATATTTAAGCTAATGTGTGGGTCACACTGAAAAAAAAGTCTCTTCAATCTTTGCGCACGTACATATAAAGACTGCTTAACGTGAAATGCGTTTAGTTGTTTCAGTAGCACCAGCGTGTTTGAATAAGCAATGAGTGTTTACTTCAATTAACTGCAATTTAATGCTGGGCTACTCGTTATCGTTCAAAGAAAAGAAACATTGTAAATATGTTATAGAGGAAAAAACTGCAATAGTAGGGTTCCAAGTCTCTGGACGGTCTGTCACAGCCGCCATTTACTGTAGAACACCTTCACATACTATCACACAAGCACAAGATTCGATACCAGAACAGCATTTTCAATCATACCGATGATATTAACTTATGTTGTTTCAGACTTTACATATTTTCAAAGTCGATCTCCGACTTGAATGTTTTAATGTCTCCAAAATGATGATTGACCTTCCACATCCAGATGACACACAAGTAAGAGGCTGCAAAAAGCAGTTGAGGTGACGCAGCCGAAGCTTTTATCACGAGCAACTGTCTGGTCCAGTGGCAGTCAAACTCCTCCCCCTCCTGTTCTGATGTAGTAGGAACTGAGCAGAACAGCAAAACCAACATTATGTTCAAGGCATAATAAGGTTATAGTAACTTCAAGGCATAATACGGTTAACTTGTTTCTGCAAAGTATTGATCTATAAAGAGACGGAGACAAATATATTCAAATTAGGAAATAAAAGCTAAGTTTAACAATCCTTGTTGCATGCGTGTACTGTTTCAGGCATTTATGTGGCTGTCATGTTCTGCCACAATATAACATGAACATGACTTGATAGATAAGATTCTGCTGGATAATTCTTTTCTCGAGACCTTTCTTTTTGTCTCTAAAACAAATTTTCTCACCTAATCAAATTAAGTAATCAAATAACAACAACCAAAAAACTACAATAATAACGATAATAATAGTAGTAATAATAATAATGATAACTGTAACAACAACTACTATAATAATAATTATTATTATAATTATTACAATGATATCAATTATTATAAATACTGTTATTTTCAAAATTATAAAGTTTTGGACCATCAGTAGTACTCAGTCCATTGGAAAGAAACGAGGTAAATCTCAAGGCGCGCAAACTTTTGAAATGAAATAAAAAAGAAAAAAAAACCCACAGTTTGTCAACGGAATGGGATGCAGGGCTGGTTACCATAATGAACTGTCTACTTTTGTTTGATCTGTAGTGCATGCACACAAACAAGTGCAATTCGCTCTTTGAGCGACTCCCCTCTTCGAGAAGACTTACTGGAGGGGTTTGAACGTATGCTGTCGTCGAATACTGGATCACCTAACAGGGTAGGCAGACTGGTTTTTCCCTCTTAATGATGAAGGCTTGCATCTCTTCGAACTCTATCAGATGTCCGTCAGACCCAAGGGGTAGCCAGCGTTTAAAGAGGCAAAAAGCCACGAGTGTTTAGCGAGTGTGTGGTTTATCACTTTGTGTCGGGTATATGAAGCTGTGCGGTGCAAGATAGTTTCAAGTGTGGAAGTATTGGTTGCAGTGAAGGCTGTGACTCTGCTTAATGAACTACTTCCGTAATTGAGGAAACTTCATATATTAATGCCAAAACCTGCTTGATATCACAACTAGTGGAACAGATTCCACAGAAGGTAGCACGCGAGCATACACATACACACACGCAGACACGCAGGCACACACACACACACACACACACACACACACACACACACACACACACCACACACACACACATCGAGGAATTGATGGCCCTCCTCTTTCAGGTGACATTGCCATTGAGAGAACTGGCAACACACGCAAAAGAGGACGCCAGATGATGGTTGGAAAGAGAGGGAAGCGCCAAGTATTAAAGAATTCAGTGGAAATGTTACGATATCATGTATCAACCAGGACATCAGTACGACACTTAAAAAGTTAGTCTGAAGGTCTCACAAAATCATATCGATGGAACAGCGTAAATGGTAAAGTGATAAATGTGGCTCGAGCATCGCAGTTTCTCTCTTAACTAACCTGTCACTCATTAACACCAAAAGGGCTCAATACAACAGTTGTTTAATAGTTATTGTCGTGTGTGCGTTGACCTGTTATCAGTCTTGGAACAGGATTACTGATTCTTCCAATATCCAAACAAAACAAATCAGCAGCTAAGACAAAAAAGCAAATTAAAACAGATAGAATAATTATTTCCTTTCAAATTTCCTTGAGTCAAACTGAAGTGTATCACTGGGTTAAACTGAAGTATTTTACGGGTACTGATTTCACAAACTCACTTATTTCGACAGTTTTTCATGTATTCGCAGTACATACTACACGACATTCAAATGAAACTGACAATACTCAGGTGTCAGGCAGTCTCCAGTATGATTACCACCGTGACGTGATGAAAACAACAAACCATCCGCGAAATGATACCATCATCACTCGTGCAGTACACAGCAACACTTCCAAATAGCGATCACTTTCTGGTAAAACGCTGATGCCATGCTCACGGACTACAGTGAATATAGAAAACATTGACCATACGTTTCCAAAGAGTAAGCATTTTAACCCAACACTTGGTTAATTTCATGACTGGATTCAGGAGACGTTTCCTATAATCTGGCTTTCTATCTGCCAGCGCCTCCTGGATAAACAGTGGGCGTCACTAGTATAATCATCGTGCCGGTCTGAAGCCTGTGGAGAAGACTATGCTGACGTCCAACAGCCAGTGTGATCTCACATCATGTCCAACCTTGACTGGCGACAGGCGCTCCCAGTCAAGAACTGATACGTTTTTGGAAGGACAAGTATGAAATGAAATATGAGCTTCCTTAGACTTTAGAGACAAATAACACTTTCTGTATTTTCTTTCTTTTAAAAAATCATTTATTGCAATTTCATTATCACATTTTCCTTCAAAAACTTTAAGAAAGGATTCTACATTTATGGAAAGATAGCGCGGTCACATCGGATAAATCCTTGTTGAGTTCCAAAGAATTTTTTTTTCTTCTTCCCCCCCCCCCCCCCCCCCCCCCCCCCCCCAAAAAAAAAAATTGCCTAAAAGATAAAAAAGAAATTGAAAATGAAATGAGGCAGGGAACAGTAAACAATAAAGAGTAAACAAGTAGTAGGGTAACTTTTGCTCCCATAAGAAAATCTAACACAGAATAACTTTTATTCAAGACTGGCACAGCCTTTTAAACTTGAATAAAGTCAGACAAATACAAAGACGAACAATCTAATAGTGGGGGGGAGGGGGGGGGGGGGAACAAGCGCAGGCCAACAACTCAACTGTCTTCATAGTAATGACTTGGTAAAGATAAAAAAGGCAGAAAACTATTTTCATAATTTTTTTCATCACAACGGCTTACAAAGGGAAGTAACACTTTCTCACTTGACCTTCAGTCTTCAAAGCTGTGGGAGTAGCGGATGACTGAAACTGTTCACTAAATACTGTGAAGAGAATACGTTCATACCAATATAGCTTTCCCAGGTCAACAAACAGTAACACTGGACAGATATTGCATGGTGAGATTGAGTCACTTTAACAAAAAAAGAAGAGAATGGGAAAAGGTGGAGAACGGAGACCACTCTGTATCCAAAAATTGGAAGGAAAGGATGAAAAGAAAGAAAGAAAGAAAGAAAAAGAAGACAGGTAGACAGATAGACAGACAGACAAACAGAAAGAAAGATAGAAAGAAGGAAAGAAAGAAAAGAGGAAAAATGGAGGGAGGGAGGAGGGTTCGTGCTTTTGGATCGCTGATATTACATAACCTGGGACAGTTTGCTTCAAAGTGTCGAAGCCAGTGGCATTTACATCAAGACCACTGACTAACTTTTATAGGAGGCTCACATAAACAGAAAACATTTCCACAAGTATAACTCAGGGCACTGGGTCACAGTGGAACATGATCCAAATCAATTAGAAGTCATCAAACAAAAGCCATTGCCAGTCCCATCCCAAGACTACAGCGCACGCTTTCATGAGACAATGACCCTCTTATAAGCCAGGCAAAAGACACGTTATCTAGATGAACTTTGGCAATCACAACTTTGTCACTTTGTTACCAGTATGTTCAAATCTCCCGTTTCCAAAATAATCGCTAATAAAACTCAAGAATGTTAGTCTTCATGAAAGTAATTGTCACACTGAGCACAAATGCATGCACGTACTCAGCTCAGCATTCACTCCGTGCACACGCAGTCTCTCCAAACAACCAGAAGGCGCACTACAATAACTCTTCTTCTCTCCCTCCTCTCCGGAGAATAATTTACTAAACGATAATCAACTTTTCCATCATAACAACACGTTTGTTTTCCAATTTATAACTTCTGTTCCTCCACTCCAGAGGAGGTACAAACATTCCACAGATCCACTAGCTGGGACCAAATTTCATCTCATTATACATAGTAATTCACAAATACATCTTTTACCGGTTTCTCCTCCTCACTGGAGAAACAATGTATACATTTTCCAAAGAAGAATCAAAAGTGGCTTAAAATATAGGAGTATCATCTGAGTTCCGACCCAGGGGGACAATCAACATTCATTGTGGGTCAACATGACAAATTCTTTAAATTCTCTCACGACTGTCGCAGTCGTTGTCCTCTTCACAATTAGGTGCTGACACAGCACTGGAGCCGAATACTTCTGCGACTGCCTCAGCCGCTTGTACCATTACTGGTGCTGCCACAGCACCGTGGCTTAAACACGATGAATCCGTTGGGTAATCTATTTCAAAATCTGATAATGATAAATTCTTTTTTCCTTTTTTCCCATCGTTTCAACTTTCCTCTTTATCTCGATAGTCTATACTCACCGGTAATGGTGATTACAGTGAACCGTTCTGCATTTCCAAACAACCTGTTGGGTCAGTGTCCCTAAGCCTCTCCTCCTATATTTATGTTCCTTCCTGCGCTCTTCCTGATACATATTCAGTGAGTACATCGTCTAATCTTGCATTAACCCTTGTTCTAGACCAATGGACATACGTCCGCATCAACAATAATCACCTACGTCTATAGCCACAGCGACAACCGATCACACGGCAGGCCATGCAAATTATCCCTTTTTTACCTTCATCTCTCCTACCTAGGGAAATGCTTTATTCAAATAAGGGGTACGCGACGGAACGTCACATGTCGCCAATGTGAGCTACATCACATGACACCCATCCGGGGAAAAAAACAAAAAACTTCGCCAAGAATTTTTTTGATAACATACATATCTATTAATATATAACTTCAGCATCAATCGCCAAATTTCATCACACAATTCCCATCATGCAAATACAACCTTTACGAACATCATAAGATCTAAATACTTCAAATCCTAGTTTGAGAAACATGACAATCAGCTTGTTTAGTTTTAAACAAATCATACTCCATCACTACAATCACAAGTCACACAGACACGAAGAATTATAAGTGATACTGATCATTCCAATGCCAATTAGTTTATATATACCAAAATGTAAAGTTTTTCTGGCCTGTTCTCACTAACAATCCCAAATCTCACAAAATGAGTATTTCCCATGACTCCCTGATGAAGAAAATTTGCCAAGTGAAAAGTCTTTGTCAAGCAAGAATACAATATATAGTCCACTCAATTACACTTTTTTCATCTTCACAATGGACGAGTGAGAAAAAAAACCAACAAACAAACAAAAACAAAAAACACTTGCAACACATCAAATGAAGTATTCTGCAAACATTCCAAAGTACATCCTACAATGAGACCCATGCCATACATATGACTTTTGGAAAAGATCGTCACAACTACTTATAATTAGATTGCAGTAGTAGACAATAACAACTGCAAAATGTCACAAAGTCTTTCCACAATGAAAACAAACCAGAATAATAATCTGTCACATGAAAACAAACAGCAGAACATATTTCTTGTATGCAGTTACAGTGCCGAAGGAACTGTGCATCACCACGGACAGAAAATCTGCATCCATTCGAGTCCAGGTAATGGCTCAATGTCAAACTGAACTCTCAATACAAAGCCTATTAACAGCCATGCTATTGTTGGTCTTGGACGACTGCAAAACGTCAATGGCATGTCGTTTGTAACCGAAACTGTCTCCATGTAAGGGAATCTGCAAATTTCCACAAGCCAAACGATGCAAACACTCCTCTCAATTGTTGAGTATTTGACTTGTGTTAGAGAACTTTTTACTTGCAAATTGCACAGGGTGTAACAATCCATTCTTTTCTGCAAAAGTACAGCTCCTGCCTTGGAGCTGGCATCAGTTCTCAAAACAAAATCCTCTGAAAGAGAGGGCAAAAGCATACAGGAATGAATTAAGGGTGTTGAACACATTCCAAGCTTTCTGGCACTCATCCGACCAGACGATAGCTATTATTTTTTGTTCCTTTGTTAGTCACTCAAAGGGGCTGTGAATGCCGCAAAGTGCGGTACATATCTTCTGTAATAGGACAACAATCCAAGGCGTGATCTTACTGTTTCTTGTGTGGTCTCTTCAAGGCCAAATCTTTCTACTTTCTTTTCTCTGTGGTCATTTTCCCACAGAAATGACATGACCAAAAACCAAGAGTCTTGAATCCAGCACGAATTTTGGATGGTCTAGCGTAAGACCAAAATCCGGATTTACAAAAAAAAGCTCTCAAGTATCCAGGAAATCATTCCATGACTTTGCAGCAAGCAAAATGTCACAAAATAGAAACTTACTGTCCACGCTCATGAAGTTTTAATGCGGCATCATCGGCAAAGATAGCTGGGCGTTTTGTAATCCAAAGGCATTTCGTCCATTGAAACAATCAAAGGTTCTGAAAAAGCTTTTTTCTTGTCTGCTTCAGCATTCGGATTGCCATTACCCTTTAATCGGAAATGAAATGAGGCAGGGAACAGTAAACGATAAACAGTAAACAAGTGGGGTATTTTTTGCTCTCATAAGAAAACCTAACACAGAGTAACTTTTATTCAAGACTGGCACAGCCTTTTAAACTTGAATAAAGTCAGACAAATACATAGACGAACAATCTAATAGTGGGGGAAAAAACAAGCGCAGGCCAACAACTGAACTGTCTTCATAGTAATGACTTGGCAAAGATTTGGACTTAAGGAGCGGGGGGGGGGTGAAGATGGAGAAACTGGGTACATGAACATTAAGAAAATATTTACAGATATGAAACTCTTCACAACCTGCATAAGGAAACCCCATCGCAATCCCTTTGAAGGCAGATATATTTGATTGCTGCTCCGAGGCCTTTCGTCCGCTGGTCGAACTATCAGGAACACGACTTTGTCTGCGCTCCTGGCGTCAAATAGAGACACACAATCTAATACTGTGGTGTCACACCACCAAGGATGAAAAAAGTATCCAATAGCACCCCCAAAGCAGCCAGCGAAGAGAATTGACAATGTGATCTTTCCAAAAGAGATCTTCACCAATATTCTTTCCCAAAGGGAAAGAGACAGCCAAAAAAAAACAAACAAAAAAATTCCAATACTAATAACTCTTTTTCCCCAGTGAAGAGAAAACTGACAAAATATAGAATTTTGTTCCCGAAAATAAATTATTTATAATGTTTATGTTGTTAACTGTTCTTATCGTAGTTGTTACTTTCTTACTTAGTTTCTTGGTAAAACAAAATAGATGAGTTCACAAAACAAATGAATCGCCTTAAACAATAAGTGAATATAAAGTTATAAAACAAATGAATCAACGAACAATTTTAAAGAGGGGGAGAAAACGTACACTAACGGAAATCCTACCTAAAAGATGACAATGATGAAAAGAAGCTAGATAGGTGCCTATTGAAGAGAAGGTTTGGAGATTTTTTTTGTAAATGGGGTGAAAAAGAAATGAAAGAATAGACAGGTCCGGTATAGATAGGGGAATTCAGAAAAAGCGAAAGAGGCCCTCAGAGAGCACCCTAATGGCAACTGTCTCCCGTAAAGCTGGAGAGGGGGAAGTATTCAAATAATAATACACACAATATACTAATAACACAATGCAATAAACAATTAATCTGATAAATATATAGTCAGAAAACACACACGAAAAACAACCCAAAAGACAATCAAGAAAAAGATGTTTATTTGGACTGAGCGGTAATCAACTCCACCACCTACACTAGTTGAGTGACGGAGTGAAGTCGATCCCACACTCAGAGGGGTAAGGGGGAAAATCCAAATAAAACGATAGGAAAGGGAAAGAAATAGATATTAATGAGAGAGGGAGGGACTATCGACTCCTCAACGCCATGCACCCTGCTAAATCAGACCAGGAAGAGGTTGGGGCTATCAGTCCTGGGGAAGGGGACAAAACAAATTCTAATCTAGGGGAAGGACAGCGACTCCTCAACGCCCTGCCCCCTTGCTGCCAGGTACGAGCAAGAGGAGGTTGAGGCTATCGGTCCTGAGGGGGGAAAGGGTCAAAAGGAAATCCTACCAAAAAAAACCCAACCCTAACAGAGTAGAGCAACCAATAGAAATCTCAAACACTCGAAAACACACATACAGAAACAAATGAAAAAATAAAAACTGCAAACAGTAATCACATCAATCAATTATACAAAACTTTTCTTTGCACAAATAGAAATCTTTTTTTTTTCTTGGAGGGGGTATAAAAAAAACCCTAGTTCTTAGTCGGGTCACCACTGTCACACTGAGCACAAATGCATGCACGCACTTAGCTCAGCATTCACTCCGTGCACACGCAGTCTCTCCAAACAACCAGAAGGCGCACTGCAATAACTCTTCTTCTTCTCCCCCTCCTCTCCGGGGAATAATTTACTAAACGATAATCAACTTTTCCATCATAATAACACGTTTGTTTTCCAATTTATAACTTCTGTTCCTCCACTCCAGAGGAGGTACAAACATTCCACAGATCCACTAGCTGGGACCAAATTTCATCTCATTATACACAGTAATTCACAAATACATCTTTTACCGGTTTCTCCTCCTCACTGGAGAAACAATGTATACATTTTCCAAAGAAGAATCAAAAGGTGGCTTAAAATATAGGAGTATCATCTGAGTTCCGACCCAGGGGACAATCAACATTCATTGTGGGTCAACATGACAAATTCTTTAAATTCTCTCATGGCTGTCGCAGTCGTTGTCCTCCTCACAATTAGGTGCTGCCACAGCACTGGAGCCCGAATACTTCTGCGACTGCCTCAGTCGTTGTCTTCTTCACAATTAGGTGCTGACACAGCACTGAAGCCCGAATACTTCTGCGACTGCCTCAGTCGCTTGTGCCATTACTGGTGCTGCCACAGCACCGGGAAGGGCTGAAACACGAATGAAGTCCGTGTAAGTAATCTATTTCAAAATCTGAATAATGATAAATTCTTTTCCCTTTTTTCCCTTTTCTTAACTCTCTCTCTTTTCTCTCCCCATCTGTCTATACCTCACCTGGTAATGGTAGATTACAGGTGAATCTCGTTCTGCAGTTCCAAACAACCTGTCTGGTCAGTGTCCCCTAAGCCATCTCCTTCCTATACTTTATTGTTCCTTCCTGCGCTCTTCCTGAGTACATATTCAGTGAGTACTCGTCTAACTCTATGCATTACCAGCCCCTGGTTACTAGACCAATGGACAACGTCCGTCCATTCAACCAATAATCACCCTACGTCTATACCCACCAGCGACACCGATCACACTGGTCAGGCCATGCAAATTATCCTTTCTTTTACCTTTCCTCTTCCCTACTTAGGGAAATGCTTTATTTCAAATAAGGGCGTATGCGACGGAACGTCATATGTCGCCATGTGAGGCTGCATCACATGACAAAGGAGGATAACACTTTGCAAGTTCTCAAAACAGTTCGTGTAAAATGATCACAGAATGATGATGATCTACCTCAAGATGTTTAAGCCTTCAGAGATTTTACAAATGATGCGAATGAATCATGGGGAATGCTGTTCAAAGATCACAATCGATTGCCTCCAAAAGGTGGCAGAAGAAAATGCTGACCACACTGCACCATGGACTTTTGGCACGCTTAGAAGTCTCGTAACAACTAAGTAAATCTTCAGGTTAGACATGTCCACTCAAATAGTCAATGGGATAACAGTCTACAACTTATTCCATCTTGCCCGGCAGAAAGAGCTTCCATTCTTCCGTGGCCAACGAACGCTATCCTGTGAGAAAATTAGAATGCTTATCTTTCTGTTGGGAAAAAAGGCTGTCTGATGCAGGTGGATCATTTCAGAACAGGAAAGCTGAGTCATTCTTAAAATAAAATGGTAGTTTCCCAGATACATAATACCAGGGGCAAGGAATAGACGACAATGGTCTACAGTTCGTTAGTCACAGATTTACCAATCATCATGAAAATGGGGATTCATCCAAGCACCTTAGTCTAACTGACTGACAAAACTGAGTGACGATACTTGGAAACCGTATGCTGATAAAACGAAGGCTCAAAGTCTACAGATTGCAAGCGCAGACTCCTACTGTCTTTTACAAGTTGCTGACAAACGTACAGTGTCAAGCTCTCTCCTCAGAGGTCGCTAACCTGCAGGATTATTAGCAATTGAAGCCAGGCAATACAGTCCACATACTAATGGAACAAGGCACTATGCCGACCTGCAACTGTTGCGACAATTTTCTCGCTTCTACGTTCATACATTCCTCACTCACCTAAGAAGGGCATCTTAAGACAAAGCAGATGCATGCTTAAGCCTGCACAAGTCAACCATCTTACAACTTCTGCCAACCAGCCAATACATTTTTGAACACGGTCTTCAGCAATACCCTACAGTACGAATGGTGAAGGGACTTTTCTTACAGAGACAGGGAGTTTGAACGCCGCGGGGAATGTTAACCAATCAGACAGTCAGGTAATATCACTATTTTTTTTTGGTGCATGGGGACAAATGTAATCGCCGAAGTTAGAAAGAATGTCCTTGTTGTCAGTTAGTGTCAATGTAACCAACGTCAATTACCTTTACCATAGTGCTGTCATGGTAATTCTTTGTATAATGTTTCTTTCAAATAATCCATGCGAGCATATGTGGTATTTGGATTTTTACACGAATGAGTTTAATAAACTTGTTTTTCAAACTGACTTGACCAAACGCATTTTAATTTTTCACTGAAAAGGGTTAAGTGGACTGAAAAGAACAAACTCTGTTTTAATCAATTTAGTACAAGCTGTGAAAGAAATGTTTCGGATTTAAAAGAAAAAGAAATCTACATATCTATTGAACGTGGTTTGCTTCCATTTATTCCTATTGCAAATCTACGTCATCTTCTTTGGAGAAGGAAACATCTCCGTAACTTAATTCGGACGATTATGCTGGTTGAGATTCAGTGTAGGATGAGGCGAATGAACAATGAGGTCATACTGTCCACAGTTCAGCCAGAGTCAAGACATGTTCCGAGTCTTTTCCTACTACTTTACCATCGACTGCAAACAACGAGTGAGAACACACGCCATCACTTTGCACAGAAGACCAATATGTCATGTTTATAAAACCACGGCAGCAAAAACAATCTTCTCTCTTTCTCTCTCTCTCTCTCTCTCTCTCTCTCTCTCTCTCTCTCTCTCTCTCTCTCTCTCTCTCACCAGACTAACAGGTATCTCTGTGTTGTTGCATTTTATCTGTTTTATAATGATATTTTTACGTGAAGGGCTCATTGATTTGCAGAACCAGGGTAAGCAGCCTATTCATTATGACTCGTAGTAAGTTTGATGTTAAATCAATTGTAGCAGAAAAGGAAGTTTCCAATATGTAAGACTAATTATACGAAAAAGGACTAAACCACAAAGAAAATAATCAAGCGAGTCAATCCAAACAGGAACATTAGCACACATGCGAATACGTCACAACACACACACACACACACACACACACACACACACACACACACACACACACACACGAAACACACACACACACACACACACACACACACACACACACACACACACACATACACACACATATATACACACGCTCAAACGCGCGCAAGCGCGCACGCGCAAGCTCATGCACGCACGCACGTACCTACCTACGCGCGCGCTCAAACACACACACGCACCTCCCCCCCCTCTCTCTCTCTCTCTCTCTCTCTCTGCGCAGGTGCGCAGTGCTAGTGTGTGTGTGTGTGTGTGTGTGTGTGTGTGTGTGTTGTGTGTGTGTGTGTGTGTGTGCAAGTACGTATGTATGTATGTGCATATGTATATACTTACGTACGTACGTACGTACGTATGTATGTATGTATGTATGTATGTATGTATGTATGTATGTATGTATGTATGTATGTATGTGTATGTATGTATGTTTGTTTGTATGTATGTATGTATGCATGTATGTAATGTATGTATGTATGTATGTATGTATGTATGTATGTGTGTATGTATGTATGTATGTGTGTATGTACGTATATACGTACGTAAGAATGTATTTATATGAGCTTCCGCTTTTGCACAGACGCGCGCCTTCTCTCTCCTCTCTCTCTCTCTCTCTCTCTCTCTCTCTCTCTCTCTCTCTCTCTCTCTCTCTGTCCTTCTCTCGTTTTCTCACTCTCTGCATCTTGGGTTCATACTTAGTACTAGGATGGTTTTTGACACCGTATTAGATGAATATGTTAGGTGAGCAAAACAAAAGTTACTGGCATTTTCAAAACGATGTGGGCTTTAGGTAACATGGATAGGTCAATATTTTTTTAATTGTTTGATTGTCCAGTAAAGCCTGTGTTATTGTATGCTGCTGAACTTTGGAGCATAACGAAATCTAAGTCTGTAGAAGCAGTTCATTTGTTCGCTTGTAAACGTTTACCGGGTGTGTGTCCCAAAGTCCGAATACCATGATATATGGTGAAACCGGTCGATATCCTTTGTGTATAGACAGTACTTTCAAATCCATTAAATACTGGTTTAAACTCCAAAATATGGCAATTCACAGATTTCTAAAGCATTCTCACTTGATTCTGAACAAGGTTCCCGAGTTTACGCGTGGTCATTTTAATCATCACAACTGGCCATATCATATTAAAAGATATTTTGATATTTTTGGTTTTTCAGAGATTGGGATAACTGGAGGGGTTTGAAATGAAGTGATGCTCTTGAAGGAACTAAAACAACGAATGTTAGATTGCTATATACAAGATTAGAATGCAAAAATTTCTAAGAGCGACCGTTTTTCAACATACAGATCATTCAAATCTACGTTCCGCACAGAAAAATATTTGCCAGTTATCACAATTAGTAAATTTCGGTGTGCTCTTTCAAGATTTCGTTTGGGATTATACGATTTAAAAATTAATAACAGATATGACGAACATCCAAAAAAATATCCATTTTGTAATAAAACTGAAAACGAATTCCGTTTCTTGTTTGAATGTCTAAAGTAGTCATATTTGCGAGAAAAATATTTATCAAGATTCTATTCCTATCCAAAAGGCGATTGTTTAGTTTATTTGATGCAATTTGAAAACATGATGATCCTTAGAAGCTTGGCGATGAAAACTAGACATGAACTTATGAACGGAAACTCTCTCTCTCTCTCTCTCTCTCTCTCTCTCTCTCTCTCTCTCTCTTATATATATATATATATAGTGTGTGTGTGTGTGTGTGTGTGTGTGTGTGTGTGTGTTGTGATTGGTTTCAAACGCAAATGAAAATATTTTTAAGTATTCTTTTCTTTGCGCTGAACTCTGAAGCGATCTGAAGCGATCAAAGCTAAGTGAATTTTCGTTATTTTATTCGTTTTTGTCTCACCTGAAGAAGACCTAAGAAGTCGAAACGCGTTGTGTTTTGTCTTGTGACTCGTTTGTCCACGTTTCTCTGGGCGGTTCGCTAACATTTATTTAAGATTTGAATTTTTTTTCTTGGTTTGTTTCCTTGCATTATTTGCCCTTGTAATTGTTTGTTTATGTGTTTCTGGAAAGAAATTACTTCCCTTTGCTATGACCCGTACCCATTTTCATTTTATTCTCAACAAACGTCTACCCATTGTGTACAGGTCGATGGCCTTACAATTAAAAAAATTCAGAGTTCAGAGTCCAGAGTTCTCTCTCTCTCTCTCTCTCTCTCTCTCTCTCTCTCTCGCTCGCTCGCTCGCTCGCTCTCTTCCCGCATGCGTACGTAGAAGTGAACATTCCAGATTTTTGACTACCAGCATGATAATGTGTGCACTGAATTTTCTCCTTTTGAAAAACCCATTTCGTTCGCTTGGCTTGAGCTGACTCTCAGCTATACTACTCAAAAGAATTTAAGGGCCACATTCATTTTTGATATGGTTTACATAATACAGCGTAGCATAAAACATGAAATGTTTATGGCCAATTTATTCACTCAAAGTGTGACAAGTGCTTCACAGAAAACTGGTTTTGGCAATTGTTCAGTCGAATCTGTGTCAAAGGTGTTACACTGGTCCGCAAAAGAAGCTCAAAAACCACGAGAAAAAGATCGCAATTTGAGTGCGCCTAGCTGGCGCAGCAGTGTTCGGCTGTCTGAAAACTGCATTGCACATGCAAGCCGGACCTTTAATGAACACTTGTCAACCTGATTCGCTGACCAGTGGCTTTATTAAGGGCCGCTTCTGGGGGTGTGTTCAAACATGCCACCAAGACGCAAACTTAGTGACGCTGAGAGAGGGATGGCTGTGGCCTCGCTACAAGAAGGCGTGGCGGTCCGAGAAGTTGGCAGACGACTTAGAGTAACACATTCTGTCATTCAAAGACTGAGAGACCGGTACAACAACTATGGGAGAGTTCAAGAAGCACGCAGACCTGGACGCCCCAGAGCGACCAACAGACGACAGGATCGTTTCATCACCCTGGCGGCACTACGCAATAGAACCGCCACCGCCAACGTGCTCAGGGGGCAGCTGAGAGCAGCCAGCAACGTCCTCGTCAGCGACCAGACGGTTCGCAACCGCCTGCGTGAGGCCAACATGCGGTCAAGGCGTCGAGCATTGCGACCTCCACTGACCAGAGCTCACTGTGCTGCTCGTCTGGCTTGGGCTCAATGACACCTGGCCTGGACAAGGCAGCAGTGGTCCAGGGTGCTCTTTTCTGATGAATCCCGCTACACCCTGTCCTTCAACGACGGCAGGATTCGCGTCTGGAGGCGTGTTGGAGAGCGCTTCATTGACGCCACTGTTGCGGAGCACGACCGCTATGGTGGTGGGTCCCTGATGGTGTGGGGTGGCTTCAGTCTTCATCACAGAACACCCCTGCACAGTGTCCAAGGCTACCTGACTGGCGTAGCCTACAGGGACGACATTCTGGAGCCAATCGCTGTACCAGCTTTGCAGGCCATGGGACCAGGAGCCATGCTACAGGATGATAACGCCAGGCCGCACAGACCTCGGGTCGTACAGAACTTTCTCCAGCAGCAGCAAGTCACTAGGATGGACTGGCCTGCCCGCTCACCCGATCTGAACCCCATCGAACATCTTTGGGATGTTCTGGGCCGTCGTATACGCAACAACCACCCTCCTGCACACAATCTCGACGTCCTGTTCAGGAATCTGGAGCAGGAGTGGCAGACGATCCCCCAGAACACCCTCCAGACTTTGGTCAGATCCATGAGACAGCGCTGCCTTGACTGCATCAACGCCAATGGCGGTCACACACGATATTGACTCATGACACTCTGACAGTCGGTTGTTCTGAATTTGCAAAATGGGGGTGTGTCCATGTCAATGAAGTTTTCGCGATAATTGATTTGCACTTCTTGATGAAATTGTGTCCAATCGATGATCAAATGATTGAATTAAATGTTTGTTGGTTGATTTCAGCTGTCGGACTTATGAGTTATTATTGGGGAGTGAACTGTGTGGCCCTTAAATTCTTTTGAGTAGTATATTAGCTGGGCTATTGTCAGAGCACCCAAGAAAGGAAATAATCCCAAACACCATTTATAACTGGTTTAAATGTTTCAATTTCTTTCTGCTTCCATTATCTTTTCCTTTGTTCAACCTTTCATTCATTCTTTCTTTCTTTACTCGTTCTTTAGTGTCTTCTCTTCATCTGTCTTTTGCCATCTTCCTTTCTTTCTTTCTTGCATCATTCTGTCCTTTACCATTCTTTTGCTTTTCATTTTTCTACATTTTCTTTACTGTTCTCTCTTTGTGTCTTCTTTCCCCTCTTCCGTCTTTGCTTTCATTTCTTTCTTTTCATTTCTGTCGCACTTTTCTTTTTCTTTCTTTCACATTGTATGAGAACATCCCCAGTTTGTTTCTTTGCTTTTATGTTTTTGTCTGTGAGAATGTTGAATCGATTTTACTTGTTTGTATTTTGTGTACACTTATTCCCTTTTTCAATTTCTATTTTTGTTGAAATCGATTTCATTTGTTCATTTTTTCTTCCTTTTTCTCCTTTTTATTTTTACAGCTTCGCAATTTCCTTACAAAATCGTCAGATGCATTGCACGCTGTTTCTTCTGTGAACGAAAAATCGAATTGAAAATTTGAAAGAGATGTAAGTCTTTTGGTATTATCCCTTGCAAAACCAAACCTCGAACTTCTCTCGGTGGTCAATTCAACAGTATTTATAACAGCATAGGCAACATGAATCAGGCAAGCAGTCTCTCTCTCTCTCTCTCTCTCTCTCTCTCTCTCTCTCTTACCCCTTAATGATGATGGCCTTGGGATGATTTCTGATGCCTCCATACATTTATAAAGCATCGCAGCAGTTACATGGCCTCCATTATTTTCATTTATTTTTTTGCTCATTTGTTTTTCGGTCGGACTCTTCCATTCGTTTGTTTTCTTCTGGTTTGGAGTATTTTTGTTCATCACAACATGACATTTTTGTTTGAGTAAAATTAGATGGTCTATTATAAATTTTTTAATGGAAAAAATGTACTTCTTAAGTAGAAAGAAACTCGTGGAGAGCGTGACGGCACAGAGTCCTCAGGAGAGAAGCCCCCTTCAAGCAAGTGTTTCGGACCTTATCTCCTGACACTCTAGGGGGGTTGGGCCACACCCGGTTCATGACTCCGGATGGCCCTCTGCTGCCCCTTTTTTCCCATCTTGGGACGAGCCATGGCTGGGATTCGAACCCATGACCCTCTGGACATGCTCATTTTCCACTTAATGACTCGCACTCTAACCACTGAGCCACAGGGACACCTGATATTTGTAGGAAATTTAAGCCTTATGAAGTTCACTTTTGTTCCTCCTTGACCAGATCCAGCTTGAACACCTCTCTGCCGCTTCTGCCATTGCTTTCAGGGCTCTGGTTTTTTCCCTCCCTGTAACTGAGAGCTGTTTCATGAGGCTGTATGTAGACGTTCCTACAAACCCCCCAGCTCCAATTTCTGCAGTGAGGTCTTTGACCTGATAGCCTTCTCTCCTCAGGCTGTTTGCCAGATCAGCATACTTTTCAGTCTTGTAGATTTGAGCTGCCTCCATTCTGTTCTCATATGGCACCGTGAGCTCGATCATGATCAGCTGCTTGGTTGACTGAGAGTGGACTACTATGTCTGGTCTCATGTCACTCTTGCTGATGATCTCTGGGTGACTCTTCCATTCTGGGAGGTCTGCAGTGCACTCCCAGTCATCTGCCCCGTCCAGCAGACTCTGCCTGCGTGTTCCGAGTGGCACTGTTGTTCTTGGCCATGATTTGCCGCCTCCTGCCGTGAAGAATGTTGCGGGTGCTTTTGGAGTCCTGATTGTCCCTTTTGTGGTGTTGGTACTAGCCCAGACTACTTTGCAATCTCTTTGAGCACTTGGTTGTGCCTCCATGTGTACCTTCCTTGAGCCAGGGCTACTTTACATGAGCTTAGGACATGCTCCACTGTTTGTTTTTCATGGCAGAGGGGACATGCAGGATCGTCTGTTTTTCACCACTTCACCAGGTTTGCATTTGAGGGCAGAAGGTCATATGCAGATCTGAGAATGAAGCTGATCCTGAGAGGGGCCATGTGCCAAATGTCATTCCAAGTGAGACTTCTTTGGAGTGCATTCTCCCACGTTGTCCATTGCCCTTGCTGGCTCTGCTGGACTGCTTTTTGGAGTCTTTTTTGGTCTTCTTCTTTTCTCATCTCCTGAATCATTATGTCTCTTTTGGCTTTTCCTTTGGCCTTTGACCACCATTCAGTTTTGGTCACCTCCAGTCCTTGTCTGTTGGTCTGTGTGTGTCCTGTTATTTCTCTGATCTTGAGACTTTCTTTTGCAGAATCCATTAAGGAATCTAGATATGATTTTGTCCAGTACGTATGTTTGTGCGCGCGCGCGCACGCACACACGCACACACACACACACACACACACACGCACACACGCACGCACGCACGCATGCACGCATGTACGCACGCACGCGCGCATGCACGCACGCGCGCATGCACGCACGCACGCACGCACACACGCACGCACGCACGCACGCACATACGCATGCACACAAGTGAACATTTTAAAATCGGTCACCACTAGCATGATAACGTATGCATTAAATTATCTCCTTTATTAAAGGGACCGATGAAAGTCGTTTGGCTTGAGTCGACTTTCACTTCTTAGCTGGGCTGTTGTCTGAACATCTAGCGGAGGCGATGATTTCAAGCATCATTTGTAACTGGTTCGAAATTTCCGATTTCTTTCCTTTATTTTATCCCTTTTTTAGGTCTTCATTCTGCATTTCTTCACTTCGTTCGTTAGTGTCTTCCTTTCGTCTGCCTTTTATCTTCTTCCTTTCATTTTTGTCATTCTTCTTACCCTCATCGTTTTTTCACTTTTCTTTTTTCAACCTTTTCTTCCTTGTTCTCTCTTCGTTTTCCCCCCGTTTTTCGCCTTCTCTTTTCTTTCTGTTTTTTAAATTTTTTTTTTCATTTCTTCCGCATTTTCCCCCTTTCTTTTCTGTTGTATCTGACCATCTCTTGTTTGTTTATATTTTTAAGTATTTGTCTGTTCCATCGCTGTATAAAATTTGTTTATTCATTTTTGTTTCTTCCTTTTTTCCTCTTTATTTTTACAGCTTTGCATTTTCTTGTTCGAGAGAATGCTATTTCCTTACAAAAATCGCTTGAGGGCATTGCACACTGCTTTTTTCTCTCTGAAGTGAAAAATCGAAGGGAAAAGTTGATAGGGATGTGAATCTGTCGGTCCAATTCCTTGCAACATAAAACTTAGACCGTCTCTCTTGGAGACCAGTCATACAGCAGCATGAGTAAAATGAACCAAACATGTAATTAAACTCTCTCTCTCTCTCTCTCTCTCTCTCTCTCTCTCTCTCTCTCTCTCTCATCACACACACACACACACACACCAAATAAACGTACGAAACCACCAGGAACTTTGGCACAATTCCTGACAACAAAAGTCTATAACTCTGTGGTATTTTTCACCACCAACGGTTAATAAGCATAATCCAAGGGCACCCCAAAGCAGCTAGTGAAAAGCTGTAAAGAGAAGAGAGCACTGTAAGGAAATATGCTGTTGAAAAAACAAAAACTAAAATCATTATGTACAAAGCGTTACGTGTATGTGGACTTATCTGAAGCTATGCCTGAGGATCCATCCAAAGACACAAGGGAGGTCAAAATGTGTCAACAGTAAGAGTAGTCAGTTCAACTGTTTGAGGACCGAAGCGCTGTCAGTCATATAAGCGCGGACAGCAGGTAAGAACTGTGCACAGCAGCCTTTCCTTGGATCTTCTAAAGGATACTTTCTCCCACTGAGTGACCAAACAATAATATGTTGAACAATTTAGTAGTGGAGGAAAACAAGAGCATGTCACCCCTTCCTCTATCATTACACTAATGACTGGGGAAAGATTATAACAAAACAAACACACAAACAAACAAAGAAACAAAAGGAAGGGGATGGAGGAAGCTGCGAAAGAAAGAAAATACGGATGAACAATCAGGGCGTTAAATCCTTCGCTAGCAGCATATCTGGACCATAATAGCCCATCGTGAAAACAGTACCATTCATATCTATCTATCTATTTATCGACGTTCGAATGTATGTATGTATGTATGGATGGATGTATATATGTATGTATGTATGTATGTATGCATGTATCTAACTGTCTGTCAGCCTATCTATCTATCTATCTATCTATCTGTCTCTCTGTCTGTCTACTTCCTAACGTTATCTGATGAATTTTTGTTAAATCGATGAGCATGAAGTAGGTGGTTGCAGTTCATTAACGTCATTTTGTTAGTGTTTGCAAGAGTGACATAATTAAACAAGATGCAAAGCATATATAACGTGTTCCCAGTTTATCTTGAATACGCGTGAGATATTCCATAAATAAGAAAAACCGTTTTGGGCCCTTATAACCGTTAGTAACGGCTATTCTGGTAAAATGAAACATTGGCCATCATCTGTGACCCATAATGAACATACCTACAAATTTTCAGAAAGACCGGCCAAGTACTTTCTGAGATATTCCATAAAGACGAAAAACCGTTTTGGGCCGTTGTAGCCGTTAGTGACGGAAGAAAAAAACGTTTCGGGCCGTTATAGCCGTTAGTAGCGGCTATTCTGGTAAAATAAAACATTGGCCATCATTTGTGATCCATAATGAACATACCTACAAATTTTCAGAAAGATCGGCCAAGTACTTTCTGAGATATTCCATAAAGAAGAAAAACCGTATTGGGCCGTTATAGCCGTGAGTAACGGCTATAACGGTAAAATAAAATGTCGAGCATCATCCGTGACCCATAAAGAACACCGGCCGAGTACTTTCTGAGATATTCCTAAAAGAAGAAAACCCGTTTTGGGCCGTTATAGCCGTTAGTAGCGGAAGAAAAAACGTTTTGGGCCGTTATAGACGTTAGTAACGGCTATTCTGGTACACTAAAACATTGGTCATCATCCGTGACCCATAATGAACATACGTACAAAATTTCAGA
>CM065728.1:34712654-34735154 GCA_033310375.1 Conus canariensis
GAAAAACCGTTATGGGTCGTTATAGCCGTTAGTAACTGCTATAACAGTAAACTAAAACGTCGAGCATCATCCGTCGCCCATAATGAGCATGCCTACATATTTTCAGAAAGATCGAAAAAGTACTTTCTGAGATATTCCGTAAAGAAGAAAAACCGTATTGGGCCGTTATAGCCATTAGTAACGGATATAACGGTAAACCAAAACATCGGGAATCATCCATAACCCACAGTGAACATACCTGCTAATTTTCACAAAGATCGGCCAAGTACTTTCGGAGATATTCTATAAAGAAGAAAAACCGTTACAGGCCGTTACAGCCATTAGTAACGGCTTTTACGGTAAACTAAAACATCGGGTATTATTTGTGAGCCACAATGAACATACCTACAAATTGTCAGAAAGATCGGCCAAGTACTTTCGGAGATATTCCATAAAGAAGGAAAACTGTTACAGGCCGTTGCAGCCGTTAGTAACGGTTATAACGGTAAACTAAAATATCGGGCATCATCCGTGACCCATAATGAACATACCTGCTAATTTTCACAAAGATCGGCCACGTGCTTTCTGAGATATTCCATGAAGAAGAAAAACCGTTACAGGCCGTTAGTAACGGCTATAACGGTAAACTAAAACGCCCCTTCTCATTTCGCCCCTTCCCATTTTGCCCCCTTCCCACTTGGCCCCTTCCTATTTTGCCTTGCAGTTTATGAAAGCAGAATGTGCATTGTTGGTCAACAACCAGGCTTTCACCTCCCCGGTTTGCTTGCATAAATTCTACAGCATTCTCCATCTCGCCTTGTCACTTCACTGATTCTGTGGTTGCAGAATTCCAGGAAACCGGTCTGTTTGAATCGCTTGGTTTCTGTAAATATCGAACTGGGAACTGACAGAAAGGGACAAAATGGGAAAGGAGCATAGGAAGGGGTGAAATGGGAATAAAAAATTATTGAAATTGAATTAATTAAATCCACTGAAATTGGGAAGGGTGAAATGGGAATTAACGGATAGAGGCGAAATGGCTGTGTGTCTGTCTGTCCCCCCCCCCCCCTCTCTCTCTCTCTCTCAAAAAAAAAAAAAAAAAAAGAAAAAAAAAAAAAGAAAAAAAGGGGAATTAACGGACAAAGGCGAAATGAGAAGGGGCAAAATGGGAAAGGGACGAATTGGGAGAGGGTGAAACAGGAAGGGACGGAATGGGACAGGGGCGAAATGGGAAAGGGATGCCCTGGATGAATTGGGAAGGGGCTGATTGGGAAGGGGTGAAATGGGAATAAGGGGCGAAACAGGAAGGGGGCAGAATGGGACAGGGGCGACATGGAAAGGGGGCGAAATGGAAAAGGGACGAAATCGGAAAGGGACGAACTGGAAAGGGGCAGAAAAGGAAGGGGCGAAATGGGAAGGGGAAATAGGGAATAGATTGGGGACGAAATGGGAATAAACCGTGGGCATCATCCTTGACCCACAGTAAACATACCTCCAACGTTTCAGAAAGATCGGCCCAGTACTTTTGTTGCAGCGCTTGGAACACACTTTGTTCACACGCACGCGCGCGCGCGCGCGCGCGCGCGGCACCACACACACACACACACACACACACACACACACACACACACACACACACACACAAGAGAGAGGGGGGAGGGGGAGAGAGAGAGAGAGAGAGAGAGAGAGAGAGAGAGAGAGAGAACACGAATCTTTTCTAACTAGAATCTTTATTGAGGGTAATTGGATAAGCTTCTGTACACCAGGCCATCTAGAGAAAAGAAAAAGGAAAGAAAATAAATAAATAAATCAACCACAACACACACACACACACACACACACACACACACACACACACACACACACACACACTTATACAAACAAATATATAATAATGAGAAGAGAGAGAGAGAAGAGAGAGAGAGAGAGAGAGAGGATTTCTCCGTTCCGATTGTAAAGTACCCTCTTTTTTGTCTCTTTCTTTCTTTCTTTCTTTGTTGTGGTAGTTGTTGTTGTAACTGGGAGTACAATGCAATCAAGTCAGAAATGTACGATATGACATCAGATCCGGAGTTTCCTCTTTCGAGGAGCGACAAAGTGTGCAGCAATGTCACATAAGAAAAGTGACGACAAAGTGTACAAAGGGCGACAAAGTGTGCAAACGTGTCGATATTTTTCATGGCTGGGACGACAAACTGTGCAGCACACTTTGTCGTTGGCTACATAGCATGCAGCACAGTTTGTCGCCGGCGACAAAGTGTGCAGGGGCGACAAAGTATGCCGTAACACAGCCTGCATGAGAAAGCTCGTTTTGTATGAGATTGGACAAGCGTTCTCCAAAAGGATTTTGAACTAAATCCCGTGACTTGTAGCGAGCTTGAGAGAACGGCCTAGCGAAGCTGCCTATGCAGCCTGCCAAGAGTGAGTGAACAAGCGAACATTTCGGACCGGCCCCATCTGTGGTCTTGAAGTGTATTGTGCGGGCTTGACAGTGCAGGCAGAGATGAGCAACCAGTAAAGGGACTGAAGGAGAAGCGTGACGTGTTCTCTTGATATTGTGTTACAGACAAGACGTGCAGCAGAGTTCTGCACTCGCTGTAACCTATCAAGGAGATTAAGACGACAAGTTAAATAAAAGGCGGTTTCAAAGAGCGGTGACTGGAGGCGGAAACTGGAAGAAACAGATCAAGTAATAGAACTACTAGGTTGTCAAACTAATGAGCAAAAAACAAACATACAAACAAACAAAAACCAACACGACGCGTTTTGACCTATTCGGTCTTCGTCAGGCAGCGCAGACAACATTCAAAACAGTGACAACAGAGGATGAACCAACAATCATTTTCTCTTCGGTATGGAATAAAGACTTCTACAGCAATACTATCTTAAATAGGACTAAAGCACGCACAGGAAACGTGGTGATTTTTGTGTTGAGAAAGTGGTAGATGACGTGATTCTTCTAATCTGGATATCAACGGATCTGCAGGAGTTTTGTGTTTGTGTAGGAAATTCAGATGGTAGCTGAAAACAACTAGATTTCCGTAAGGAATGAAACTCGCGTCGCTATTTCCTGTATAAATGACTGAGGAAAGTGCTTCTTGACGGGGTATTTCAGGGCATTCGACGAGCACAAATGCAGTATAAGTACCAATAAGTAATATCATTCATTCATTCATGCCCATTGCTCCCGGTGGAGCATAGGCCATCGACGACCCTTCGCCATCGCACTCTGTTCTGGGCTGTTCTGGTCATTCCAGTCCAGTGGTCCCTTGTTGTTTCAGTTCTGCCTCAGTGTCTCGCCTCCAGCTGTTGCGAGGCCGCCTCTCTTCCTCTTTCCCTGCGGGTTCCAGGTCAGGGCTTGGCGTGTGGTGCTGGACGCTGGCTTCCTGAGGGTGTGTCCGATCCTGCCCCACTTCCTTCACAGTATCTGCTTGGCCACTGGTTCCTGTCCCGCACGCTCCCACAGATCTTCGCTTCGGATCTTCTTCTGCCATCGGATTTTGTAGATGCGCCTCAGACAGGTGTTGAAGAATGTCTGAATCTTTTGTTGCATCGTCTGTGTTGTCCGCCATGTCTCGCATCCGTAGAGCAGACTTGACTTCACATTTGAGTTGAAGATGCGGAGTTGGGTTCTTATGCTGATTTCTCCAGATGCCCAGATGTTCTTGAGCATGACGAAAGCTGCTCTTGCCTTGCCGATTCTGGCTGTGACGTCTCGGTCCGTGCCTCCCTGTTGGTCAACCACGCTTCCCAGGTAGACGAAAGACTCCACCTCCCTGATGGGCTCTCCACCGACTGTGACTGATGTGTTGGCAGTGGTGTTGATTTTCATCAGCTCGGTCTTCTTCCTGTTGATCTTGAGCCCTGTCCCGGCTGATGTGGTCTCCAGGCGAGTGGTCTTGTCCTGCATCTGGCTGTGGCTGTGTGACAGGAGCGCCAGGTCGTCCGCGAAGTCGAGATCGTCCAGCTGCGTCCAGAGTGTCCACGGTATACTGTTGTCCCTGCCTGTTGTAGTGGTCTTCATGATCCAGTCAATGACCAGGAGGAAGAGGAACGGCGACAGCAGGCACCCCTGCCGAACTCCGCTCTTCACCTCGAAACTTTCGGACAGCTGGCCGGCGTGGGCAATCCTGCAGTTCATGTCCTGGTAGGTGCACCGGATGATGGAGATGATCTTCTCGGGGACTCCGTAATGCCTCAGCAGCTTCCACAGCGTCTCTCTGTCCACAATGTCGAAGGCCTTCTCATAATCTATGAAGTTGATGTAGAGGGGGGAGTTCCACTCCAGCGACTGCTCCACGATGATGCGCAGGCTGGCGATCTGGTCGGCACATGATTTGTTCCGCTGGAAGCCTGCCTGCTGGTCTCGGAGCTGGGGGTCGACAGCCTCCTTCATCCTCTCCAGTAGAACCCTGTTGAGAACCTTGCCTAGCATTGACAGGAGCATGATCCCTCGGTAGTTGCTGCAGTCCCTGAGGTCTCCCTTCTTTGGCAGCTTGATGATGATTCCTTCTTTCCACTGGGCCGGTACCTCCTCCTTCTCCCAGATCTTGCTGAAGAGGCTGTATAGCATGTTGACAGCTGTCTCTATGTCTGCTTTGATGGCTTCTGCTGGTATCTCGTCCGGCCCTGCAGCCTTCCCATTTTTCAGGGTCATATTCTTGATCTTCTTGATCGCTGTCTTTAAGGGTTTGTCGCAGCTGATGGGCAGTTCTGACTCCGTGGTTGGGATGTGCTGGTGCGTCAGGGGCGGGGCGGTTCAGCAGCTCCTTGGAGTGTTCTGCCCATCGTTTCAGCTGTTCCTCGGTTGTTGTCAGTGGGTTTCCATTCTTGTCCTTCAATGGCTTGTCTGTCTGCTGGAGCTTGCCCATCAGCTTCTTGGTCACCAGGTACAGGTCCTTCAGGTTCCCTTGTCCGGCTGCTGCCTCTGCTTGACTGGCCAGGTCGTCAAAGTAGTCCCTCTTGTCCTTCTTGATGCTCCTCTTTACTTCTCTGTTCGTTGCTGTGTGCTCTTCCTGTGCCTTTGCCTTAGCTGCTCTTGTTCGGCTCGTGTTCAGCATAGTTTTCTTCTCTCTCCTTGTTTCCAGCTTGTGAATGGTGTCGGCAGAGATCCATTCCTTGTGCTGGGCCTTCTTCTTGCCAAGGATCTCTTCACATATGTCATGCCAGAGCTTCTTGCAGTGTTCCCACTGTTTCGATGTCCGTCTCACCGTCTTCTATCAGCTCATGTAGCGGCTGGAACCTGTTGGAAAGGCTGATCTGGAATGCTGCTTTTGTGGTCCCTGTTTCTGAGCAGTCCGACATTGTACCTTGTCCGTGTGTTGTTGGCGTTGGTGAATCTCTTGAGGCGAAGTCTCACTGTTGTTAAAAGAAGGTGGTGGTCTGATGACACGTCAGCGCCTCTCATCACATCCCGCCATGATCTCCAGAACTTGCAGCTAATGCAGATGTGATCAATCTGGTTCTCCGTGAAGTGGTTCGGGGATCTCTATGTGGCCTTGTGGATGCGCTTGTGTGGGAAGATACTTCCTCCTATGACCAGCTGGTTCATGGCGCACAGGTCTGCAAAGCGGTCACCATTCTCGTTCATCTGTCCCAGTCCGTGTGTCCCCATGATGTCCTCGTAGCCTGTGTTGTCCTTTCCAATCTTGGCGTTGAAATCTCCCATCAGTATGGTTATGTCCTTTGCTCCTCGTCTGTCTATCACTGTCTGTAGTTGCTGGTAGAAGTCATCTTTCTTCTCTTCTTCCGCATCATTGGTGGGAGCGGAGCATAGCACTAGATGATGTTCAACCTGATGTCATTCTTCTTCGTGGTAAATTTGGCTGTGATCATGTGGGAGTTGACAGGTTCCCATCCGACGAGTCACACCCTCAGTGTGGGGGGCTCCATCCTCTGAGTGTCCTGAGTACAGCAGCTGTTCTCCAGATGAAAGTCTCAGCTGTCCTGACTGTAGCCACCTTGTCACACTCAGTCCTAGCACTCCGATCTTGACTTGTAGTTTTTCATCTCTCTTGCAACTTGGATGGTTTTTCCTGTTTCGTACATCGTCCTGATGTTCCATGTGGCTACGCTCGTTGTTGTCCTGGGTGTTAGAAGGGGAGTCAGCCTTGCAGCTTCCTTTTCGGCTTCCACTGCACCTCGTCATAAGTCTCCGGGATGGAGACCCTTCCTTGCCCAGGTGAATGTTTTGGTTCATTGTCGTCGATACTTCTGTAACTGGTCTTTTTTACAGGTAGGGTTGTTAGCCCTACTCAAACCCCTTTATCCTCCGGGCGAGGTGGTCCTGGGTAAAGCGACTAAAATATTATTTTAAGAAATTGTCAGTGCCAAAGAGAGTCGTTGGATGTTAAAGGGAATGGCTGTTATGGACCATTCGGACTTAAGCCAGATTTTTGAGCATTCTCATAAACTTGCTTTGATTTTAGTCTTCGAGGACTTGGACAAAGCTGACTTCCTGGCGCCACTATATGACACCAAAATATTAGGGGGGGGGGAGAAAGAGAGAGAGAGAGAGAGAGAGAGAGAGAGAGAGAGAGAGAAGACAGACAGACAGACAGACAGACAGACAGAAGAGAGAGAGAGAGAGAGAGACAGGCAGACAGACAGACAGACAGACAGACAGACATAGTCATTGTGACAGTTTGCAGCTTTATATTCGAGGTAAACGGCAAGAAGATACAGGTCATGAGGAAAAAGATCCAAACCAACAACACAGACACTGCTAGTGTTTGGATGTTCCAGGCCCTTATGCTGGTTTTGGTCTCAAATTGTTAGATTACGGTGCACTGGCTTCCCGAAGGCTTTCACAAGTACATGTCACAGACTATTAAACTCACCAACGTTCTAAATGGCAATGTTGCTGCAGTATCCGTTACAGATATGTTACAGCTAAGTGTTTTGTTTTTTTTACAGTGCAGTAACAAACATCCAATCAAGTAGATGAGGGATTGCTTTTTGGATGGTCTTTGCCCACACCCCTTGTTGATCTGCTTGGGAGACCCTGCCAGCAGCTTATAATTCCGCCAATATTGCCCTATGGGTTAGTGAAACAAGCAAACTATCCAACCACATTGGCAATATGTCCAGGATAGTAGTCCTAAGTAAACAAGCGTAAATAGTTACAATAGCTCAGTTATGCTAATATTGGCACTCGCAGATAACTAAGCCACCACAAACACCGTGAGTTAGATATATAGGCACTAAAACTCAATACAGGGTAAACATGCCGAGACACTCATTGTCACTTGTTTACAGCCAATTGAATTTAATCATAGCAAACCTCCAACTTTCTCTTCAACCCCACCACTATCAAAACACTACAATCTGCTGATCATCTTCCACGAAAATATTTTGAAATTGAAAGGAAGCTTTTGTTGTTAAGCAATGAAATGTAAACAGTATATGACGAAAAAAGGACAGCAGCTTTTGCTAGTTTTGCTGGTAAAATGCTTACATGCCAATGACTCTAATCCAGAGTTGTGTATGCAAATTTCATTGCTCGTAATGTGCTATCCATAAGTGTACATAAGTTTTCTGGTTTGGCTTTAGTGCCTCGTACATGCACCAGGCTAGTTAGTACTGAAAGAAACATTAATTCTGAATGTTGTACGTCTTATTGCTTCGCCATTCAAGCAAACGTTACCTTTCCTCTTTACTATTTCACCATTGCACAGATCTAAATGTTTGTTTACATCTGAACAAAACAGTTGTTTTTGAAATCGTTCAAGACCCTTACAAGACAGTGAAACTATTGTCCAGTGCTAGTAACAAACTGTCTGTGCTAAAGGGCAGTTTGGTTCCAGACATTGCCAAGCAACAGTCGAAGGTTCAGTCGACCTTGAAGCAACCGTGCCTAATGCTGTTCTATATGAAGAATGTGATATTGACATTTTTTTTATCTGATCAGTTTCTACAACATAGATAAATATTCGAACTTTGCCTGACCTTTATGACATGCATTTCATTGGTCATCCCAAGATCGTTATTAACACCTTTCTGGGTGATTAAACTAACCAAATCAGTGTCGGTTTCACTCTGTTCAAGATTAAATGATAGAATGTGGGTGTAACGTCGTGCTGCCATCAGCATAAGAAATCGCAACACTGAATAATCTGTTCGGCTATGCAGTGTAGTCATCAATGTTTGTGGATATTTACGTTAAGGGAAACAAACCATTTCAGAGATTCATCGCCAACTGTAGTTATGGGAGCGCAAAATCCATCAATAACTGAACTCATCTACACACAGATGTAAATGACAGCACGTTCACAGCTTTTGACAGTTCTTTTCCGATCCAAAACTACATTGGAAATTCTACAGTTTTACTAGGCCTTCTTTATGCAAAAGACTGTGTCAATCACCGAGATCTTCAGCTCTGTCCCTGCGCTTTCCACCACGCCCATGTCAGCAGTCGTTTACAGAGCTTGTGCTACTAGTCTGTTTATCAATCTCAGACTTAATTTAACTTCAGAATTTCCTCAACTTTGCACAGACCTTCCATCCATCCATCCAGCTGACCTACACCATTTCACAGTCAGTTAATTTCCTGGACATCACTATCTCCCTCAAAGATGGACTGCTTCAAACCTCAGTCTTCTACAAACCTACTGATGCGCACTCATACCTGGACTACACATCTTCCCACCACCAGTCCACTAAAAATAGCATTCCATATTCTGAATTCCTTCGCCTACGCAGACTGTGCTCTAGCGAAGAGGATTTCACTATACAAGCAGCCAAAATGTCTGATTTTTTCACCAACCGTGGATACCCTAGTGCCGTCATCAGTGATGCTCTCAGCCGCACTGCAGCTAAATCCAGAACATCTACTCTGGAAACTAATCCTCCCAAAGAGACAGACAGACCCACTGCCTGCCTTCTCTTCCATCCTCACAATCTGCCCATCTGCAGGATCCTGAAGTCTAACGGGCACATAGTAGAAAATCATAAACCTGCCTTTGAGACCACACCAATGATCACTTTCAAACGTGACAAAAACCTCAACGACCTACTGGTGCGCTCTAAGCTGAACAAAATCTCAACACCTAAGCCACCAGGTACTTTCCCCTGCTCAAAACCCAACTGCAAAATCTGCTCTCTCACCAAACCAGACACCATCCTACATGGCCCCACAGGCTCTTTCACTATTAAACGCACTTTCTCCTGCCAGAGCCACAACATTGTGTATGCCATCCACTGTCAGCTGTGCGGTAAGATCTATGTAGGTGAGACATCTCGCACACTTGAGACGCGCACCTCTGAACACCTGGCCGACATCCGCCACCATCGGCCCAAACCAGTCGCTCTACACTTCAACCATGCCCAACACAACATCAACCATGTCAAAGTCTTGGCACTTTGGCAATCTAAGAGTGACAGCTTGGAACGCCTTATGCAGGAATCTCATCTCATTGCCAAACTGGGCACCGTCCACCCTCATGGCATCAACGTCCAAAAGTAGTATGTACCATTCCATCTCTGCAGCTCCAGCCTGAAATATCCCCCACCTACGCACACCCATACCACCCTACCTCCCTCTGTTTACCTCAGACATAGGTTGCAGCTATCATCATCTTCCCTTTTCCTACACTCTCTGAGTCTCTCCATTTGCTACATCAATCGACTTACTCCCCCCCTCCCCCTGCCCTAGTAATGATGTGTGTAGGGGTGTTGGTGGATATGGCGGTTGCTGGGGGTGGAGGTGGGGGTAACCAATGAATAAGGCTGATATTACAAATGGAACACACACACACACACACACACACACACACACACACACACACACACACACACACACACTCACACTCACACACACATAATAAATAGAATGCTGGCTCCTTTATCGTTGGTCGTGAAAGGGGGGAGAGGGGGGGGGGAGAGAGAGAGAGAGAGAGAGAGAGAGAGAGAGAGAGAGAGAGAGAGAGAGAGAGAGAGAGAGATTGTGTATAGGTGTGAATATGTTGCCCCTCCCCCTCCCCCAGTTAGTACGTAAACCCATCCCCTTCTTCCCTCCACCCTCATAGCATCTACACCTTAAAGTAACATGTACCAACCCACCACTTCAATCTCAGCCCATAATATCCTCCCACCACACACACACACATACTACCTTATCTCCCACTATTCACCTCACACAACTTATAGCTATCTTATTTATGCATTTATTATCATTATTATTATTATTTTATTATTATTTTTTTTTTAAAATTATTATTATTATTTACTGATTTTTTAATTTATTATTATTTTAATGTTTCATTTATTTATTTATTTGATTATTATAAAAATGTATTTTCTAAATATTTTCTGTATCATGCTTTCATTACCTTAACCTTCACTATCGTTGTTAGCAGTATCATTCAGTAATACTATTGCTAGTATTGATACTACCACTGGCATTGACATCACGATCGCCTTCGCCTCTGGGACTGTTGCCACGGCAACCCTGCTGTTTAAGAATCCTCTAACCCACTCTCCTTTCTCCCATACCCATACTTATTGACACAGATTGGTAGTAATCTTTTTTTTTTTTTTTTTTTTTTTTTCAGTATTTTGACCATTATTAGTATTCCTATCAGTAATATTATTTATCTTCATTACGACTTTGACTCGCTCACTATTTCCCTTCCAACAGCCTCGTTCTCATTCAACGCCTTCTTCCTTGCGCTGAACCCTACGAAGTGATCTGAAGCGATCAAAGCTAAGTGAATTTTCATTGTTTTATTCGTTAATGTCTCACCTGATGAAGACCTAAGAGGTCGAAACTAGTTGTGTTTCGTCTTGTGACTCGTTTGTCCACGTTCTCTGGGCGGTTCGCTAACATTTATTTAAGATTTGTTTAGATTTCCGCCTGCAGTCCTCTCGCTTTGCAACTAGATCTTCAAATTATTGTTTGAACTTGCATTATGGGGAAAAAACCTGTTGATGACTTGGTTTTAATCTAAAATAGAACATGAAGCCTTTAATGAGGTAGGAATCGTTAACCGGCAACAATTTAAAAAAGACAGCATGCGCGCACTACTCCAAAATCATGCTCTTTGGAATACACATTCTGTAGCACACATGCAGACAAAGGGCATACAGAACACATATGGAAACTTATCCGTTATGGGGTTGCTTCCACGAGATCTCATATACTTTGAACGCATACATGCAGCAACAATAACAGAAAAAACAAACAAGCATAAATGTATATTTTAATTATGACAGACACAGTACTTTGACCTTGAAATATAACACAGCACTACCTCATTCAAAATGGATGAAGAGCATTGCCCCGCCTTACACTGAAAAGTGAAGTAATTCAAATCATTAAAGGCTCACTGTCTTGAATATTCGCATGTACATAAAGGCAAGCCCAAATACAACGTAATCTACAATTCTATTAGAATGAGAACGCCATTTACCAAAAAGTGATTTCGAAATAGACAAACAAAGGAGCTTTTTTTTCCACGAGCATTTTTCTTCTTCGGTAGATCTAAGGAAGAAACAAACAAACAAAAAATGGAGCAGACGGCCAGTAAAACAAAATGAGAATATTAGCCATTAGCTGACTCTGGACGGTATCCTAAAACGATATGGACATTTTCTGCGTCATGCTTATAACGCAAAGTTGTTAGGGCGATTGGCACCGCCAAGTTTGCGATTCTATCATGTACACTATACTTAGATTATATTGTACCAGATGTCAACACGCTGCAGGATGATAAGTAGGTAAACGTTTTGTGTCTCTCGCTGAGCTAAAAGAAACAAAACCAAAACAAACAAACAAAACCCTTTGAGGTGTCCTGTCGTTCCAAGTTTTAGAGCAGACTGTATGACTTGATTACTTCTTAAAATACAAACAGTGAGGTATCCTCGGCTGGAGCGTGAGTAGAGAGTTAGCCCTAACAAGAGGCTGTCCTACTTAACAGTTTACTTGCTTAGACTGGTCCCAACAGCAAAGTAATGAGGTTGTTCTTGGAGAAGTTATTACTCTTGTCTGTCTTGAATAAAATTGGAATGTAGTGACATGTAGGGTATCCTCTCACCTGTACATTTCAAATATTTTGAATGTTGCACAATCCACGTAATTCGTTTTTAGATTGTGGAGAATTTCTGTGTATTCCCAAGCTCAGTTTAATATTTGCCAGCCATATGAAATATAGAACATTTTTAATGGGATATCTATTTCTCAGTAGCGAGGCACGGCGCCCGTTGTCATTAATTGTTTTGTTGTTCTGATTGTTCTTTATCAGATTTGCAGCTCTCAATATTCTCCAGCTCCTACTTTTGTTGCCTTTACTTTTCTCCCAAATAAGGACCAGAACGTTTCTCTGTAGCGAGACCCCATAATGTAGTATATAAAGAAATTGAAAGTAGAGTTCATTGTGTGAAACATATCTGTCAACCAGATACCAACCAGAAAAAAGTTCTGACCTCGTCGACCAGAGTTGATCTCTGGTAAAAACACTCGGCTGAAGCGAATGAGAGACACAGGAGTAATACAGATCATGAACAAAATGGAGTTTGCCACAAGCACCTTAGTCAGAGCCAACTCCTTGGCAGAAATTCCGGAGGAGGCCCCAGATCTCCACGTAACAATATGACGCAATTTCACAATCGTCATTACTGTTGTTGTTGTCACCACAACAATTTCAAGCGCAGCAAGACCAACTCCGAACAAAAAGCTGTGCACGTGATCAATTAACTCCTTATGAGCTTTATAGATCGTCCCTTCGATAGCTGTTCTCATTACTACACCTGATACAGGATCATAAACGCACCCAATACGATACCGGAAAAGTACGAGGAAAACCAGACCTGTCGTTACAGTACTGAGAACGATAATGATAACAGACATTGTTCTCGTTCGGAGGAGAGACCTAAATCGGAGTGGACTGTAAACACAAAGGCATCTCTCTGTCGCGATAATGGCAGAGAGCACCGTGGAGATAGTTGCGGAGGCAACAAAAACAGCAACATGGTTGTTTGTAAAGAAAGTGAAGATGGGACCAAACCTTTCTTTCGTTGTAAATTGTAAATGCAGTTGCTCAGCGTTCATCAGCAACAATGTCCACAAATGTATTTCATCTGCCAGAGACAAAGCAAAGAGACATAGGTTGACTCGGTCCCGAAGTCCCTGTTTGTAGAACACCGCCATGTTGATGCTGTTAGCCGGTCCACCAATCAGAAACAGGAACACGAGCAGGTTGTCTTTGATTCGGCGAACAATAGTTTCAACTCTTTCACTGACAATGTTATCAGGATTATCCCATGGTAAGTATTCCTTCTCACTGAATATAACTTTGATGCAGTCATCTCGCACTGACGAACCGTTGACTGTGTGCGTCTGGAGTACTCTTTCGTCAGTCACGTTCATTGTTGCCAATGGGTAAGTAATCCACATGCACTGTACACAAAACCGTCAATTTCTTTCTTTTTATATATACATGTTTTTTATTACGCATATATTTAAGCTAATGCTTTGCGCACGTACATATAAAGACTGCTTAACGTGAAATGTGTTTAGGTGTTTCAGTAGCACCAGAGTGTTTGAATAAGCAATGAGTGTTTACTTCAATTAACCAAAAATTAATGCTGGGCTACTCGTTGTCGTTAAAAGAAAAGAAACACTGTAAATATGTTATACAGAAAAAAAAAACAACTGCAATAGTAGGGTTCCAAGCCTCTGGGTGATCTGTCACAACCGCCATTTACTGTAGAACACCTTCACATGCTATCACACAAGCACCTGACTCGATACCAGAACAGCATTTTCAATCATACCGATGATAAACTTATGTTGTTTCAGGCTTTACATGTTCCCAAAGTCGATCTCCGACTTGAATGTTTTAATGTCTCCAAAATGGTGGCTGTCCTTCCACATGCATATGATACACAACTAAGAGGCTGCAAAAAGCAGTTGAGGTGACGCAGCCAAAGCTTTTATCACGAGCAACTGTCTGGTCCAGTGGCAGTCAAACTCCTCCCCCTCCTGTTCTGATGTAGTAGGAACTGAGCAGAACAGCAAAACCAACATTATGTTCAAGGCATAATAAGGTTATAGTAACTTCAAGGCATAATATGGTTAACTTGTTTCTGCAAAGTATTGACCTATAAAGAGACGGAGACAAATATATTCAAATTAGGAAATAAAAGCTAAATTTAACCATCCTTGTTGCATGCGTGTACTATTTCAGGCATTTATGTGGCTGTCATGTTCTGCCACAATATAACATGAACATGACTTGATAGATAAGTCTAAATAATGTCCAACCGCCACGAAACGTGACAAGAGTCAAACAAAACACAACGCGTTTCGACCTCTTAGGTCTTATTCAGGTGAGACAGAAACGAATAAAACAACGAAAATTCACTTAGCTTTGATTGCTTCAGATCGCTTCAGAGTTCAGCGCAAGGAAGAAGGCGTTGAATGAGCGCTGAACCTTCTTCCTTGCGCTGAACTCTGAAGCGATCTGAAGCGATCAAAGCTAAGTGAATTTTCGTTGTTTTATTCGTTTCTGTCTCACCTGAATAAGACCTAAGAGGTCGAAACGCGTTGTGTTTTGTCTTGTGACTCGTTTGTCCACGTTTCTCTGGGCGGTTCGCTAACATTATTTAAGATTTGTTCAGATTTCCGCCTGCAGTCGTCTCACTTTGCAACTTGATAGATAAGATTCTGCTGGATAATTCTTTTCTCGAGACCTTTCATTTTGTCTCTAAAACAAATTTTCTCACCTAATCAAATTAAGTAATCAAATAACAACAACCAAAAAACTACAATAATAACGAAAATAATAGTAGTAATAATGATAATGATAACTGTAACAACAACTACTATAATAATAGTTATTATTATAATTATAACAATGATATCAATTATTATAAATACTGTTATTTTCAAAATTGTAAAGTTTTGGACCATCGGTAGTACTCAGTCCACTGGAAAGAAACGAGGTCAATCTCAAGGCGCGCAAACTTTTGAAATGAAAAAAAAAGAAAAAAACACACAGTTTGTCAAAGGAATGGGATGCAGGACTGGTTACCATAATGAGCTGTCTACTTTTGTTTGATCTGTAGTGCATGCACACAAACAAGTGCAATTCGCTCTTTGAGCGACTCCCCTCTTCGAGAAGACTTACTGGAGGAGTTTGAACGTATGCTGTCGTCGAATACTGGATCACCTAACAGGGTAGGCAGACTGGTTTTTCCCTCTTAATGATGAAGGCTTGCATCTCTTCGACTCTATCAGATGTCCGTCAGACCCAAGGGGTAGCCAGCGTTTAAAGAGGCAAAAAGCCACGAGTGTTTAGCGAGTGTGTGGTTTATCACTTTGTGTCGGGTATGGCAAGTGTGGAAGTATTGGTTGCAGTGAAAGCTGTGACTCTGCTTAATGAACTACTTCCCGTAATTGAGGAAACTTCATATGCTAATGCCAAAACCTGCTTGATATCACAAATAGTGGAACAGATTCCACAGAAGGTAGCACGCGAGCATACACATACACACACGCAGGCACGCAGGCACGCAGGCACACACACACACACACACACACACACACACACACACACACACACACACACACACACACACATCGAGGAATTGATGGCCCTCCTCTTTCAGGTGACATTGCCATTGAGAGAACTGGCAACACACGCAAAAGACAAGACCCGAAATGATGGCGGGAAAGAGAGGGAAGCGCCAAGTATTAAAGAATTCAGTGGAAATGTTACGATATCATGCATCAACCAGGACATCAGTACGACACTTTAAAAAAGTTAGTCTGAAGGTCTCACAAAATCATATCGATGGAACAGCGTAAATAGTAGTGATAAATTTGGCTTCCCACCAAAACCTCATTCTAAAGAGCCGGCAGATGTAAAACTAATCATAAGTGATAAACCAGTATTGCGAAATATCATTCATTACCTGCATACGGACAAGTCGAAACAATACACACAATGTGAGGTCATTTGCATTCCAAGCCTTTCACTTTGCATTTCATCACTTGCGTTTTTACCTTGAAGACATGATTGCCAGCGATTTCAATGGAGAATGAACAGTCATTGCGATGTTGTTATAGCATAAAGATTTTGCAGCAGTCAGACGTAGGCATGATACTTTAATACTGACATAGATACCTTTCCCATACACGTTTTGAGTTCACCTCACTGAGACACGTACACCACTGATAATTGTCAGCATACTGCCAATAGAACAAGAGCCAAGACATGTCAGCACACTAGGACGACCTCTCTGTCAACCCCCCCCCCCCCCCCCCAACAAAAGCTCGTTATCTATATTCCTCCACGTACCTGATTTTATGCAGTTCGAAGCACATCGGTTCTGCATGTGTTCTTCATTATTTTCATTGTTTTGTTTGTTTGAACTACTGAGCAGTCTATATAACTGTATCTATCGTTGTACTGGCTCCAGCAAACATTCTGGTCATCTTGATTGGGAAGTAACTCACACATGGGTTATTTACACTAGATCAGTTATGAAAAACCGATTCTGATCGAACAAGTGCAAGCAATATAGACAGGAAAAAATATTCCAGATTGATCAGAGTTTTCATCTGCCAATATTCGTCTCTCACATTCCGAGCAGGTTTGATCAATGCTTCAGTCAGTGTACATATTAAGTTGTCTAGCCTCAAACATTGTTACGCTTTTCTTAAGCGCCTGTCTGTCACAGAGGCCAACAAAAATGATTGTACACGGAATGCATGGGCAGCGCACACGCGAGTGTTGAGAGCACATCGACATCATGTCCTGTGTGTGTCATGCACTGGAACATGCAAGTGGCAGTCATGTATCTTCCCATGGCACCGTGCGCTCCGATGCCCCCCACGAACACCATTTCTCATCCCGTCTCCACCGCGTTCTATTTTCTGTATGGACAGGAAACCGCACTCTGAAAAGCACGGGATGCTGAACGTCACTGCTCACGGCGCAGATCCTCAATCAGTGCTGAAGCCCTGCTCAGCGACACTCAGCAACGTTTAGGAACAGAAAGAAAGATACGTAAACGTGGTCTCTCTCTTCACAATATTCGTCCTCCATTAATGTTCCGCGGGAGAAGTCAGCGGAGTTTGACGCAGTGGAGGAAATCAGCGGACCAGACGGTGGAAAAGAGGGGTCAACCTCGTTCGACAGCACTGGGACAGTCATCACCCCCCCCCCCCCCCTCCCTCTTCCTTTCCCCTTCCCAATAGCCTTTTCTCCTCCCAACCTGCTCTGATCGCGGACTGGCTATGGACTATGGGCTTAATTTGTATGACCATTGTAACGTGACCATGCATTAATGTGGATCAGCTGAGATTTCTAGCTCTAACTTTGAGGGCTCAAACACACACACACACACCGCGCGCGCGCGCGCGCGCGCGCACGCACGCACACCATACGCACGCACGCACACGCACACACACACACGCACACACACACACGCACATACGCACGCACACACACACACACACACACACACACACACACACACACACACACACAAAATTTTGTCTAAATCACTTAATGTGGAAAGACGTTAAATTGAAGACAACAACAACACATACACACACCACACCACACACACACACACACACACACACACAGAGAGAGAGAGAGAGAGAGAGAGAGAGAGAGAGAGAGAGAGAGAGAGAGAGAGAGAGAGAGAGAGAAAACAAATACCTATATCTGCATTCATTTATAAATTCCATAAACTCCATCAAACTATAGAACAATGTTTATCGGCAAACATAATTCTATTAGAAAGACCCACGTCAATGTTATCTCTGAGATAGAGCCTGCATTCAGAAGCATTTGCTTTAAAGCTAAATTGCTGCATTTGGAAAAGAACGTAGATTGGTCAGTCAATAAATAGATAAAGAGTGAGGAGGGGAACGGAGAGAGAGAGAGAGAGAGAGAGAGAGAGAGAGGGGGGGGGAAGAGGGGGGGAGAGAGAGAGAGAGAGAGTAATCCTAATCCGTCAAATGTACGAACACGAGAAAAATGCAGGATTTCCTATCAAATGCGTTTCCTCTTTGTGGAAAGTAGAGACATCTCTTTCGGAAGAGAACATTCTGAGCCTGCAACAATAGAAGAAATCGCCAGCAAACAGAATTGAAGACTGGTAAAAGCTGATCTAGAAACACAAGCTCAGTTATCCGGCAAACTAAACTGCAGGACGACAGCCAAGACATGAAAACATTTAGTTCTGTGTTCTGCAGATACAGATTCTAATGAGTTTGCAACAAAATCAATAAATATGTATAAACAAAACCACCAAAAATAGCTTCAATTCGGCTCCAGAAGTGTTCGTCAAACGTTTACGCTTTCGAAGTTGTTGCTCGATTGGAAACCTAGGTAGATAAAATGTTTGTACACGAAAAAGATGAAAAACAGAACACAATAAAGAGCAGGAAAGCATGTTTACAAATGACGACTGATAAGATTCAATCAGAAACTTGAGTCGTAAGGTCAGTGCAGTAACATTAGTAAACCACACAATCACCAATGAAAGACAACCTTTAATTTTTTTAAGGAGAAGAAAAACAAGATGCAAAGCATATAAACGTACTCCCAGCACAGTGCCAAGTGGGGAGACAATTTCCAGTTAGTGGAAGAAAAAAACTCGACAGTGCGGTGGTTATTTCCCTTATCGGACTTGATTTTTTTTCAATTATCGTTTATAGCCGTTAGAAACGGCTGTTCTGGTAAAATAAAACACCGGGCATCATCCGTGACCCACAATAAACATACCTACAAATTTTCAGAAAGATCGGCCCAGACGTTTTGTCTGGAGAGAGTGGAACACATCTGGACCACGGATGGAAATACAGACAGACAGACAGACACTCAGACAGCATTTCTTCGTTCCCATTGGAAAGTACTCCCTGTTCTATAAAAACTGGGGTACAAAAAGCCCTTAAAAACGCCATCACTACCAAACAAGCGCACAGATCGCAGAAGATCCTCAGGGATGGTCAGCTACGAGGGGAAGTTTGTTCCCGAGCTGTCATCAATGATTGCAACCTCGGGAATGCCCGTGGCCAGCACCAGATCAGCACCAGATGACACTTGATGAACGTATACGTCTGATCAATCAAACACCCGTGTTTGGTATTTTATGTCGTACACAAACACATCGCATTGTCACTTGATGCATCACTTTCAAGTGCTATTTGCTTGAGGGAAATGCGTGTTAGGCTTATCTGATCGGAAAATGGAGAACGACATGTATTTTCAAACAAACGTTGCCCCCACTCATTAAACCACAGTTTGAAAAACTCACATAGAGGATGATTTGATGTCCAGTCTTACTTTTTGAATCAAATTTCCAGTCTCGAGCATCGCAACTTCTCTCTTAATTAACCTATAACTCATTAACACAAAAAGGGCTCAATACAACAGTTGTCTAAATAATCATTGTCGTGTGTGCGTTGACCTTTATCAGTATTGGAACAGAATTACTGATTCTTCCAATATCCAAACAAAACAAATCAGTAGCTAAGACAAATAAGCAAATTAAAACAGATAGAATAATTATTTTCTTTCAAATTTCCTTGAGTCAAACTGAAGTGTATCACTGGGTTAAACTCAAGTATTTCGCGGGTACTGATTTCACAGTCTCACACTTATTTCGACAGTCTTTCATGTATTCGCAGCCTCGGCAGTACATACTACACAACATTCAAATAAAACTGACAATACTCAGGCGTCAGGCAGTCTCCAGTATGATTGCTACCGTGACGTGATGAAAACAACAAACCATCCGCGAAATGATACCATCATCACTCGTGCAGTACACAGCAACACTTCCAAATAGCGATCACTTTCTGGTAAAACGCTGATGCCATGCTCACGGACTACAGTGAATATAGAAAACATTGACCATACGTTTCCAAAGAGTAAGCATTTTAACCCAACACTTGGTTAATTTCATGACTGGATGCAGGAGACGTTTCCTATAATCTGGCTTTCTATCTGCCAGGGCCTCCCGGACAAACAGCGGGCGTCACTAGTATAATCATCGTGCCGGTCTGAAGCCTGTGGAGAAGACTATGCTGACGTCCAACAGCCAGAGTGATCTCACATCATGTCCAACCTTGACTGGTGATAGGCGCTCCCAGTCAAGAACTGATACGTTTTTGGAAGGACAAGTATGAAATGAAATATGAGCTTCCTTAGACTTTAGAGACAAATAACACTTTCTGTATTTTCTTTCTTTTGAAAAATCATTTGTTGCAATTTCATTATCACATTTTCCTTCAAAAACTTTAAGAAAGGATTCTACATTTATGGAAAGATAGCGCGGTCACTTAGGATAAATCCTTGTTGAGTTCCAAAGAAAATGTTTTTCTTCTCCCCCCCCCCCCCCCAAGAAAATTGCCTAAAAGATAAAAAAAAAAAAGGCCGAACATTATTTTCATGATTTTTTTCATCACAACGGCTTACAAAGGGAAGTAACACTTTCTCACTTGACCTTCAGTCTTCAAAGCTGTGGGAGTAGCGGATGACTGAAACTGTTCATTAAACACTGTGAAGAGAATAAGTTCATACCAATATAACTTTCCCAAGCCAACAATCTTTAAAAACAGTAACATTGGACAGATATTGCATGATGAGAGTGAGTCACTTTAACAAAAAAAGAAGAGAATGGGAAAAGGTGGAGAACGGAGACCACTCTGTATCCAAAAATTGGAAGGAAAGGATGAAAAGAAAGAAAGAAAGAAAAAGACAGACAGACAGACAGACAGACAGACAGACAAACAGAAAGAAAGATAGACAGAAAGAAGGGAAGAAAGAAAAGAGGAGAAATGGAGGGAGGGAGGAGGGTTGCGATTTTTGATCGCTGATATTACATGACCTGGGGCAGTTTACTTCAAAGTATCGAAGCCAGTGGCATTTACATCAAGACCACTGACTAACTTTTATATGGCTCTATATGAGGCTCACATGAACAGAAAACAATTCCACGAGTATACCTCAGGGCACTGGGTCACAGTGGAACATGATCCAAATCAGTAGAAGTCATCAAACAAAAGCCATTGCCAATCCCATCCCAAGACTACAGCGCACGCTTTCATGAGACAATGACCCTCTTATAAGCCAGGCAAAAGATACGTTATCTAGATGAACTTTGGCAATCACAACTTTGTCAATTTGTTACCAGTATGTTCAAATCCCCCGTTTCTAAAATAATCGCTAATAAAACTCAAAGATTTTAGTCTTCAAGAAAGTAATAAAGGAGGATAACACTTTGCAAGTTCTCAAAACAGTTCGTGTAAAATGATCACAGAATGATGATGATCTACCTCAAGATGTTTAAACCTACAGAAATTTTACAAATGATGCGAATGAATCATGGGGAATGCTGTTCAAAGATCACAATCGATTGCCTCCAAAAGGTGGCAGAAGAAAATGCTGACCACACTGCACCATGGATTTTAGGCACGCTTAGAAGTCTTGTAACAACTAAGGAAATCTTCAGGTTAGACATGTCCACTCAAATAGTCAATGGGATAACAGTCTACAACTTATTCCATCATGCCCGGCAGAAAGTGCTTCCATTCTTCCGTGACCAACGAACGCTATTCTGTGAGAAAATTAGAATGCTTATCTTTCTGTTGGGAGAAAAAGGCTATCTGATGCAGGTGGATCATTTTAGAACAGGAAAGCTGAGTCATTCTTAAAATAAAATGGTAGTTTCCCAGATACAGAATACCAGGGGCAAGGAATAGACGACAATGGTCTACAGTTCGTTGGTCACGGATTTGCCAATCATCATCATTGGGGATTCATTTAAGCACCTTCAGTCTAAATGACTGACAAAACTGAGTGACGGTACTTGGAAACCGTATGCTGATAAAACGAAGGCTCAAAGTCTACAGATTGAAGCCAAGACTCTTATTGTCTTTTACAAGTTGCTGATAAACGTACAGTGTCAAGTTCTCTCCTCAAAGGTTGCTAATCTGCAGGATTATTAGTAATTGAAGCCAGGCAATACAGTCCACATACTAATGGAACGAGGCACTATGCTGACCTGCAACTGTTGCGACGATTTTCTCGCTTCTACGTTCATACATTCCTCACTCACCTAAGAAGGGCATCTTAAGACAAAGCAGATGCATGCTTAAGCCTGCACAAGTCAACCACCTCACAACTTCTGCCAACCAGCCAATACATTACTGAACACGGTCTTCAGCAATACCCTACAGTACGAATGGTGAAGGGACTTTTCTGACAGAGGTAGGGAGTTTGAACGCCGCGGGGAATGTTAAACAATCAGACAGTCAGGTAATATAACTATTTGTTTGGTGCATGGGGACAAATGTAATCGCCGAAGTTAGAAAGAATTTCCTTGTTGTCAGTTAGTGTCAATGTAACCAACGTCAATTACCTTTACCATAGTGCTGTCATGACAATTCTTTGTATAGTTTTTCTTTCAAATAATCCATGCGAGCACATGTGGCATTTGGATTTTTACACGAATGATAGTTTAATAAACTTGTTTTTCAAACTGACTTGACCAAACGCATTT
>CM065728.1:34737654-34742654 GCA_033310375.1 Conus canariensis
AAAAGTAATGATCCTTAGAAATTTGGCAATGTATATTTTTTATGCATTGAAAACTAGACATGAACTTATGAACGGAAATTTTTATATATATATATATATATATATATATAAAATGCTGAACAATTACGTAGTGGGAAAAAACAAGTGCAGGCTAACAATTCTTCGGTCATTATAGTATTGACTTGGCAAAGATTTGAATTTTTAAAAAAAATTGAAGATTAGGGGATTATATTATGATATGAGAAACCCTTCACTAGCTGCTTGAGGGAATCATCGTACTCCCCTTCAAAGGCAGATCTATTTGTATTGCCTGCTCCTAGGCCTTTCGTCCGCTGGATCGGACTTATCAGGGAGACACGGCTGATTGTGTCTGTGCTCTTGGTGTCCAATAGAGACACACCACAGTCCGTAATTCTGTGGTATTCTCACCACCAAGGGTTCAAAAAAGAATCCAACAGCACCCCCAAAGCAGCCAGCGGAGAGTAGTAAATGGAACAAAACGAAAGTGTGGAGAGGAAAAAAGTTGCTGAAAAACTAAAAGCATTATGCAAACAGTATAAAATGTAGGGGACAATCTTTGAGCCTATGCTTGAGGATCCATTCAAGGATGCAAGGGAGATCAAAAGATATGGAACAGTCTGAGTGGTCAGCTATATATATATATATATATATATATATATATATATATATATATATATATATATATATGTTGTGATTGATTTCAAACGCAAGTGAAAATATTTTTATCTTGGTTTGTTTCCTTGCATTATTTCCCCTTGTAATTGTTTGCTTATGTGTTTCTGGAGAGAAATTACTTCCCTTTGCTGATGACCCGTACCCATTTTCATTTTATTGTCAACAAACGTCTACCCACTGTATATAGGTCGGTGGTCTTGCAATTAAAAAAAATCAGTGTTCAGAGTTCCCTCTCCTCTCTCTCTCTCTCTCTCTCTCTCTCCCCCCCCCCCCCCCCCCCCCCACCGCATGTGTACGCAGAAGTGAACATTCCAGATTTCTGACTACCAGCATGATAATGGGTACATTGAATTTTCTCCTTTTGAAAGACCCATTTCGTTCGCTTGGCTTGAGTCGACTTTCAGCTATTAGCTGGGCTATTGTCAGAACACCCAGGAAAGGAAATAATCCCAAACACCATTTATAACTGTCTTAAATGTTTCAATTTCTTTCTTCTTCCATTATCTTTTCCTTTGTTCAACCTTTCATTCTTTCTTTCTTTCTTTACTCGTTCTTTAGTGTCTTCTCTTCATCTGCATTTTGCCATCTTCCTTTTTTTTTTTTTTTGGCATCATTCTGTCCTTTACCATTCTTTTGCTTTTCATTTTTCTACATTTTCTTTACTGTTCTCTCTTTGTGTCTTCTTTCCCCTCTTCTGTCTTTGCTTTCATTTCTTTCTTTTCATTTCTGTCGCACTTTTCTTTTTCTTTCTTTCACATTGTATGAGATCATCTCCAGTTTGTTTCTTTGCTTTTATGTTTTTGTCTGTGAGAATGTTGAATCGACTTTATTTGTTTGTATTTTGTGTACACTTATTCCTTTTTTCAATTTCTATTTTTGTTGAAATCGATTTCGTTTGTTCATTTTTTCCTCCTTTTTTCCTTTTTGTACTCCCAGTTCTTATAGAACAGGGAGTACTTTAGAATGTGAACGAAGAAATGCTGTCTGTGTGTCTGTCTGTCTGTATGTCAGTCTGTGTGTCTGTGTGTCTGTGGTCAAAATGTGTTCCACTCGCTCCAGACAAAACTACTGGGCCGATCTTTCTGAAAATTTGTAGGTATGTTCATTATGGGCCACGGATGATGCCCGATGTTTTAGTTTACCGCTATAGCCGTTACTAACGGCTGTAACGGCCTGTAACTGTTTTTCTTCTTTATGGAATCTCAAAAAGTACTTGGCCAATTTATAAGCGGTTTGGATGATCTTGTGACAAATCGGAGCCTGTCCATATGTAAGTGATGTAATGCTGAAAATGGATTAAACAACCGTTAGTTAGATAAGATAATGTTGCTTATAGCCCAGCCGACCGCAAAGGGCCACATCAGGGCTGTCACCACGTTAAAATCAACTCAAGTCATTAAAAAAAAAAAAAAAAAAAAACAACTTTCATACATCTCTTTAAATGACATCTAAAACGCACCAGAAACTTCGTTAAAAATCTTTCTTCCGTAAAATCTTAAATCAGATGAAAAATGTTAATCTCTCTCAAAAACTCAAAGATCACGTCAGGCGGGACATCTCTGAACAGGATTTTCATGGACTTGGCTGTAAAATGTTTGTGTCTCACATCGTGCAAGTCCCAACACTCTAAAAGAATATGTTTCATTGTGAGTGGCACATGACATGGAATGCACCACGGCGCTTCTTCACTCTTTAAAAGGTATGAATGGGTAAAATACGAATGGCCGTGTGCAGCAGGCACAGAACTGTTTCTTCTTTACGACCACCAGACGTAGATGGGAGGAACTCCTTAAGGTTTGGACGGATCTGAAAGAGTTTGTTATCCGTCTGTGTGTTCCAATCCTCCTGCCAGAGGTCTCTCACATAATCGTTAATTTTGGGTTTCAGATCTGAGCAAGGGATATATATATATGTTGGACAATTTCTCTCTTGTGGCATTCTTGGCTAAACGATCAACCGTTAAAAACCGTTATTCTGCCGTTATTTCTTATATATAGATGGTTTTTAATGAAATTTGGTATATAGAAAGGTTGTCACACACAAATGGCACTTCTATATAGTGTTTCAAAATTTGACCGTTAAAAACCGTTATTCTTGACATATTGTCCAATTTGGATGAAATTTGATATGTACACAGGCTTTAGCGCAGTGAGGACTAAAATACTGGTTTCAAAAGTGTATATCGGTTATATAACCGTTAAACCGTTATTTTGCCGTTATTTTTATATATATATTGGTGGGTTTTAATGAAATTTTGTATATAGAAAGGTTATCACACACAAATGGCACTTCCATGTAGTGTTTCAAAATCTGACCGTTAAAAACCGTTATTCTTGACATCTTGTCCGATTTGGATGAAATCTGGTATGTGCACAGGCTTTCGCCCAGTGGTGACTAAAATACCAGTTTCAAACGTGTACATCGGTTAAATAACCGTTAAAACCGTTATTTTGCCTTCATTTCTTATCTCACAAAGCACTTGGCCGATTTATAAGCGGTTTCGAAAACTGGGAGTACGTTTATATGCTTCGCATCTTGTTATTTTTTACAGCTTTACAATTTTCTTACAAAATCGTCAGATGCATTGCACGCTGTTTATTCTGTGAAAGAAAAATCGAATGGAAAATTTGAAAGGGATGTAAGTCTTTTGGTATTATCCCCTTGTAAAACCAAACCTCGAACTTCTCTCGGTGGTCAATTCAACAGTATTTATAACAGCATAAGCAACATGAATCAGGCAAGCAGTCTCTCTCTCTCTCTCTCTCTCTCTCTCTCTCTCTCTCTCTCTCTCTCTCTCTGTCTGTTACCCCTTAATGATGATGGCCTTGGGATGATTTCTGATGCCTCCATACATTTATAAAGCATCGCAGCAGTTACTTGGCCTCCATTATTTTGATTTCTTTTGCTCATTTGTTTTTCGGTCGGACTCTTCCATTCGTTTATTTTCTTCTGGTTTGGAGTATTTTTGTTCATCACAACATGACATTTTTATTTGTGTAAAAAAAAAGCAATCTCTGCATGAATCTCTCTCTCTCTCTCTCTCTCTCTCTCTCTCTCTCTCACTCTCACTCTCTCTCTCTCCCATTTTTTTTTTAAAATCCAAGTTACACTGAAAATCGTGCGGAACGGAGCATCAGCAGTGTTTTCATAAGCCATACGAAAAATGTGCTGCACTCAGCATCATTAGTGTCATGTAAACATTTTTTGAGTCGTGTGAAATATTTCCTTTTTTTTTCTTTTTTACGCACGCATGTTGTTTGTTTCTTTGCTCGTTTCCTTATTCATTTTACACGATTGCTCCTTTTGCAAGTTTGTATATTCCATAGCTATGAGGGCAGAGGGGATTTGGACGGAGAATGATTGGAAGTGAAATGGAAGTCGAGCGGGGCGGGGGAGGGGATTGCTCTTTAAAGAATTAACCCAACGTCTTCTGGGGCATACGGAAAAGAAAACGCGACTATTTATCGCTCCCTACCTCTATCCCCTCTCTTTTCAAGTCTTCCAGAAATAAGAGTTTCAACAGTTATTGGCACTGAGAGACGTGATTTGGTGCTAAGGAGTCTAGATATGATTTTGTCCAGTACGTACGTTTGTGCACACACACACACACACACACACACACACACACACACACACACACACACACACACACATGCACGCACGCACGCATGTACGCACGCACGCGCGCACGCACGCACGCACATACGCATGCACACAAGTGAACATTTTAAAATCGGTCACCACCAGCATGATAACGTGTCCATTAAATTATCTCCTTTATTAAAGGGACCGATGAAAGTCGTTTGGCTTGAGTCGACTTTCACTTCTTAGCTGGGCTGTTGTCTGAACATCTAGCGGAGGCGATGATTTCAAGCATCATTTGTAACTGGTTCGAAATTTCCGATTTCTTTCCTTTATTTTATCCCTTTTTTAGGTCTTCATTCTGCATTTCTTCACTTCGTTCGTTAGTGTCTTCCTTTCGTCTGCCTTTTATCTTCTTCCTTTCATTTTTGTCATTCTTCTTACCCTCATCGTTTTTTCACTTTTCTTTTTTCAACCTTTTCTTCCCTGTTCTCTCTTCGTTTTCCCCCCCGTTTTTCGCCTTCTCTTTTCTTTCTGTTTTTGTTTTCCATTTCTTCCGCATTTTTTCTTTCCTTTCTTTTCTGTTGTATCTGACCATCTCTTGTTTGTTTATTTTTTAAAGTATTTGTCTGTTCCATTGCTGTATAAAATTTGTTTATATTCATTTTTGTTTCTTCCTTTTTTCCTCTTTATTTTTACAGCTTTGCATTTTCTTGTTCGAG
>CM065728.1:34755154-34757654 GCA_033310375.1 Conus canariensis
CACACACACACACACACACACACACACACCAAACCGAGAAGAATAAACAAAGCAACGAAGAAGCCGACGTAAAAGTGCACACACACACACACACACACACACACACACACACACACACACACACACATACACACACACACGCACACACCACGCACGCACGCACGCACGCATGCACACACACACACACACAAAACACACACACACACACACAACACACACACACACACACCACACGCACACACAGACACACACGCACGCACGCACGCACGCACACACGCACACACACCAAACCGAGCAAAACAAAACAAAGCAACGAAGAAGACGACGTAAAGTGAACTTTTCACATCTATCACAACCAGCACGATACCAGGTCCATTGAATTATATTCTTTTGAAAAACTCATTGGCTTGACTTGAGTCTGCTTTAAGCTATTAGCTGGGATATTGTCAGAACATCCAGGAAAAGTAGTGATCTCAAACTTCATGTACAACTGGTTAACCATTGTTTACATTTTCCCTCAACCTTTATCCCCCCCCCCCCCGCCCCCTCCTCTCTCTTTTCTGCCTTTCATTCATTCTTTTTGTCATTCGTCCTGTAGTGTTTTCCTTTCATCTGCGTTTTGCCCTCTTCTATTCCTTCTTTCTTTTTATTCTTCTTCCCTCCACCATTCATTTTCTTTTCTTGATTCCTTTTCTCCCCTCTTTTTCCCCCATTTCATGTTTTCCCCATCTTCCACACTATTTTTTTCCATTTCTTGTTTCTTTTTCATTTCTTGCACATTTTGCGTTCGTTTCTTTCTCTTCTATCTAGGTATCTATCTCTCTAGATAGGTATCTAGATATCTAGACAGATACATATATACGTGTGTGTGTGTGTGTGTGTGTGTGTGTGCTGCGCGCGCCGTGTGTGTGTGTGTGTGTGTGTGTGTGTATGCATTCAGCCATCCGGCTGTTGAATTTTTTTATGTATTTGTTTTATTTTCTTCCTGCTTTCCTTTTTCTCATCTTTATTCTCACACTTTTGCATTCCCATTTTTGAGACAGTGCCATTTTCTTACAAAATCGTTAGATAGTATTCCATTCTGCTTTTTGTGTGGAAAAAAAATCGAAGGGAAAAATCAAAAGGGATGTGAGTCTTTTGGTACAATCCCTCACAGTACCAAATCTTGAACATCTCTCCCAGAGGCCAGTTACTCGCATTTAGAGCAGCATGGGCAAAAAGAATCAGACAAGCAATACAACTCTCTCTCTCTCTCTCTCTCTCTCTCTCTCTCTCTCTCTCTCTCTCTCCTCTTCTCTCTCTCCTCTCTCCTAAATGATGGTGGCTTTCGGATGACTTCTGATAGCTACATCCCACTTTATAAACCATCGCAGGAGTGAACTGGCCTCCATTAATTGATTTCATTTCACCATTTTTTCCATCTGACCCTTTCAGTTGTTTGTTTTCCTCTCTTTTGGATTATTCTTCTTTAATCACAGCATCATGTTTTTGTCTGTGTAAAAAGAAAACAAATCATCTCAACATCAATATTCTCGTGTCTCCCTCCGTCCCTCCCTCCCCCCGCCAACCCCCACCCACTTTTTTCTTTTTAATTAGGTCGTTTTTTTTTTCACACTCTTCTGTCTTTCTACAAGTTTTCATGTAAAACGATTCGACTTCATGCTGAATATCTTTTTATTTTTCTAAAATAGTTTCGTGTTTATGGCATAAGCTCCGTCATCTGTTTACAGACATTTGTTTTAGTTTTTTTGCAAAATTACAAAAGCATTTTGTATTTACTCTTTCAGCTATACACCCTGCTTTTGATCTTAGTAGTACCACCTCGTCATTTTTCGTCCAGAAATTTTATTATCCAAATTTTATTTTAAGTTCTACGGTTTAATATTTTTCGTTTTGTTTTTAGTTCTCTACAATTTTTCAACATCTCTTATGAACTTATCTTTGTCTTTCCTCGTCTTCATCTTTTTTGCAATAGAGTAAACAATTCTCTTGGATCGATCTTTCAGTATCAATTAAAAAAGACATTGTTGGAGATCTTTAGTTCTATCTTAGATTTGGGGACTTGATCTATTATCGTTTTATCATAACGGTGAGTCTTATACTCTTTTATTACTTTTGACATGTCAGTATGCATTTCTTCTAGGTACTTCTTGTTTTTAAGAAGTGGAGATCTGAATTTGCAGAACATTTTTGTAACCCAAATTTTAAGATTAATGTGATCATGAACGGTCGAAGCCATATCCTGGAAGGGTATCAATGTTTTCAAAGTGCAGATAAAGATGTTCTTAGTAAGAACAGAATCAAGTCGACTTTGTTTTCATAACTGAGTGGACGAGATAGTCCATGTAGGGAAGGGGAAAGCAGTGGGAAATGTTTTCAGGTCTGTGTTTCAAGCTGGCGGACCCGTAAGTTTACTGCCCCTGCAATCTTAGGTCTAACTTTTAACTGAATAAGCCCCATACAGTCTTTAAGTTTATATCAGTACCACTGCATTACCAAT
>CM065728.1:34762654-34770154 GCA_033310375.1 Conus canariensis
GCTTAACTGTCTGCTGTTTACCTCTTTTGTTAATCTTCACCCATCTTCTTCTTACAACATTCTCTCTGTCTCTGTCTCCCCCTCTCTCTCTCTCTCTCTCTCTCTCTCTCTCTCTCTCTTGTAAGATCTGGTGCTAGTTTTACTGACTATATCATGTGTACAAGAGGGGTAAAACAGGGTGATGCATGCAGCCCTGTACTTTTCTCCTTATTTATAAACGAGCTAGCCCTGGAAATAATAGAGAAAGGAAGGCACGGTGCAACATTGACTCCTGATTTCATGGAATGGTTTATTTTGTTGTTAGCAGATGACATTGCCTTGCTTTCAGAAACACCAGTTGGGCTTCAAACACAACTGAATAGTTTATGGAGTGCATCTTCAAGACTTCAGCTTAAGGTCAATATGAAAAAGAGTAATGTTGTTGTATTCAGGAAAGGTGGTTATCTTGCAGCGAGTGAAAGGTGGTTTCTTAATGGAGAGGAAATGAAGATTGTCAACTGTTGTAAGTATCTTGGTATATATTTCTCCACGAGACTTAGTTTTGTATTTGCTTGTGGAGACCTTGCAAGCCGAGCAAAGAACGCCTTGCTGTGTATTATGCAAAAGTTGTACACGCTTAAGAATAATTCGTTTGCAGTATTTTTGAAAATGTTTGATTATCAGGTTCTACCTATTGCCATGTACGGTGCTGAAATATGGGGATTAGATAAAGCAGTTGCTCGTATTGAAAAGGTTCACTTATTTGCATTAAAAAAATTTTTGGGGGTACAGCTTAAAACGCCGAATGATTTAGTGTACGGAGAGACAGGACGCTACCCTGTGTATGTAAATACGTCTGTTCGGTGTATTAGATATTGGCTTAAGTTATTACGTATGGATGGAAATAGACTGCCGGTGAAAGCTTACGAGATGTTGATGTGGCTAGACTCACGCGGTAAATATACATGGGTTTGAAGGATTCGAGAAACATTATTTCAGAATGGTTTTGGAATGGTATGGCTAAATCAAGGGGTTGAAAATGTCAATGCATTTCTGGATGAATTTCGCCAGAGGCTTATCGATTGCCGATGGCAAAACTGGAGTGAACATAACCAAGACAGCGACCGGTTTTCTTTATATAGAACTTTCAAATCATCAAGGAGCTGTGAAAGGTATCTTTTAATTGACATCGACAGACATATTAGATGTTATTTAACAAAATTTAGATTTGGAGTAACAGACATGGCAATACATCGGGACCGTTATAATCAGGTATCAACCAATTCTGTAGCATGTCCATTGTGTAATGACGCAATAGAAGATGAAGTACATGTTTTGTTTTGTTGCCCTAGCCTCTGTGAGCTTCGGCAACAATATATTCCAGGAAAATTTTATGCAAATCCATGTCTATTCAACGTAGCCTTATTGATGGCTAACAGTAACGAAATTATACTGAAGAATGTATGCATTTATTTATATAAGGCATTTAAAAGGCGTGCGACTGTAGTTGAAGGATGTGAATGTTGATATTGAAGCATGTATCTGTTGTACTCTATGGTCAAAAGATGTTGGAATTTGTCATTATTATGTTGATGTATCCTTACTTTTTCTTGTCGTTAAAGTGCCATTGTAAATAGTTCCCCCCTTCAGTAGGGGCTGTGGCCTAACCTGAATAAACCATTTTCCATTTCCATTTCTCTTGTTCTGGCTCTGCGTATGTCTGCCTATCAGTCTGTCTGTCTGTTGCCTGTCTGCCTGTCCGTCTGTCTGTCTGCCTCTGTCTGTCTGTCTCTCTCTCTTGCTTTTTCTGTGTGTGTGTGTGTGTGTGTGTGTGTGTGTGTGTGTGTGTGCTTGTGTGTGTGTGTGTGTGTGTGTGTGTGTGTGTGTGTGTGTGTGTGTGTGTCCGCGAAGCGTTATTCCCGTTTGTGCATACCTCAGAACCCAGCACGACTAGCATAACCAGCTTAGTCCCTCTTTCGTTGTTTTGTTGCCCGCCAAAAAGTGTCGTTCCACACGAAGCGGGGACTGGAGCGACAGAAGGTTACCACAGTGTCATTGCCCTTTGCTTTCCCCTCAATATCTCCATAGACGCATTTGTCTCTGGTTTCAGCTCTCCATATGTCTACCTGTTAGTCTGTCTGTCTGTCTGTCTGTCTGTCTGTCTGTCTGTCTGTCTGTCTGTCTCTCTCTCTCTCTCTCTCTCTCTCTCTCTCTCTCTCTCTCTCTCATTCGTAATTCCGTTGTGCCTCAGGAGTTGTCCCAATCTCTGTCTATCTGCACATCTGTAGATATTTGTCCCTGTCTCCTCCCCTCTCCATCCTCCCCTTTATACTCCACTTTGCAATGCCATTCACATACACACGCACTCACACACACGCACGCGCGCACGCACGCAAGCACACACGCACGAACACACGCACACACACAGACACAGACACACACACACACACACACACACACACACACACACACACACACACACACACACACACAAAGAGAGAGAGTCGCTCGTTCTCTCAGTAAACGTCAGCTGCATGTCCCAGTGGATACTGTATCAAAAAGCAAACGAGAGAATCAGCCAAGCAAATTTAAAGCAAATGAGAAAATTAGCCAAGCAAATTGAAAGCAAATGAGAGAAATAGCGCGAGTGAACGGATAACTGAGAACCCACAGAAAGTGCACCGAAGAGAGCAACGTAAAAGATTATTGAGTGCACCAAATGCAAGACGGACATGCTTTTAACACAACAAATGAACGTGCAGAAGACGAGAGGGAGACACGCCAAAAGCAAGTCGCAGAGAGTGTCGGCTGCTGGCGTGAAATCGTGTCCTGTGGAGGCCGGGGAAAGAAGATGGGGGAGACACTACAGGACAGAGGGAGAGAATAACAACCGTAAGAATAGAAGTGTCATAGATTGATAACGACTCATTGGCTGTCTTCACTGAGATGATGCAGACCGTGCTTGTTAAGGTATTCTTTAGAGTTCTAATCCTCTGTTGGTGTCAAGCCCTATGTATCTGATCCAGTGTCTCTCTGTCCCCATTTAAGAATATAACAACAACAATAATACTAACAACGATGACGACGACGACGATGACGACGACAAAAACAACAACGACAACAACAGTAATCATCATCGTCGCTGTCATCATCATCATCATCATCATCATCATCATCATCATCATCATCGATGATGATGATGATGATGATGATGATGATGATGATGATTTATATACTTTTATATTATTTACAAATTTTTTATGAAGGTGATGATTTATATTATGCGCACATCCAGAGCAGTTAGCAGCTCATGGCACGGTACATTCACACGGAATAACAAAGAAGGAAACGACCACACATTGACACAAATGGGGGGAAAAAATGCAAAAATGTCTTTTACTATCGCCATGAGCTTGCAAGTCTGCAGTAAGCAACGTCCGCAGCGAAACATCACAATAAACCAAGTCGCTAATCATTTTAAACATACACACACATGCAATTCCATCCTTATGCCTTGGACAGTTATAGAACGCATGGAAAGTGTCAATATTCAAGAGTCTTAACTATGTGAACAAAGTTTCAAAATGGAACACACGTAGAGTAGAACTTACTCCGGTTTTGCATCGTTCCAACACACAGACGCCATGCACACGGAGTGGAACAACAACACGAAAAACGCGTCGTTATGTGTCCGCGCCATCTTGGTATGACAGATTGAGAATCAGAGCAATGCATAGGTTGAAAAGAACGTGGATGAACGGTTACCACGTTCGCTGATCAGGTTAGTTTAATGTGCTTTTTTTTTTTTTTTTTTTTTTTTTTTTTTTTAAGGAAGCAGTATTTCTTGTGTGACGTAAATCCTAGGGTAGAAATTTGTCAGTTGGGCCTGTGGGTGTTTGCTTTCGTATTTCATGCATGGTAAGAAAACGTGCCAGAGCCAGTTCGTTTTCCGTGCCAGAGCCAGTTCGTTTTCGAACGAGGTATAGACAGAATCCGTGTGTTCTCAGATAATCAGAACTGCTTCGAAGGAGAGTAGAGTAACACAAGATCAGAAGGCAAAAAAAAATTAAAAAAGAAGAAGAAGAAGGAGAAGGAGAAGACGAAGAAGAAGAAGAAGAAGAAGAAGAAAGAAGACAGAGGAAAAAGTTGTAGAACAAAACAGACAGTTTTTGTTTATTTATTTATGTTTTTATGCATATTATTTTTCATTTCCTTTCAAAATTGAAAAAGAGTTTGACATAAACGTGCTTTCCAAACATGTCTTTCCGCTGACTTTTCACGATTCAAATCTTAACGCATCAGTTTCGAGGCCCTGTCAATAGAGAATTGCAGTTGTCAGATCTGGATAACACAAAAGAACAAACTTTTGTAGTTAATAAATGACGAATCGCTGTAATGAGTCAGTGTGTGTTTATCTGTGTGTTGACTATTCTATTTGTCCACCAGCTGAGTATTGTCTTCTGTGTGCACCCCTCCCTCCCCTCCCCCCCCCCCCTCTCTCTCTCTCTCTCTCTCTCTCTCTCAGCGAAACACTATTCCCGTTTAGGTATACGTCAGAACCCAGCACGACTAGCATAAGTAGGCTGTTTTCGTAAGACCTAGACGGATATCATTATATACTTCGTTTTTATATATATATATATATATATATATATATATATATATATATATATCTCTCTCTCTCTCTCATTTCAAGCACACATCATTTTCATATACTCCATCTTTAACCGTTATTTCCAAACATAATTATGATAGTTAATATACCATATATATATATATATATATATATATATATATGTGTGTGTGTGTGTGTGTGTGTGTGGATGCGTTCGTGTGTGTGTGTGTGTGTGTGTGTGTGTGTGTGTGTGTGTGTGTGTGTGTGTGTGTGTGTATGCGTGTGGGTGCGTTCGTGCGTGCTTGCGTGCTTGTGCCTGTGCGTGTGCGTACAAGTGCGAACGCGCATTTGTGTGTGTTATGTTTGTATGCGCGCGCACGCGCGCGCGCGCGCGCGCGCGCGCGTGTGTGTGTATGTGTGTGTGTATGTATGTGTGCGCGCGCGCGCGTGTTTGTGTTTGTGTGTGTGCGCGCGACTGCTTTGGCAGCATAAACTTGGGAAAAAAAATTAAAAAAAGATGATGTGAATTCTAATAACCCCATAGCCAACTAGCTGCTGGCAATCTTCAAGTATTGACAAACCCCGCTCGGGAAAGAAAACGTACAAATGATGTGGGGTGTGCGATGACACCAAAAAAAATCAATGTATGTGTGTGTGTGTGTGTGTGTGTGTGTGTGAGAGAGAGAGAGAGAGAGAGAGAGAGAGAGAGAGAGAGAGAGAGAGAGAGAGAGAGAGAGGGAGAGAGTTCGGGGCATGCAGAGAGAAAAAAAAACCAACCGACACATAACTATTAAGTAAGAACGAGAATAAACGTATACACTGATGCTCCGGTATTTGTTAAGCTTTACAGGGCCCATTAGCAGGAAGCGAAAATGTGGGCGGTGATTGTGAAGAAAACAAATGCAACCAAACAGACGTTAACGAGAGAGAGAGAGAGAGAGAGAGAGAGAGAGAGAGAGAGAGAGAGAGAGAGAGAGAGAGAGAACGATATCTTTTTATTTCAAAAAGGCCAAAGCCCCATTTGTAAGGGAAACATACAAATATAACAGTAAATTTTTCACACACTTCGGTGCAAAAAATCAATATAAAAGTATGCCTGGTGACAGACAGCCAGACGGAGAAATTCTGCATATAAACAGCAACAGAAAAATCAAGATGGGGATACATTAATTTTTGTAACGCACATTTAAATGAAAAGAGAGAGAGAGAGAGAGAGAGAGAGAGAGAGAGAGAGAGAGAGAGAGAGAGAGAGAGATGGTTTGGGGAACTGCGCATAAAACAAATGTCGAACATAAATCCGGCATGTACATGAAATTTCGTGAAAAAAAAAAAAACAAGCAAGAGAGAGAGAGAGAGAGAGAGAGAGAGAGAGAGAGAGAGAGAGAGAGAGAGAGAGAGAACGATGTTTTTTCTGTGTTTAAGAAAAGGCCAAAGCCCCATTTGCAAGAGAAACATGCAAATATAACAGTAAGCATTTCACGCACTTCGGTTCCAAAATCAATATCAAAATGTGCCTGGTGTTTTTGTTTTTAATGAATTACAATAGGATCATAATATTATTCATTATACTGTTCTTCCTTCTGAACGATTAGTACAGATATGTAGAAACAATATTCATAAGACCTTCATTTCTTGACGACAAAAGTAAGACTAAACTAAAGAACGATGGCCTGCTATAATACCTGGCAAAGAGAGAGAGAGAGGGGGGGGGGGGGGGGGAGGGGAGAGAGAGAGAGAGAGAGGAGAGAGAGAGAGAGAGAGAGAGACGTGGACGATGGTTGTACGACAGTCGGAGAGAGAATGAGAGGGATACAGGAAGATGGAGACACAGACGGACAGAAACAGAGGCAGAGAGAATGGTGGGGGATCCTGGAGGGAAGGGAAGCGATCACTAAAAATGAAGTGGGACATGCATATGCATTAACAATCAATATCAATAGAAGCAGCTTGCCTTGAGCATTTCTATGCAATTAACGTGACCAGCTGGAGAAAGCAGTCCTGGAAATGGAATGGGCTATTTGCGAACATGTTGTTTATATAGGGAGAATGAACGATTAAACAAAAGAGAGAGAGAGAGAGAGAGAGAGAGAGAGAGAGAGAGAGAGAGAGAAACAGACAGACAGACAGACAAACAGAGAGAGAGGGAGAGTTTATTGTTTACACTCACATTGATCTATGAGCAAAGATGAGCATAATTCACAGGAATAAGAACACGACAAAACATAAAAAATATGCAATTTCATGGTATTTATGACAATAAAAACAACAATAATGATAATAGTAATAATAGTATTAATAATAACAATGATAATAATAATAATAATAATTATACTACTACTACTACTACTAATAATGATGATAATACTAATAGCTATGGCATTTTCTTACAGACCAGTACTTTTACTAAAATACACACTTTTCTAGCTCTAACATAATACATCACCTTTTGAGCACTAACGGCCTCCCTTTCCCCTAATCCCCCAACCTCACACTCTCTCACTAAATCCTGAATTTCTGAGAGAGATCAGCATTTTTAATCTGATCTAATTTTACGGAAGAAAGGTTATAACGAAATTCCGGTGTGTCTGTAATTTTTTTTTTCTTTCTTTTTTCTTTTCTTTTCTTCTTTTGTTTTTCTTTTAAGAATATGAGTTTTAATGAGGATTGTGTGTGTGCGCGCGCGCGTGTGTGTGTGCGTGTGTGCGTGCGTGCGTGCATTGCGTGTGTGTGTGTGTGTGTGTGTGTGTGTGTGTGTGTGTGTGTGTGTGTGTGTGTGTGTGTGAATCCAGAGCGAGAGTTACCTTCAACGAAGTGGCAGCCCTGATATGGCCCTGTGAAGTCAGATGGGTTATAAGAAACATGATCTCTCTCCCCTTCTCACCCGACAGAGCTTTACGCAAGAAATC
>CM065728.1:34775154-34780154 GCA_033310375.1 Conus canariensis
TGTGTTTGTGCGTGTGTGTGTGTGTGTGTGTGTGTGTGTGTGTGTGTGTGAGAGAGAGAGAGAGAGAGAGAGAGAGAGAGAGAGAGAGAGATTCGACTTCATGCTGTTTTTTCTCAAAACATCGTTCTGTCATTAGTTTTAATTGTATTTGTGCCATACATTCATCTCCCATGTAAATCACCTCATACCTGTGCTCCTCTTCCAAATCCTCACCATTTGTGCTTGACACATATTAACATTTCTCTCCCTGTCTATGTATCTATGTATCTAGGCATATAAGCATCTGTCTATCTATCCGTTTGTCTATACTTGACTAAACAACGAACAATGGAGAGTGCTTATTTCCGTTTACCTTACCTTCTGAGTTTCGGTGACAGTACAAATGGGCAAACTGCCAACTTCGGAAATTTTAGAGAAAAGAAAAATCAGCAGTCGCACGAATTGCGGTTTTGAAAACATATTTAAAGGCAACATCCCTGTGTACTGAGCAAAACCGCATTGTGCTAATAGATTACCCTGATAAAACGTGTCGTACTTAAATTAGATCAGCATTCCGTTCAACTGAATTCGTTTACGAATACTAAATGTACTTCCACTATTGTTTCGAAATAAACTGATGAAGTAAGATTTGTTTTTTACTTTTTGGAAGTCACTCCCCAAAATGGAATCATTCTTCTTATTTCATATCACTCTCTCTGCCTGTTAGTCGTTCTCTCAATTATCCTGCCAACTATCTGTTTTACCGTCCCTATTTTTACTATATTGCCGTATGATTACGACAGCTACGCTTCATGAAAGCAATACATACTGTTAGAAAATTATCTAATAATTCTTTCTTCTCAAAATAAGAACATTCAAAAACAGGAATAGTTTATGTTTGTAAGCAACTTATTCATTACTCCATCAAGGTGATTCCTTCCAAGTTTGAAAGAATGAAACGTTCAGACCGTTTTCCTTCAGAAATAAATCAAGCTTATGAAACATCGAGAATCCTAAATACATTAATAATCAGTTCTTAATAGCATTGATTTAATACCACAAAGCCATGAAGATGTCGTGCTTATCAATACATCAGTGTTGCAGGATGCCCGCCTTGCATATCTTCCCTGAACTGCCTTTACAGAGGCTGAAAGATGTGACATCAGTGTTGCAGGATGCCCGCCTTGCACATCTTCCTGAACTGCCTTTACAAAGGCTGGAAGATGTGACATCAGTGTTGCAGGATGCCCACCTTGCACATCTTCCCTGAACTGCCTTTACAAAGGCTGAAAGATGTTAATACATCAGTGTTGCAGGATGCCCGCCTTGCACATCTTCCCTGAACTGCCTTTACAGAGGCTGAAATATGTTAATACATCAGTGTTGCAGGATGCCCGCCTTGCACATCTTCCCTGAACTGCCTTTACAGAGGCTGAAAGATGTGAGGCGACCTGGCCACGATCTTACTGGGGCTCACAATCTGTTTATTTTTTTTTTATTTTTCCCATTATGTTCCCCCCCCCCCCCCCCCCCCGCATCCTCGTGCGTATCTGTTTTTTGCACGGTTTGATGTGTATCTCTCTCTGTCTCTGTCTGTCTGTCTGTCTGTCTGTCTGTCTGTCTCTCTGTCTCTCTCTCTCTCTCTCTCTCACACACACACACACACACACACACACACACACACACACACACACACACACACCTCCCCCTTTTTCTCTTGATTACATGCTCGCTCCTCCCTTCTTCCTCTCTCGATTACACACACACACACACACACACACACACACACACACACACGCACGCACGCACGCATTGGTATGATAACTTTCTTTTCCACAACTTGCGTGACTATAACAAATAGAATATAAATGAATTGGTAGAATAAAAAGAAATACAAACAGAAAAAAAAAATGCTTCACTGAAGAGAAAGGAAAACGGACGGCATTGTGAATGAATTGAAGTATTTGGTGTCTGAAAGTCAGCTCTTCGCTAGTAACCCGAGACAAACAAATGGGACATTCCTTTCTTTAAGATTACGTCCCTTAGTTTCCAGTTCGCTCGTTCGGAGCTTGTGGCACTGACTTTTTCTCCTCTCTTTTTCCCCCCCCTCGGATCAAATTATCTCAATTTGCATTTTTTTTTTAAACTTTAACTGATTGTGTTTCTTTACGCGAGACACTGCCAATACGTTTGACCTACACATAAATACGGAAAACAATCTAAAGCATGTGCTTTGAAAAATGCAACTGGAATAGAATATGCTCATTGACATTTTAGTTTGATATATTGATGGATTCAGATGTCTTTGCTGGTCAGGGTATGAACATACGGGTGTGTTCAACTATCAAACTATTCAAAGCAAGATTATTTTGCATTGTTTTCTCATAGCTATGTTTTTTTCTAAGGCGTATGTAGTTTGTATTGATTCTCTCTCTCTCTCTCTCTCTCTCTCTCTCTCTCTCTCTCTCTCTCTCTCTCTCTCTCTCTCTCTCTCTCTCTCTCTCCTTCCATATATAAAAATCTCGGTCTTTGTCCACCTGTCTGCTGTCTGTCTGTCCGTCCACTCCTCCCTCCCCCCCCCCCCTCTCTCTCTCTCTCTCTCTCCTTCCATATATAAAAATCTCGGTCTTTGTCCACCTGTCTGCTGTCTGTCTGTCCGTCCGTCTCCCCTCCCTCCCTCCCTCCCTCTCTCTCTCTCTCTCTCTCTCTCTCTCTCTCTCGGTGGATCCAATTCTAGCACGATAGCATCGTGAACATCTCTGTGTTGAGCTCTCTCACTCACCTAATACCTGACGCTACTCAAGATGAAATCTGGGCTGTCAGGGAGCAGGTGTTACACTAACGTAGTCGGAGCAGTGGTTTGAATCGAGTGGACTCTACCGTTCGAAAAGAGTAGAAACCTTGAAAGAAAAAAAAGACCGACAACAGATAATCTAGAGGGACGCTCTAAGCGCAACAATCTGCTCTTTATCATGTGAACAGATGGAAGTTTGAAATTTTTGACTAGTGAGAAAATCGGTGTGAATTGCATTAATTCGAAAGAGCGCACTGTTTGAATATGAAGCATGATCCTCCTTAATCGCTTGCTGCTCCTATAAAGATAAAGTTTGCATCTGACAAAGGCAAAAATGAAACAATTCAATATTGTTTTGTTGACGAGCATATCACCAACAGTCGCGCGATGGAAGGCGCGAAATGTCGCCTCATCTGAAATATGACAGGAGCAAAGGTAAAAGACCTGCAACGATTTTCAACCACCTTCCCATCGATGTTACGAAATTTGCGCTCGACGATTCCAGATGGCTGAAAGAAGTGAAATAGAGGCCCGACCGGTCCAGTCGTCCTACACCGGCAGAAATCTTCACTGACAATGAGTTAATCATGCATGTCAGTTGCCATAACGACCGGGTCTTGGACAGCGATGTCACTGACATTGTGAGCGATATTCCTGAGTTTGAGAATTGTTATGATACGGATGGGAGTGTGCGTGGCACTGTCTGTGATTCTATCAACTGTCGTGTTGATGCTCGTATTAACTGTAGTAAAGATGCACGCGGTTTGGTCATGTTTATGTATAAAAACGTCTTCAAATGTGTTTCATGGAATACTAGTGGTTAATTTTCAAGGTTTATTGGTCATGATTTTGTATCACATTCATGATTTTGTATCACATATGTTTTTGGTTTTGACTCCATATGTTTTGGAGAAACCTTTATTGAAGTGATAATATGGATATCTTTGTTGAATGCAAGTCTTTCTCTTGAGCGGCGGCCAAGGATTTTAACTGAGGCAATCTGAAAGTCTTCTTAGTTTATTTACTATAGCATATATCCATATAAAAAAAGAAACGGTGGTGTACATTGGATGCAAGCGATCAAGTTGAACAATGTGTATGCAGAGAACAGTTAAATAAACAAACAAACAGACAAACAAACAAAACTCATGAAAATGAAGGAACATAATTTTAATGACAATATCTTTAACCCTTCCGTTGAGTTTATTCAAAATGAGCAGTAGAGTTGAAGTGTCAACAGAATTTCTCCTAAATAAGGATCGCTAAGAAAAATTATTACCATAAAATGCTTGGACAAAATAATTTAAAACATTGAAAGAGAAGTTAGATGTGACCCAGATTACGCTATAATTGATACTGTAGGGAAAGGTAATGAAGATGAATATGTTCTTTATTGACATATCTCTAAAGAGGAGGTACTTCTGGAATTTTAAAAAAAACCTGAAAGGTAGGAAATCTACAGGGCCACGTTAAAATTATGATCAGAAACCTTGATTTACATGTCATGACACTGCAATTTCTTTTCGGTAAAAATTGTCAACGCTTCATTTGATTTCTTTTCTCCACATAACTGGAATGAGTCTATCTTATCATTGCAAAAGAAAAGGATATGCGAAAATCCTAATGATTATAAAGACATTAATTTATGTGACAACAGCACTGAACGTTTTGTTACTGTCATCAATGGTAGACTCCTGACGTGGTTAAGAGTATGACAGGAAATACCCAGGCAAGATTTAAAAGTGTTGGTCCATAACTGACCATATGTCCACACTAATGGTTCTTGGATGAGTATAATATGCTGGAAATCGAAAACTGCTTTCTTTGACTTCATAAAGCCATTTCACTCAGTGAATCGCATCATACATTGGTCTATTTGCTGAAGACAGACAGAAAGACAGACACACACACACACACACACACACACACACACACACCCCAACACACGCACACGCACATACACGCGCGCGCGCGCGCGCGCCACACACACACACACACACACACACACACACACACACACACACATGTTATTCAACCTTTGTGCGAGAACAAGGCAGGCAATGCCTTAAGAGCTGTCAAACAAGAGTAAACAGAAACCAGGAGGGCTTTTTGCCAGGGTAATTATGACAGCTGCGCCTGTCAGCTTTACGCACTGCTGGGGATATTGGGTAACAATCACTGCGAGAAACGGATGCTTGATATGAGAGAGAGAGCATGAGAGACTCAA
>CM065728.1:34785154-34787654 GCA_033310375.1 Conus canariensis
TCTCTGAGCATGAGGAGTGGTATTATAAACAGAATAAAGTATCAGTTATTAATATGTATAAATATCTTGGAACCATCTTGTCGACTAGACTGTCTTTTACTCACTGTTTAAACGATTTATCGGATCGAGCGAAAAAAGGGGTCATTAACATTTTGACGTTGATTTGGTCATAAGGTGAAACATCAACAGACATATTCTTTAAACTTTATGATGTTCAGATCCAACCTACACTTAGTTATGGAGCCGAAGTTTGGGGCATCATAGGAAATCTTAATATAGTAGAGAAAGTGCACTTGTTCTCATTTTAAAAAAAAATAAATTTAGTATAAGAACTCCTAATGTGATGATTTATCGTGAGTTAGGACGTTTTCCACTATATGTAAACTTGCACCTCAAAAGTATTCAATACTGGTTAAGAATTTAGAAAATGGCATTTCATCGTTTGCCTCAAAAGTCCTGTAGAATGCTACTACATTTTTACAGTAACAATAAGAACACATGGATATCAGCAATTTGTTTCTTGTTGTACAAATGTGGATATTGAGAGGTTTGCGAGAACCAGAAGGTTGAGGACGAGAAGGCATTTTTGAGAGCATTAAAATACAGTGTTATTAATGATTACGAGACGCAGTGGTCTCACGACATGAAACAAGGTAATCGTTTCCAGCTGTATCGAACGTTCAAGAGTGAATTGATTTTGTTTCCCTCTTTGAATGCATTTTATCATTTGCGAGCAAGAATCAGTTTGATTAGGTTACGGTTAGGTGTCACACAGCTGAACGTACTGAAGCTACGCTTCCGTAAAAATATAACAGAAAACGATATGTAATGTCCATTTTGTAATTCGCAGATGAAGACCGAAGTTCACTTTGGTTTACATTGTCCGCGGTATCAGGATTTAAGAGAAAAGTATATTCCTCATAAATACTATAACCAACCCGAACAATTCGTAGTTCAAACTAACAATGTTTCTGGCAACTGAGAATAAATCACTGATAATTCGACTCGCTATCTATCTTGAAAAGCTTTCAAAATGCGCAGTAGTTCACTCGAATGAGTAATGAAGTTGAAATGTGCATAGTACAGATATGTTTGTGTACTCATTACAGAATGCATAATTTGTGTTTCTGCAGTGATACAAATTGATTCTGTTTGTAACCACTCCCAGTGACATGGTTCTATGGCCAATCCATTAAAATTTTGAGTTCAAAATTCAGATCTCTCTCTCTCTCTCTCTCTCTCTCTCTCTCTCACACACACACACACACACACACACACACACACACACACACACACATAAAAATACATACACACACATACACACACATACAGAGAGAGAGAGAGAGAGAGAGAGAGAGAGAGAGAGAGAGAGAGAGAGAGAGAGAGAGAGAGAGAGAGAGAGAGCAGAACAGCTCAGTTGTAGAGCACCAGAGTTGTATGATTCTGGGGTTGCCGATCCGAATCTGTGCTGGGACCTTTCTCTAAAGCGTTTCTCTTTGTGGAAAGCACGTCTATTATTTGAACGACGTAAAAATGCCATCATCAATATTGAGAAGAGAAGGCCAGTTTGGCCCTTGGTATGTATCACACATTACACATAGCATGCAGTCTGCCTAAAATTCGAAAGGATGGACATCATGAACAGAGTGACTAATATTGAATGACACGAGAAATGAAATAATGTATTACCAGCAGGCATCTCTTCATTCAGGTTTACCGGGGTAGATACCCCGTTGTATAAATGATAGCAAGTCTTTCTATCTGTCCGTCTGTCTGTCTCTCTGTCTGTCTCTCTCCATCTCTCTCTCTCTCGCCTTTCCATTGCCCCCTCTGTCTCTCTCTCTCTCTCTCTCTCTCTGTCGCTCTCTCTCTCTCTCTCTCTCTCTCTCTCTCTCTCTCTCGCTCTCTGTCCTCTCCTCTTGCCCTAAATCTCTACCTCCTCCTCTTTCCCTTCTTTCCTTCACACTCCCAACACCCCCTCCATCTCTTGTCTGATAATGTGGTATGGACGTAGTGCGATCCAGACAGCCTCAGGGGTGGTGTCCCCATTGTGACCAAACGGGAATCAGATTCAGAACCGGTGGTGGAGTGCAGACTGCTTCAAGCTCTTTGCGATAATGGATGACTCGGTCAACTTCTGTTGTATGGTGCTTGAGGTTTGTGCCATCAATCTCTCTCTTTGTCTGCTCCCCTTTGTCTGCCAGATTATCTGTCTGACTCTTTTCTCTGGTTCCACCAAACTCAGGTTTATCACCTCTCTCTCTCTCTGTCTCTCTCTCTCTCTCTCTCTCTCTCTCTCTCTCTCTCTCTCTCTCTTCTCCCATCTAAATTTTCCATGAACTTGAGCCACACACTTCTCCCCTACATTATTCATCATGGGAATGAGGAAATATAATGTCATGAAAATCTATTCCCGATTCCCCACACACTATTAAAACAAAGAGGATGTCTTGGGAATATTGGAAAACTGACTAAAGTACAAAAATGTAGAATATGTAAT
>CM065728.1:34815154-34835154 GCA_033310375.1 Conus canariensis
GTGTGTGTGTGAATGTGCATGCACGAACTTCTCTCTCGCTCATTCTCTCTCTCTGTCTCTCTCTGTCTCCGTCTGTGTGTGTGTGTGTGTGTGTGTGTGTGTGTGTGTGTGTGTGTGTGTGTGTGTGTGTGTGTGTATCTGTCGGTCTCTCTCTCTCTCTCTTTTCTCTTTGTCTGTCTATCAGTATGTCTCTCTCTCTTCTGTTTCTGTTTCTGTCTGTCTGCCTGTCTGTCTCTGTCTCTCTTCTGTTCTCTCTCTCTCTCCTCTCTCTCTCTCTCTCTCTCTCCTCTCTCTCTCTCTCTCTCTCTCTCGTCGCCCATCCCGCTTCTGTTTGCATGTTAGCGATACTTCTCCCCTAAATTATTCATGATGGACAGTGAGGCAATATGACACCACACCAATCCGTCCTCTATTCTCCACGCACTATTGAAACGATAGAGATATCATGAAAATATGGAGAAATTCACTACGGGACAAAAATGTAAAACATGTAACATTGTATCGCCCCAAATTAAAGCAGTGTTAATTTAGGTAATTGATGCTCTCTCTCTCTCTCTCTCTCTCTCTCTCTCTCTCTCTCTCTCTCTCTCTCTCTCTCTCTCTCTCTCCATAAGTGCAACGCATTTGTGCCAAACAGACTTGGACCTATAGACAATTCTATCTGATTATCAGCATATATATGTGTGTTCAGATACATATGAGTTGGTGATTCTGTGCGTGCAACATACAGGAATTGTGCTTTTTAGTCTTGCAGTACTTCGTCCTGTACAACCTGACAGCAATTAGTTGTGTGCACATTAAATTGTAAGTGCATTCTCAGTCACCTATTTCCGAACCACTGCTGTGGTATCTAATCTACCAGTTTGTTTGATTGGTTTTTCTTTTTTTTTTGTTTTTTTTGTTTTTGTTGTTGTTTTCATTTATTTTACTTTTTTGTACGTGTCCTTTCTTCCCCTTTCTTTTTGTTTTTCCTTTTACTTGTGCACTCAGGACATAAAATGACCACAAACCAGCACTCATGGCCATCGAGAGATGGACTGAGAATTTGCCATTTAAATATCAATAGTGCAGTCAGTAAGATCTCTGATATCTCGACCCTGATATCGAACCACCAAAAGCTATTCCATGTTCTGGGTCTCTCCGAATCAAGACTAAATACCTACATTAGTGATAAAGATGTATCAGTCCCAGGTTATAATATCGTTCGAAAAGACCCTACTAAAGACAAAGAGACAGGTCTTCTAGTGTATGTCAGTGAATCTCTCAACTTCAAGAGACTTTCCCACCTAGAACAGCATGACGTAGAAGCAGTGTGGATACAAATCACACTGAACAAATCACGATCCATTTTAATCGGGTTTTGCTATCGGAACCCAGCAGAAAGAGTCAGCTGGACTGATAAATTTGTTACTATGATGGACGCAGTTTCATTAGAATGTAAAGAGATTGTTTTACTCGGTGACTTCAATGTAGATCTTTTGAAATCAAACAGCCAATGGAGCCAAACGATAAGTATGTTAAATTTACATCAGATTATCAAAACACCCACCAGAGTCACACCAACTTCAAAGACAATCATTGACCATATCTATGTCTCAAATGAAAATAACATACTAGAAGCTTGTGTACCAGTCTTCTCTTCTAGTGATCATTACCCAGTGTGTGTTATATGGTCTAAACATGGAGTGAAAATCCCAAAACCAGGCCACAAAACCATAACCTATCGTTGCTTCTCAAAATTTAACGAACAAAACTTTTTGCTTGATTTAATGAACTCAGAACTTAATACAGTATACAATATTGCTGATCCAGATTCAGCGATTGACTTTTGGATCGAAATTTTTACAGAAGTCTATAACAGACATGCTCCGTTAAAAACAATCAGAGTAAAACATATTCCCAAACCACCGTGGTACACGAAAGAATTACAGGAGGCATGCTACCTTAGAGACCTTTTGAAAGAACATGGCTATGAAGAAGAATCAAGATCACTAAGAAATGCAATAAACTCTCAGAAGCGCAGGGAAAAAACAAAATACTATCGCGAGTTATTAACTTCCAAACAAAATCCAAAACTGGTTTGGCAAGCAATAAACCAGCTTAGCAATAACAGTTCTTCTTCAAAATCAACTGTTATCAAAGGTATTTCTGCTGAACAACTTAACACTCACTTCTCTACCATTCCAGATACAGTTGTTACTACTGATCATTCAAGCTCTAATGAACTTAAAGAACTCCATCAATTTTGTCACGACAAAAAAATCACGTCTGAACTACACATTCCACTCATAACTGTGCACGAGGTGTATCAGTACCTACTTCATCTCAAACAGTCAGGAACACGTGGACTAGATGGCATAGATGGCAAAATTCTGAAACTCTCGGCTCCAGTTATAACTGACACGTTAACGTATATCTTTAATCTGTGCATAGATAAAAGCTATTTTCCTAATGCGTTCAAAAAAGCAAAAGTTATACCCATTCATAAATCTGGTGATAATACTGATCCTTCAAACTACAGATCAATATCAATCTTATCTATCCTTTCGAAACCTCTAGAAAAGCATTTAAATAAACACATCCTTCATCACTTCAACAAGTACGATTTGCTCCATCCCGGACAGTCTGGTTTCAGACAGAAACATTCCTGCCATTCTGCATTAATCAATCTTGTAGATGTGTGGCTTAATAATTTAATAACAACAGATATTGTGGTGTCTTATTCGTTGATTTTAAAAAAAAGCATTCGATGTCATTGACCACAATCTCCTTATTCGAAAACTAGAGGTATACGGTCTTTCAAAATCCGCCCTTATCCTTCTAAAATCATACATCACAAAACGACAACAATGCGTCTTATCGGGGACGACTGTCTCTTCTATAACAACTCTTAAGTATGGCGTTTCACAAGGCTCCATTTTAGGCCCGCTACTCTTCTCAATCTACATTAATGACCTACCCCTACATGTGAGATCTGCATGCGACCTCTTTGCAGATGACACCACAATTCACACCAGCCATAATGATCCTTCCAGTCTTTCAAAACATTTGCAAGAGAGTACCAATGACCTTGTAAAATGGACCGAACTAAATCACATGTCACTTCACCCTCAAAAAACAAAACTGATGTACATTACAACTAGGCAAAAAAGACAAAAGCTCACCAATGATTTCCCTCCTATACACCTCAATAATGTACTTGTGGAACAAGTCACTCATCATAAAGTATTAGGACTAATAATTGACAATAGTCTCAGCTGGAATCCCCACATAACGTTACTATGCAAAAACTCTCCCAGAAAGTCTATCAGCTCACCAAAATCAAACACTTTCTTGACCTTCATTCACGAAAACTTTTTTTCCATGCTCATATTCAGTCTTATGTTGATTATGCATCGACTATATGGGATTCTGCAAGTGCAAACACACTAAAACCATTGTTCAGCCTACATAAACGAGCGCTCAAATTAATCCTTCTGAAGAAAACTAGCCTCGAAAGCTCTGATTATAAACATCCTCACATTCTTCCATTCAGCCAGAGACTCAAATACAACAAAGGGCTAATGATGCACAAGATTCTGACCGGGAATGCTCCAACAACTTTAATGAGACGATTCTCAAAAGTCTCGTCGAGAAACTCCCACAAACTCCATATCCCAATCCCCAGAATTGACCTATTTAAATCAAGTCTAACGTACTCGGGAACCTCTTTGTGGAACTCCCTTCCAGAATCTATCAAACAAATCCATTGTACCACAACTTTCAAAAACACTTACCTTACCCATCTTCTGCGGTAAAAAAAAAACAAAAAAAAAAAAACAAAAAAAAAACATAAGTAATACCAACAAGTGATCTCAAAAGCATAAATCATCCCCTTTTCATGTACTTAACCAATTTGTCTTTTCTATTTTTTTCTTCTTTTTATCATGTATCAAGTATTTTTATATATATGTATACGTGTATGTAGTGTATGTGTATGTATATATATGTATATATGTATACATACATATATATATATATATATATATATATCACCAATGTGTGTGTATGTATGTATGTAGTATGTTTGTATGTATGTATGTATGTGTGTGTATGTGTGTATATGTATGTGTACGTGTGCGCATGTATATGTATGTGCGTGTGTATGTGTGTGTGTATGTATGTATATGTATGTGGATATATATATATATATAATATATATATATATATATGTATATGCATGTATGTGTATGTGTGTGTGGGTATATATATATGTGTGCATATGGATATAATCTTATGAAAAATGATTATATGTTGTGCCCTTTTTTCATTCTCTCTCTCTCTCTCTCTCTCTCTCTCTCTCTCTCTCTCTCTCTCTGTCCCTCTGTCTCTCTCTCTCTCTCCCTCTCTCTTTTTCTCTCTCTGTCTGTGCGTGCGTGCGTGTGTATGTTCCGAATTCCGTACATACTTTGTCATATTCTTTTTTACTGTCTGATTTTATACATGCTAATTGTTGTACGTTTTAGTACATTTCCATTCCAAATCGTTACATTTCATGCTGTTCCCCCTCTCCCTTCCATCCTCTCTCTCTCTCTCTCTCTCTCTCTTTTTTCTCCTTCCTCCCCCCCCTCCCCCAATTTCATCTCACTTTGCTTAATACTTCTACGTATTTTCATGCCTTGCGAAAAATGATTACATGTTGTGCCTTGCTCTGCCTCTCTCTCTCTCTCTCTCTCTCTCTCTCTCTCTCTCTCTCTCTCTCTCTCTCCCCTCCCTCTCTCTCTCTCTCTCTCTCCTCTCTCTCTCTCTCTCTGCGTGCGAGCGTGCGTGTATGTGTGTGTTAAAAAATATGTACGCACTTTGTCATATTCACTTCACTGTCTGTTTTCATACATGCCAATCTTGTACGTTGTAGTACATTTACATATGTTCCCCCAGCCCACCTCACTCCCTACCCCCACTCTCTCCTTCCTCTTCATTATTGTTATTCTCATTTTTATTTTATTCTTTTATTATTATTATTTTGTTTGTTTTTGTTTATTATTATTCTTATTTTTTGTTTTGTTTTCATTTCTCTTCTATTTTCATTTGATGTTCCTCTATGATTACATGACCGCTTTGCTTGCTTCTTTGCTTTCTTACATTAATTGATTTCACTGCATGTTGTAGTCCCTACTCAGGGCGAGGACTGGATGTAAAAAAGCACGTCAGTGCTTATCTATTATCCTCGTAAATAAAGAATTTTGTCTTGTCTTGTCTTCTCTCTCTCTCTCTCTCTCTCTCCTCTCTCTCTCTCTCTCTCTCTCTCTCTCTCTCTGCTCTGCTCTTCAGGCAGATGACTATATCCATGACTAGGTCAAGGACGTAGATGAACTGTAGGACACGTCATGATCATCCACTCTTGAGAAAGGTGTGAAATCAACGACAGGTCATGAGGTCAAGAAGGGGAATGCGTCAGGGGCTTGCATAAACTGTATGACAAGTCATGAACACTTCCATTCAAACTGTATGACAAGTCATGAACACTTCCACTCTTGGACAAGTCGTGAGCGAGATCTCTGGGACGCATTATGAGCGTCAGTGTTTGGATAAGGTAGGACAGGGAACGCGTTCTAGGGCAGGTTGTGAACATCAACACTTGGAAAAGTCACGAGTTTGCATTCTAGAACAGATCATTAGCATCTCGTCTTTCTTAAGTCATGGTGTACACTCTAGAACAGATCAAGCCAAACGTGAGTCTTACGAGGCGTCTTGAACATCGACTCTTGGATTACGCCAAGAGCGTGAACTATAGGCCAAGTCATGAGCTTCAACTCTTGGACATGGACCTCAACTATCGGGCAAAAGAAGGCATTTGAATCTTTTGTGAGCGTAAAGTCTTCAACGGGTTCTGTCTAACAACACTTGCTCAGGACGCGGATGTAAAGTCTTGGCTAAGTCATGAGTCTTGAGTACGTCGTCAGTGTACATTCTTCTACGGCTCAAATGCCTCAAGTGTAGATTAGGAGCATAGAATTTTGAGAGGCTGTGATCCTCGTTTCTCGGATAAGTCGGCTGTGACAACTCTAGCCTTGGTGGTGAGCGACAACTGTTTGTGTGTTGAATGGCTGTGATACTGCGCTACAGAAACACAACGGCTGAAAGCAAAGATGATAGCCACATGTCCTCCTGAGAACTAGTCCTTTCCCAACGTACATTTAGGCCTCCCCCTGCGGGCTAAGCCCTCAAAGCAAAGCACCGATCGTTAAGGTCTCGAACCCCAGTATAGTATAATCAGCGTGGAATGGCAGAGCAGGTGTTGGCTCCGGGCTGTTATGTAGGGTAAAGCGTATTACCAGATTGTGTCTGATATTTCCGAGAAATAGAGAGAGAGAGAGAGAGAGAGAGAGAGAGAGAGAGAGAGAGCAGCAGACAGACAGACAGACAGACAGACAGACAGACAGACAGACAGACAGAGACGGACACGAGAGAGAGAGAGAGAGAGAGAGAGACAGACAGACAGACAGACAGACAGACAGACAGACAGACAGGCAGACAGAGACATATCTAAACATCTATTATTGTCAGAAATGAAAAAAGAGGTGAGAAGGTGGGAAAGAGTGTACATTATGAATATAAATCCTGTAATAGCGGTATACAGGGACCGTCAAAGTACGTCTTTAAAACATAACCATCTCCTGTCAAAGACCGATTTCGCGCGCGCGCGCGCACGCACACGCACACCACACACACACACACACACACACACACCACACGCATTATCTCACTGGCAGTTCAACCCGATCATCGAGGAATCAAAACGTACATTGTACCTCAGGGAGGATTCATTTACTTAGTTCAACGCATGGTGCATTGTTGATTTGAGAGAGTGAGAGAGGGAGAGAGAGAGAGAGAGAGAGGAGAGAGAGAGAGAGAGAGAGAGAGGAGAGAGAGAGAGAGAGAGAGAGAGAGAGAGAGGAGAGAGAGAGAGGGACAGAAGACAAGACAAGACAGACAGACAGTGGACCAAGTGGGTGGTGGGTGAACAAAACAAGTGAAGGGATCGTGTTACGAACACCAACCATTGAAATGAAAGGCACACATGTTATTCCCTTGCCAAAAATCAAATGCATAATAAGAATATAAAAAAACCTGCTATGATGACAAAAACAAACGAACAAATAAAAGTAACTTTTTTTTTATTATTGTCTGGTGTCAAATTCATAGGATCACCAGCATCGCCACTCTTCCCCGTTGCCATCAGCTCCCTATGAATGCAAATCGGCCACCCACCCCCCTTTTTTTTCTTCTATTTTACCACACATAAGGTGGGGAGAAATTCTTCTGCATACTCATCAGGCGTAAGACACTTTCTCAACGATTGCAAACAAAAAATCTGGGGGAAAATGTAAAAATGGAAGAAGATATTCAGATAGCTAGTCAGAATGTGGGGGTCACACATTTCATATCTTTCACACTATACCACGTCCTACTCTCAAGCGAAAAGCTGAAAGAGAGAGAGACAGAGACAGACAGAGAGAGACAGACAGAGAGAGACAGACATTGAGAGACAGCGACAGAGAAACGGAGACAGAGGAACAGGCAGACATGCAGAGAATACGACAGAGACAGAATGAGTCTTTCTTCCTTATTGGCTATCAATTATGTGGACACTTTTTTCTCCAACTCTAGATCAAGGAGAAAAAAAATCTTACAATCTGTATTGTCTGATGTAAGGTTCAGATGTTCCCGGGGAAAAGAAAGTGTAAATGTAAATCAGCAATCGTTATTTCGTCGCCACGCATAAGAAGCAAACTTCTCTTGACACCAGTTCAGGCACACACGTCCACGGAGGACCGCAGACAAATAGCCGGGAGGCGCATTGACATCATGATTCCGGAGTAATTAATCTACTGAACCCTCATGGAAATTTCAGAGCAAGTCTTCCCCCCCCCTCTCTCTCTCTCTCTCTCTCTCTCTCTCTCTCTCGCTCGCTCGCTCGCTCGCTCGCTCGCTTTCATTACTGAACATGTTTCACGCATGTAGGATTCCAAGCAGTTATGTCGCGTCTTCTCAGGAAACATGGTGTAAAATGTTCAGTAGGGATCTTAAAGTCTTTCTTCCCCTCCAAATTTCCAGTCACATAATCACTGAATTATTAGGATAAAAAAAATTACGGCACAAATCACACGAGTGTCTGTAAACTAATTCCAAGATAGTCTGCCACCATCCAACAAAAGCATGTCATGCACATTTAATGAAAGAGAGTGAACAGCTGCTATTCACGCTCTCGAAAGCAAGATAATACCTGTTGTTCTGTGCATCCACACTATCTACACTGTGAGTGTTTTGCATTTGATTCTGTTCCCATTTGGCGGTTCTTTGTTGTGAAACAGTATGTGGGACTTCTCAAGAGAGAGAGGAGAGAGAGAGAGAGAGAAGAGAGAGAGAGAGAGAAGCATGTCATCGATTGTTCAATGCTATCCAGAGAGGGAGTGATAAAGCAAAAAATCTCCCTTGCCGCAGGCGATTTCCATTATCATCAAATTGCTAACAAAGATCGGACACCAATGCTTCCTTTGGGACATAAGACTACTTTAATTGGGAGGAGATGAGTGGGAATATTGGGCGAAGAGCCGAGTGAAAATTTACATCAATCATTAATAAAGGCTTCTAGCTTCAATCTTTTTAATGACACACTCCATTTCCGGAATAAAGCTGTAAATGTTGTTTACGTCGAGTGTTTGAGAGACAAACAAGAGAGAGAGAGAGAGAGAGAGAGAGAGAGAGAGAGAGAGGGAGGGAGGGAGGGAGGGAGAGAGAGAGAGAGAGGGGAGAGAGAGAGAGAGAGAGAGAGAGAGAGAGAGAGAGAGAGAGAGAGGAAGAGAAAGACTGTAATTACATACACCTAAACATATAATTTCTTTCTATGTTACCGCCATATACACTCTTACACATGCGGGAAAATGTTAATACGATCATCAGTACAATGTCAAATCCATACTGTTATATCCAAATGGGTTCACTCTATCGAGCGTATCCACTGAAAAAGTAGGGGGGGGGGGAGGACAAGTAAAATAAACGTACATGCCTGAAAACGATCTGAATTGATATGTCGCAGACTGCATCGAAAAAGATATTACTCTTACAGAAATTACCGCCCTGAGATGCTTGTTGCACGGGCTTCAGCTTCGGAGATGTTTGTGATAATTAAACTTTCCAATGTCACAAAATGCCATCAATCCTGAAACATGTGGGCTTGTGCAGCCATTTGAGTGAACCATCACGCATGCACCTTCTCACAGATCATGCTGGGATACATTTGAGTGTATGCTGTAAATCGCCGCTATCTTGTCTCATTCTATTTTGTTTCTTTAGTGGTAATGTAAGAACAGTTGCAATGACTTGTTTTAAGAATCCATTATAACCTGCCACAGCCCCAACGCTGCTGTCAACACACACACACACACACACACACACACACACACACACACACACACACACACACACACACACACATACACACACACACGCGCGCGCGCGCGCGCGCGCACGCGCACACAAATCCCAAACTAAGCACACTGGTCAACTCAAAATGTGCCATTTTGTCCTCAATATAGTTAGCTTTGACAAGTCAGGATTATCTTGATCTTGTATTGCATAAATGTAAATATTAAACAGTTTTGTCAAAACACACACTAGAAAAAAACATCTAGATATCAATTTGTTTGTAAATGTTATAGTTTTGTTGACGTAGAAGCAGGATGCTGACTTTGACACTAACTCGCCTGTCAGGCAGTAACACTGAAAATTCCCCATTTCTTTGAGTACGGAACAAAACATCTCCATTATGCAGGTCTGCAAAACCGTACTTCGAATCTTTGCCCGCTTATGAATGTGGGTGTTTCAGGTTCACCACCGAGAAATGATTATTATGCTGTGAATCCTATTATGAATCGCATCGAAGTCTAAAAAAAACAAGTTCGTTGAAAACGTTTGTTTTATTTTCAGTATGTATACAACATGAAAAGAAATCCTTCGCTCTGCAATGTGTTTGTGTGTTTATTTGTACTTTAGAATCTTTTTCAGGAACAGTGAAGTCTAGTTCACTCCTCTGTTCTTAATCATGATAAAAGAGCAACATTCCCTTTACCCTCTAAAACATTGTGCTGGATGCATCAACTATCAAAAGGGCAGACCTAGGCAGAGCTTATTGTTCTTACAATCACGCTAAAGATGACCCGCGTTTTGGGAGGAAAACAAATATGAATACTTCACCAGTAGGTCTCAGTTGAAAACACCGTTTCTGTATTCTTACTCTGAATGTGTTCTACTCCCCTTAGCAAGACGATCAACACACTCTACATGGCAAACGTCGTGACTAGAACTGAGCTTCGCAAACGTCTGTTGAAACAGCTCTGTACGCAAGCTCACCAAAAAGCCTAGCGCATGCCTGCTAAAGTTCGCTGTCCCTCTTACTATGGTTCCTGAGCCAAGAATAGTACAGCAAGACTGTACAGGCATGTTCAAATTAAGCATAAGCAGATTTCGATTTCTATGGCAGAAAGTCGATGTTCTTAGAACTGGACGTGAATATCCCTTGTACACACTAAACCACAGCCGCCCTGAACATATTTGTTGAGCAGTGGAACATGTCAGTCCTACCTACTATAGTGCCTGGTCTGCCTAAAAATGCTACGCATATCCTCTGTCAGTGAGCCACTTTTACGTATTGTTAGCAGTGAGCATGGTAAGACATGAGATGTATGAAGGGTAGGAAAAAGGCCCAGCGAGCATTTTCATACACCTTAGAACGGTGGGATCAAAACTAACATTAGAGAACTCTCACCGAGATCCGATCGTTTAGGACCACCAGGGAATGCATCACACTGAAAACTTGTTATGACCCGCAAGGTCTCAAGACAAACTGATTTTGAACAAGAACTTGTGATACATGACTGGGAGGCATATAAGTCCCAGCTATTCCTCCTCCACAGAACCTTAAACCTGCAGGAAGAGTGGCAGAAAATTTCTCAAAGCCAGCTCAGATAGCTTCTTCAGAGGAGAAGACTACATTCAAATCAATGGAGGCCTAGCATGTTACTGACGCTTTTTCACACAAAGCTTGGTCTAGGATTGTAAACATTAAATTATTAAAACCATTTTCAGTGTTAACTGACAATGCCAAATCAGATTTTTCGTTATATTTATTGAAGAACTGGTCACTTTCCATGAAAATAAACTTGCTATTCTCTTTAAGTTGTGCATGGACGTGCGTGCGTGCGTGTGCGCACGAGAGCACACGTGCGTATATATATATATATATATATATATATATATATATATGTGTGTGTGTGTGTGTGTGTGTGTGTGTGTGTGTGTGTGTGTGTGTGTGTGTGTGTGTGTTTTGTTGAAGTGTCATGTCCCAAAAATATTTAACATTGTGTGTGTGCTTACCTCGTCATTTGCTGTATACATCTGCATGAGACAAAAACAGATTTTAAAGAATTGTAAAATACAAAGGAAAAACTACATATTACAGATATTATAATCTGCATCACTGTGTTGTGAAGTATGGAAACCGATCATGCATTACACAAGAAGAAGAAGAAGAAGAAGAAGAAGAAGAAGAAGAAGAAGAAGGAAGAAGAAGAAGAAAAGAAGAAGAAGAAGAAGAACCAAGAACAAAAACATGAACAGGAAAAACAAAAAAGAGCAATACAAAAAAGGAGAACAAGAAGAGCAAGAACATGAACAAGAAAAACAAAAAAGAACAATCAAAGAAGAAGAAGAAGAAGAAAGAAGAAGAAGAAGAGAGGAGGAGGAGGAGGAGGAGAGAGGGGGAGAGGAGCAGGAGAAAATGAAAGAGGAAAAATATGAACAGAAAGGACAGAACAGAAGAAGAAGAAGAAGAAGAAGAAGAGAAGAAGAAGAAGAAGAAGAAGGAGAAGAAGTAGAAGCAAAGAAGAAGAAGAAGGAAGAAGAAGAAGAAGAAGAACAAGAAGAAGAAGAACAGAACAAGAAAAACAAGAACGAACAAGAAAAAGAAGAAGAAGAAGCAATAACAGAAGAAGAAGAAGAAGAAGTAGGAGGCGGAGGAAAAGGAGGAGGAGAAAGTGAAGGAAAATATGAACAGGAGGAAAGAAAGAAAGAAAGAAAGAAAGAAGAAAGAAGAAGAGAAGAAAGAAGAAGAAGAAGAAGAAGAAAGAAGAAGAAGAAGAAGAAGAAGAAGAAGAAACAACAACAACAACAACAACAACAACAAAAAAAAGAAAAATAATAAAGAAGAAGAACAACAACAACAACAAGACGAGAAGAAGAAGATAGGAGGAAGAAGAAGAAGAAAGAAGAAGAAGAAGAAGAAGAAGAAGAAGAAGAAGAAGAAGAAGAAGAAAAACAGACAGGAGAATACAAATCAACAGAATAGACATACATTCTCTCTCTCTCTCTCTCTCTCTCTCTCTCTCTCTCTCTCTCTCTCTCTCCCTCCCCCCCCCCCCCCCCAAGTTCTCATCCCCATTCCACTGTTATTCCTTTCAGCATCCACAAATAATATGAACGGAAATGAACGGACGGAGGGAAAAAAGTCAACAAGAAGGCATCGCTGATCAATTAAAAGATTTGGTGTCCACAAACGAGCGTTTGATCGGTAACTGGAGAGGAGCAAATGGAAAATTTCCGTGCTGTGGAGTGTTGCCCTCCAAGCCAGTGAGACTGATCGCTTCGCCCAGCCAGAGAGACCTTTTGCATGGTGGATTAGGTTTTGGGACAAACTGTTTTATCTGTAAACGAAGTCGTGAAAATATTGAGCTGACAGTACAGAGACTGAAATTTACATCCATTCAACTCAAGAAACACTTCATCCAGGCGTAAAGGACGACTGTGAAGTCTTCATTATCATTAACTTACCGGTTCATATGCAATGCCCTTTGTGGAAATACACCCGATCTGTTTATTCCTTCTCACCATAGCGCAACCACATTCACGATCGTTCTGTGAAGGAAATGTGTGGGATAGAAACAAGTAACAAATTTACAAAGGTATTATGATTTCACATTTTGCGAGGCTTGTCTTTAGAAGGCACAAAATAATGTATTGAAATCAGAACATTTCCCGACTCATCGATCAAACAAGCAACAACATCCGCGGTCAGACCATTAGCATCACGGACTTTCAAATCACAAAACAATTAACTCAGAAAGACAAACTAATCCAAAACAAGCAAACAAACAAAAAGAAACTGAAGCACCAAAGCAGCACATACTTGATCAAACTAGCGAATAAACACGAAACAAAACGCAGTTAAATAGGACAAAAATCGTACAAACAAAAACTAAATGATGGAAAGGAAAGTTGCGCACGTGGTGTGTGTGTGTGTGTGTGTGTGTGTGTGTGTGTGTGTGTGTGTGTGTGTGTGTGTGTGTGTGTGTGCATTTATGCGTTTACAAACATATATGCTTGTAAAGAGAGAGAGAGAGAGAGAGAGAGAGAGAGAGAGGCAGACAGGCAAACAGATATACAGAGAACAGAAAGCCAGACAGACAGAGGAAGGGGAGAGAGAGAGAGAGAGAGAGAGAGAGAGAGAGAGAGAGAGAGAGAGAGAGAGAGAGAGAGAGAGAGAGAGAGAGATCAGAGCAAGAAAGAAGCCTGACGACAACACATACTTTATTTCATCAAGAATTCATTATTACGCATAACACTTTCAATCAATATGTCAATGCTAAGCTAAATCATGCAAATGAGACACAATATTACACACACACACACACACACACACACACACACACACACACACACACACACACACACACACACACATCTCGAAGGTACAAAAGGATTTATACAAGGAAAGTATGCATAGTTTAGCACTACACCAAAGCACACCCCCAAAATGGGACGGGAGAGGAAGGGTTGGTGGGATGGTTTGGTGTGGGGTAGCAGAGGGATGGAAGTGGGAGACAGTTGGAAACACTGGTTAGTGGAGAGAGAGAGAGAGAGAGAGAGAGAGAGAGAGAGAGAGAGAGAGAGAGAGAGAGAGAGAGAGAGAGAGAGAGAGAGATTCAGAATCCCGTTTATTTTCATTTAGGCCAAGGCCCCTTATGAGGGTAATGTGAACAACAATAGAACATTGAAGCAGCGCTAGTTATGACTTAACAAAAACATAACAAAGGTGATACAAACAAAATTCTTAAGATGTGGCAGTTTCTCTGAACTTAAATGCTTTCGAAAGAAACATTGAAGGACCTCTAACAACTTCAACTGATTGAGAAGACATTAATAAACACAAATTAAATAAACACGGTTGACTATAATACTTAGGTTTGATGAACATTTCACGAATACCACTAAGAGAGAGAGAGAGAGAGAGAGAGAGAGAGAGAGAGAGAGAGAGAGAGAGAGAGAGAGAGAGAGAGAGAGAACAATGAGAGAAAGAGAGACAGAGTGAGAGAGAGAGGCAGACAGACAGAGACAGAGAGAGACAGACGAGGGAGGAGAGAGAGAGAGAGAGAGAGAGAGAGAGAGAGAGAGAGAGAGAGAGAGAGAGAGAGAGAGAGAGAGAGAGTTAAACACAGAACAAAGACCTACATAAGCCCAGAACTCTCCAATCATCATCAACGTCTGGACCAGACGGTGTACTGTCGTGCGTCTAGTGATATCAATCACATTATGATCATGGATAATGCCTCGCCCAAAGTATTTTATTGTGTGGGATAGAGTGTGATCATGGATAATGCCTCGCCCCAAGTATTTTGTTGTGTGGGATAGAGTGCGACTTGGTGAGACAGAAAAAAAAAAGATGGCGGTATGGAGGGAGGGGTGGGAGGGAGAGTGAGGAGGGAAGAAGAAGAAGAGAAGAAGAAGAAGAAGAAGAAGAAGAAGAAAGATGCCACAGCCACCGCAACCACCGCCACCGCCGCCGACGACAACGATGACAACGACGGAAAAGAGAAGAAGAAGAAGAAGAAGAAGAAGAAGAAGAAGAAGAAGAAGAAGAAGAAGAAGAGGAGGAGGAGGAGGAGGAGGAGGAGGAGGAGGAGGAGAGGCAACAGCAACATTAACAACAACAAACAACAACAACAACAACAACAACAACAACGACAACGACAACAACGGCAAGAGAATAATAACAGAAACAATAACACCATAACAAATAAACACCCAACTTTGAATAAATGCTTGTTCGCCATTGCTTGATGGCATTGGATTTGAAAAACTAAAAGACCGACACTGGGACCATAATTATGTTAAAAAGAAATATAGTGTCTTTACTATTTAATCCTACACCACCTCACCACTCTCTCCCCTTCTCTCTCTCTCTCTCTCTCTCTCTCTTCTCTCTCTTCTCTCTCTCTCTCTCTCTCTTCTGTGCACATGTACATCTGCGCGCGCGCGCGCGCGCGCGCGCGCGTGTGTGTGTGTGTGTGTATGTGTGTGTGTGTGTGCGTGTTTGATTCAGTGTGCGTGCCTGTGCGTTGCGTTGATGACAATACTGTGATGATATCAGGCACGACTACTATTACTGCTACAGGCCGTTCGCACAGGACTAGCCAGACCTTTCCTCTGCGGACTTCCAGACCGGGAGTCATGTTTCAGGATCAGGCTGAGTGGACCATCGCCCATTATCATTAATGATGCATAGATCCTGGGGTCGATGGGTAATACTATAAAACCGAACTAGGACAGATCTTGTGTTAAAGTTATGACGTGGCTTGCGCCTAGCGACTCTTGTCATCAAACGTTAAAAAAAACCCACGAGAGTCACAGACAGAAATACGTTGTAACAAAGAACAAATCAGAGTATCTTGACTGACAGACGAACGAAGGCAGATGAACAGATTAAGTGTCGAGAGACACAGAGATAGTGAGAGAGATAAAGAAAAAGAAAGAGAGAGAGGGCGGGGTGTGTGTGTGTGGGGGGGGGGATCAAGGAAGGGTGACAGACAGACAGACAAACAGAGACAAAGACAGAGAAACAGAGACAGAAACAAAGAGAGGGGAGGCTTGCACTGAAAGAGGCAAACTTCACACCAATACCTCACTGATTGTTTGGTGCTGTCCAGAACGGATGTGATACTTGACACCCTGACTCATAGCAAGCACTATTACGCCGCTGACATTAGAAAAAAAAAAAAAAACCTAAAAGCTTTCCCTGAGGCAAACTATCCGCCTTATGAGAACTGTGCTAATACAAATTTTCGTCGAATGACAAGTTAACCCACTGAAAATGCTTCCAGTGGAGAATGTTAAAATGAGCAACTCTATTTGTGGAAAAAAGAAGTTTACATTCACATTTGCACTTTGTTCCTCCATCCCTGCTAAAAAACTGCACATTATACAGAACAAATATGAATGAATGTGCTTCCACTTTGGAGAACATTACTTCATTTACATTTTCGCTTATCATCGTTAGCTGGAACAATAAGTGCATTGACAGATAGATAGACAGGCACACAGACAAACAAACACAGAAATAGACAAATAGACTGGCAGACCGATCGATAGACAGACAGACACACAGATAGATAGATAGATAGATAGATAGATAGATAGATAGATAGACAAAGATAGATAGACAGACAGGCAGATAGACAGATAGGTAGACCAAGGTCGACAATTATTGAACGGATGAGAGAGAGAGAGAGAGAGGAGAGAGAGAGAGAGAGAGAGAGAGAGAGAGAAGACAGAGAGAGAGACAGAGAGACAGAGACAGAGAGAGACAGAGACAGAGACAGAGAGACAGACTGACAGACAGACAGGCAGGCAGACAGACAGAGAGATAGAGAGAAACAGAGAGGTCGACAGATCGGTGGAAAGATAGGTCGATTGTTTGACAGATGTGTGTGTGTGTGTGTGTGTGTGTGTGTGTGTGTGTGTGTGTGTGTGTGTGTGTGTGTGAGTGTGTGTGTGTGTGTGTGTGTGTGTGTGTGTGTGTGTGTGTGTGTGTGTGTGTGTGTGTGTGAGTACAACTATGAGTTAATCTGACAATAAATTGGTTTCAGTCAGTGAGAGAGAGAGAGAGAGACAGAGAGAGAGAGAGAGAGAGAGAGAGAGAGAGAGAGAGAGAGAGAGAGACAGACAGACAGAGAGGGGGGAAGTAATTTACACACTCTCTTCCTCTCTCTCTCTCTCTCTCTCTCTCTCTCTCTCTCTCTCTCTCTCTCTCTCTCTCGCACTCACATACAAGGGCATGTGCGTGGTCCCGATGGCGTAGTATAATCAGTATTCAAAAGCTGTCTGGATACGAACGCAACGAACGGACTCCAAGTTCGGTCGTTTATCACCATCACTAATGAAAAGAGACATCAAGCAATCCCTAGAGGGATACCGTTAACCCAGTGGAAAATGTGACGGGGACCATTTGAATAAATCATTAATGAAGACTGCCAGCAGTGTCTATGGAAATGACTCTCCCCATCCGTCGGGTTCTTAGAAAGAATGAAACATCCAATGACAGTCTATACTTATTTTGCAATTGCCGTTACGCTGAGCAAAAGACAGAAATGTGAAGTGTGACAAAAATTCTAGTTGATTTCACTCACAAAAAAGACCATTGTGTGAAAATATGAAAATTAAACTTATACCCTTTTTGTTATTGCTGGATTATTGTTATGTTCTGCTTTCCTGTGAAGTATCAATGCCTTATGTGTCCCTGTGAAAATGTTAACAATCAGTGTTTTGAGGAGCAGTACCATATGTATAACAACAGAAGACGCTTTAAGATTATGTTGATGATGGCGTACATAGAAGACAGAAAACTGCTCAAAGTTTACAGCGAAGGCATGCTACAAGCTATGTTTTTTTGTCTCTCCATGTCACCATCACAACCACCACCACCACCATCTCTCTCTCTCTCTCTCTCTCTCTCTCTCTCTCTCTCTCTCTCTGACAGATCACGATAGGACCATTCCCGTCTCTTCAAACCGCCTATTAATATGCAGAAGCTTCTGTTGGAAGATGCATCTGAACTGGTTCTTCCAGTGAAGGATGTATTCTATGCATACTGAGGAGTGATGACCCAGTTTAGCATTCATATGGGTTTTCGAAGTCGCCTGAGTATCATATAGGAAGCACAAGCCATAAAAAAGCGACTTTTCCCTCCTTACCGGTCTGGAACAAAGTTGTTTTGTACCTGGTCTCTGGAATATTGAAAACATTACGTATTCCTTGCGTCTAACGTGCCTCTTGCGAGCAAGCAGAGTTCTATGTTTTCCACTTCAGCTACACTCCCACCTATGCCCACCCATGCCCTCCGCTCTCTTCTCTCTCTCTCTCTCTCTCTCTCTCTCCCCTCTCTCTCTCTCTCTCTCTCTCTCTCTCTCTAAGATTCAAAAGAGAAGGCTATTTGACCCTTGGTGTGGAAGACAGACTACGCATAGCATGCGCCCTGCGTAAAAACTAAGAGAATGGAGACAATAAACAATGTGAGTAATACTGACTAAATGACACAAGAAACAAACCAATGTAGGCCAGTAGACAACTCTTCTGTTGGGTCAACCCAGGTATGTACCCCGTTGTGCAAACAATGGCAAGGATTACAAAGTGCTTAGAGGTTGGTCTGTGTCAAAGGACAGGAGCTACATAAGAAATCATCATCACATCATCATCATCATCATCATCATCATCATCTTTAATATAACAAAATTGTACCTGCGCACACATACGCGCTCGCGCGCGCGCGCGCTCACGCGCACACACAGACACACACACACACGCGCGCATACACGGACGTATTCACACAGGAAGACAGAAAGAGACAGGGCGATTCAAATACACACGCAGACACTGACAGGCTGACAGAATAATTATGAGGGAGAGAGAGAACCGCTCCTTAAGCAAGGGGTCGCGATGTACATTGACAAAACGTGACACCATAATATCATTGACATGGAAACCACAGCAATGCATTTTTTTTAACATTACATGACAAAGTCGTGAACGACAAACTGTCTCTGACATGTGTGCACGATCCGTTCAGCGGAGGACAGTCACCCTCGTACTCCAGTCAGTCTGAGTGCGACATCGTTAACCAGGGAGAGAGAGAGAGAGAGAGGAGAGAGAGAGAGAGAGAGAGAGGAGGGGGGGGGGCGGGGACGGAGAGGGAGGGGTTGGGCTTGGTGAGGGGTGGGAGGACAGGATGCAAGAACAATGAAGTGGCTGTGTTATGTAAACTGACCAACGCGGATGAAAGGAATGCGTTCTAGTCCCTTGTGAAAATCAGAAGCGTCACGGAAAAAACCAGCTACATAAACAAATTAAACACGAATGGAAACAAACAAACAAAAACAAACAGAAAACAAAGAAACAACAAAATAATAATATAGCAATAAAAAGCAAGCAATTGTTTTCAGATTATTGTTTGATCTCAGACTGAAAGAATCTCCTTGCCCACCACCCATTCCCGTTGCCGCCAACCCTCTTAGAATGCAAATCGGCGATTGGTTTATCCTTCTTTCTTGCTTGCTCTTTCTTTCTTTCTTATTTGTTTACTACACACAAGAAGTAGATTTCTACTCTACACCATCGCCTTGGCTTAAGGCTATGTCAGGCCAGTTGACATAGGCTAGAACACCAAGGCTGCATCAAAATGTTGTTATGCTCTGCTTAGTTATGCGGGGGTTGTCTTCAGCTGTGACATGCTCCTGGCATAATATTATCAGTCTCCAAAATCCCCCGATGTCGGATTGTGGCTGCCCACGTGGCGGGGTAATCAAAAACGGTCACACACGTAATGTTCTCATCCCCAGCTGATGCATTTGTTCCATAGTGTTCAAGTACTTCGGCTGTTCGGATGATCCCTGGGATCTTTTAGCCAGGGTGCGACAACAACAACAACTACTCTACACCATATCAAAGCAAAAATCAACCAATTTCCTCTCTAGTTATCAGGTAAAAACACGTAACAGAACGCTTTATTCGGATTGTCAATCGGAATGACGAATAGAAGTCTCCCGTTTCACTTTTGGGGCACAAAATAAGAGGAAAGGGGGAATAGATGTGCAGTCAGAACAAGGATGGACGTTTGAGGACGAATGTGGAATAGC
>CM065728.1:34837654-34842654 GCA_033310375.1 Conus canariensis
GTGTGTGAGAGCGCGTGTGTGAGTCTGTTTTCATGTGTCCGAGCGTGCGTGCGCGCGCGCGCGAGCGCGTATATGTGTGTGTGTATGTGTGTGTGTGTGTGTGTGTGTGTGTGTGTGTGTGTGTGTGTGTGTGTGTGTGTGTGGTGTGTGTGTGTGTGTGTGTGTGTGTGTGTGTGTGTGTGTGTGTCTGTGTGTGTCTGTGTGTGTCTGTGTGCGTGCATGTGTGTGTGTGTGTGTGTGTGTGTGTGTGTGTGTGTGTGTGTGTGTGTGTGTGTGAGTGGTTATGTTATGTGTGTGGTTATGTTAGTATGTTGGTATGATATATAGAGCAATATTCTTTTGTATTGACTGCTGATGCTCTCTGTGTGTGTGTGTGTGTGTGTGTGTGTGTGTGTGTGTGTGTGTGTGTGTGTGTGTGTGCGCGCGCGCGCGTGTGTGTGTGTTCAGACATGTAAGCATCATTCGAAATTTGAAGGAACCTCATCATTGTCATTAGTATTATTGTTGTTATTATTATCATTCGTGATCATGATCATCATGACCATCATCATCATCATCTTTGTGGATCTGATGATTATAGAAAGACTCAGAAAAAAAAATCGAAGATGTAAAACCAGATTTGTAAAAAAAAGACAGGTTGGTAGTATAATTCTCTGTACTGGTTTCTGTATTTTTCAAGTCATCTGAAACCCACCTGAGACGTTGGTTTGAATATGTGGCTTTTCAAATTGCCAGTCAGGGCCAGCACTAGGCAACATTATAAAGATCACCAAGAACAAAAAACAGCCACGAGCACAAGGGAAAATCTCTTCATCGCTGGAGGCCTATCTTCGGGATGTGTTCGATCATCATGGAGCTCCCAATCAAATTATGAATTATCTCGCTGGCAATTCAACCGAACCATCCTACAGTCAAAAAGCACATTGTACCTCAGGGAGGATCAATTTACCTAGTATAAGGCATGGCAGACGAACAAATGTTACAGAGAGAGAGAGAGAGAGAGAGAGAGAGAGAGAGAGAGAGAGAGAAAAGAGAGAGAGAGAGAGAGAGAGAGAGAGGGAGGTGACTGGTTGGGTGGAGGGCAGGCTAAAGATAGTGAGGGAATTACTTTATTAAACTCGATCATTACACTTAAAAACCATACGCTTTATTCCGATGCTAACAATCGAATACACAAACGAAACATTGCACCGACTACTACGGGAAAAAAAAAGAAAATAAACAAAGAAAATTTACTGCTTTCTAAATTATCGTTTGACGCCAGATTGATAAAATCTCCACCATACACATACCTCCCCACTTCCACCACCACCACCCCCCCTCGGCTTCCTCCTCCCTCCCCCCAGCTGCCCCCTCTGAATGCAAATATGTCGACATTTGTATCTGTTTTATAATACAGAAGAGGCGGGGGGGGGGGGGGATCTTCCGCAAACGCCTGCTTAACGATTTTAAACGAATCATCAAGGGGGCGGGAGGAGGGGGAAAGCCAAAATAGAATGATCTGTTCAGGTTGCTTGTCTGAAATGGAGGATCGCAGTTTCCAGTCTTTCAAGTCCGGTAGTCTCATTTCTATGGCATGGGGCAGGTAACACAGACGTTTTTACATGTTGCTTCATCGGCTGATTATGCGCAACATTATTATGAACAACACTTCGCAAAATACGATAAAATAGGAAAGCAAACACAGACACACAGACACAGACACACACACACACACACACACACACACACATACACACCACACACACCACACACACACACACACACACACAATCTGCAGATACATCAATCAATCAATCAATCTATCTATCTAGATATATTTACACGCTCCGTCTCTATTATTATCTACCTACTTGTCTGTCTGTCTGTCTGTCTCTCTGTGTCTGTCTGTCTATCTGTCTGTCTCTCTTTACTCGCTCCGTCTCTAATATATTCTCTACCTGCCTGTCTGTCTGTCTGTATCTCTGCGTCTGTCTGTCTGTCTGTTTGTTTGTCTGTCTGTCTCTCTCTATTCCCTCCGTCTCTGACATAATTATTCTCTACTTGTGTGTGTGTGTGTGTGTGTGTGTGTGTGTGTGTGTGTGTGTGTGTGGTGCCTGTCCCCCTCTCTCTCTCTCTCTCTCTTTCTTTCTCCCCCCCCCACCCCCGCTCTCTCTTATTCTGTCTGTTCCAGCTCCCTTCCTCCCATCCCACCACCTCTGTCTTAATATGAGGGACCCACTACCTCCCCCCTCCCCCACCATCTTCCATTGGCAGTCAAGAAACGTGACTCCATCAAAAAAGTCTGATTTTGCTTTCAAGCACAAAAGTGACACACTGTGTCCAGTATCCATTACGTCATCATGCCGGAATCAGAGGATATCAGACGGAAACTATGGATTATAAAACCAATGACAGAGAAAGGCTACTCTGGAAATGGACACAGACACCGACAGACAGGCAGAATGCATATTTTATATACGATGTGTGTATGGGGGTGGGGTGAGTGAGAGAGAGAGAAAGAGAGAGAGGGGGGGGGGTTGAGGGAGGGAAAGAAAAGGCAGAGAGAGAAAGAGACAGACAGAGAGAGACAGAGACAGACATACAGACAGATAAAGAGACAGAGACAAAGAGACAAAGACAGGACAGAGATGAACAGGCAGAATGCACATTTTATATAAGATGTGTGTATGGGGGTGAGTGAGAGAGAGAGAGAGAGAGAGAAACAAAGAGACAGAGAGGGGGGAGGGAGGGAAAAAGGAGAGAGAAAGACAGTCAGATAGACAGACAGATAGACAGAAAGACAGAGACAGACACAGGGAGACAAAGACAGAGATAGAGACAGAGAAGACATGCCTCTCTCTTTCTCTTACTTAATCTGCTGGAACCTGCGGAAATTTTCTAACCGGTCTCTCTCTCTCTCTCTCTCTCTCTCTCTCTCTCTCTCTCTCTCTCTCTCTTTCTCACACAACACACACACACACACACACACACACACACACACACACACACACACACACACACATATTACTGAACATATATTGGACAGGTAAAATTCCAGATAGCCAGTCTTCTCCATAAAGTTGAGTACAATGTTCGATATAGAACTAAAATCTTTCTTCCCGAGTGCAAGAAGTGACCACATTCCCAGCCACATGATCATTCTATATTATAGTGTAACATTACAGGACATGGCACTTACGTTATCGCCAGGTCGCTGGTCACCATTCAACAAAAGCATATCGCACATATGTAATGGAGGAGGCGTGAAGAGCTCACATTCACATCGTGGAAAACAAGGTAAAGCACCGTTGTTCCTGCATTCAGCCTTCCAGCCATCATCTCTCTACACACGCGACAGTTTTCCTTTTGAGTCTGTTTGCCATTTGGCAGTTCTCTGTTTGTAAAACAGCATTACATGTGTGGCATTTATTAGAGAGAGAGAGAGAGAGAGAGAGAGAGAGAGAGAGAGAGAGAGAGAGAGAGAGAGAGAGAGAGAGAGAGATTTATACTGCATTAAATTCATCTACAAGAAAATGATCGCTTCTCTATGGGGGAGAGAGAGAGAGAGAGAGAGAGAGAGAGAGAGAGAGAGAGAGAGAGAGAGAGAGACAGAGACAGAGACAGAGACAGAGAGAAATGGGAGTCCGATTACTGTGTGTGTGTGTGTGTGTGAGAGAGAGAGAGAGAGAGAGAGAGAGAGAGAGAGAAGAGGAGAGAGAGAGAGAGAGAGGGAGGGGGTGGACATGTTATACTGCATTGAGTTTATATACACGAAAATGAATGCTACTGTATTAAAGAGAGAGAGAGAGAGAGAGAGAGAGAGAGAGAGAGAGAGAGAGAGAATGATTGCTTTTGTATTCTTTGTCCCTGTGTGTCCACCTGTCTGTTCGCCTGTCTATAAGCCTGTGCGTGCGTGTATGTGTGTGTGTGTGTGTGTGTGTGTGTGTGTGTGTGTGTGTGTGTGTGTGTGTGTGTCTGTGTCTGTGTCTGTGTGTCTGTGTGTCTGTGTGTCTGTCTGTCTCTCTCTCTCTCTCTCTCTCTCTCTCTCTCTCTTCTCTCTCTCTCTGATGGAAATTATCTGACGGAAGAATGATCATCTCCATTAATGAGGTGGAAGAAGTACGACACCTTAGAATCCAGCTACACTATTTTATATTCATCAATAAAGTGATGCAACTTCTCTCTCTCTCTCTCTCTTCTCTCTCTCTCTCTCTCTCTCTCACACACACACACACACACAGACACACACACACACACACACACACACACACAAAACACCACACACACACACACACACACACACACACACACACACAAAACACACACACACACACACACACACACACACACACACACACACACACACACACACACGTGCGCGCGCGAACACACACACACACACACACACACACACACACACACACACACACACACACACACAAAGTGCGTGCGCATAGTCGACATCGCTTTACACTTTTGACTAACAATATTGGTCCTTGTATACTGCATAATAATTTGTTCACTTAAGACACAGAGAGAGAGAGAGAGAGAGAGAGAGAGAGAGAGAGAGAGAGAGAGAGAGAGAGAGAGAGAGAGAGATTCAGATTCAGATGTTTTATTCTTACAGGCCTTGGCCCCTCAGAAGGGGGATGTACATGGAACATAAAGTCGCATTGTGAAACTAACAATAATGATTACAATGCACAAATGCTTCTCCGTTTGAAAGCTTTGAATAAAAATACTGCGAACTGTTTTACGGTGTTTTCATTTGCAGATGACATTAACAAAATAAGCTTGAATAAGCAAGGTCTTGTATACAATTTTGGGGGAATAAACTTTTCTCTTATATCTCGTAACTCTGGACACGTTAATGCAAAATGCACTTCGTCTTCTCTTGACTGTCGTCATAATGGACACAACAGATCAGAGGCATCTACTTGTCATTAACGGAAATGATGAACAAGAATATCAGAAACACCCCTCTAAATTTTGTCATCACAAACTTCAAGTGCCTGTCC
>CM065728.1:34867654-34872654 GCA_033310375.1 Conus canariensis
CAAGAAATCGCCTGTGGCATACTGTTAACCTAGTGGAAAATGGATATGCGACAATTTAGATGAATCTTTAAAGCCTGCCGACGGTGAATATTGAAATGATACAATCTAACCGTGGGATTGTTGGAAAGACTGAAACAGTACATGCCAGTATTTACACGTTTCGCGGTTGGATTGCAACGTACGTTACGGAAAAAGAAGTATGACAAAAATCCAGTTTATTTCATCCTTAACTAGAGATCATTACGTGCAAAACTGGAAAATTAGCTTTGTCTGTGCTTGCGTTATTGTTGTACTACTGTTGCAAAATAGAAACATTAACATTGTGTCTGCTTCCGCATTTATTGCATTACTATTGTCTACTCTGCTCTCCCGTGTGACATAAACAATGGCCTGACAGCAACGTGCTGCGCTTGAAGCTGGTCATGAACATCATCAAGGATGACTAAAGTCCTGGTGCAATGACTGCATCTCAGGCTCCTGTGGCATAGATGTTATTGATGCGATTTGAAGCTAATCCACATTATTTTATGAGATGGTGACCGGCTCTTGACAGGATGATCGGAACATCATGCCCACCTAATCTGTCAATGTGGAGGCTGCTCCCTTCAATGAAGAGATATCGTTTAGTTTCATCCTAGGTAATGTTGACCGTGCCGCATGATATCAGGATGGTCTCATGCAGTGTAGATGGCGCTGTGCTGGCCTGTGATGTTATGCTGGTAGTTGTTGCCCCAGGCTCCATGTGCATGGTTAGCTGTTTTCAATTTCTTATTGTTTTGGTAGAGCAGCACCGAGTCCACGGTGAGGCGTTACGACGTGGTATCCCGGTATCATCCTTCATAACATTTGCCACTTTCAGCCGCCTGTCTTATCTTGCTGCGTCCTGTTGGTATCAGTATGGTGATAGATAGATCACACAGCCCTATTTTCATTGAACGGTAATCACCATCTATCACATAGTTGTGGTGGGAGTGGGCGTTAAACCTGAATGTGTCCTAATAACAGATAGTACTAATCCCACTGACACGCAGTTCCTCATAGTTTTCTTGGCTTTCAGGAACTTGTCTTGCATATGATGGCGTTTGATATAATCATTTTGCAGAGCTATTCTTTTTTACGTGAGGTCTCCCATTCTGTTGGCGTTTGGCTGGGGATTCAGCAACAGCAGAACAGTTTAGGAAGATGCTGAGATCATGAGAATAAACACTTATGCACATTTACATTTCTGTCGCATTGTTTGTTTGTTTGCTTTGTTTTTAACACACACACACACACACACACACACACACACACACACACGCACGCACGCACACACACACACACACACACACACACACATATATATATATATATATATATATATATATATCAAAGATTGTCCCCTACATTTTATACTGTTTGAATAATGCTTTTAGTTTTTTCAGCAACTTTTTTCCTCTCCACACTTTCGTTTTGTTCCATTTACTACCCTCCGCTGGCTGCTTTGGGGGTGCTGTTGGATTCTTTTTTGAACCCTTGGTGGTGAGAACACCACAGAATTACGGACTGTGGTGTGTCTCTATTTGACACCAAGAGCGCAGACACAATCAGCCGTGTCTCCCTGATGAGTCCGATCCAGCGGACGAAAGGCCTAGGAGCAGGCAATACAAATAGATCTGCCTTTGAAGGGTAGTGCGATGGTTCCCTCAGGCAGCTAGTGAAGGGTTACTCATATTATAATATATTCCCCTCATCTTCAATTTTTTTTTTTAATTCAAATCTTTGCCAAGTCATTACTCTAATGACGGAAGAATTGTTAGCCTGCACTTGTTTTCTCTCACTACTTAATTGTTCAGCATTATATATATATATATATATATATATATATATATATATATATATATATATATATATATAATAAACTAATAAATTCCAAGGATAAGTACCGAGCACCATTCCAGCAACTTACAGAGCAGCTAGGTGTTGCAATGACTGCAAGAAATATTCAATTATAAACAAAGCTTGCTCTTATGTCTTAGATTGAAGAAATAGGGGGAGATAAGCATTCATATCTGCAGTGGTAGATCATTCTGCCAACTAACAGTATGTGCTTGAGTGGGTGAATGGGGAAAAATAAAATAAATGCTTCTCAGAATGAGCCTTCAGCAAGCTTATAGTCTCCAAGTGGGAGACGATCTCCAATGGGGAGAAAACCCACTAACATATAACTCCTGGTCAGATACCGATATTTCGAAACCTGATTGTTTCTCCTCAGTGACCGCGGAAAGTGGTAATTTGACTCCTCTGCCTTTTCGGTTTTAAGAAGAATGCTATCCCAGAAAAGGCTGGTGTGCAATACCGTAGTATGTTTGTTGGTTTTCAAAAAAACAACCAAAGGTGCCACCTAAGAAGCAAAAGAAAATCATGAAAGAGCAAAACAAGCTACATTTTCTTGTGAAAAGTAGAAAATATAAAAAGATAACCTCTTAAGACACAAGTGCTGAGGGCCAGTTCTTGGAATGAATCCGCAAGGGACTAAATTACAATAAACTAATAAATTTTCTTTTGCTTCTTAGGTGGCACCTTTGGTTGTTTTTTTGAAAACTCAACAAACATACTACGGTATTGCACACCAGCCTTTTCTGGGATAGCATTCTTCTTAAAACCGAAAAGGCAGAGGAGTCAAATTACCACTGCAGATATGAATGCTTATCTCCCCCTATTTCTTCAATCTAAGACATAAGAGCAAGCTTTGTTTATAATTGAATATTTCTTGCAGTCATTGCAACACCTAGCTGCTCTGTAAGTTGCTGGAATGGTGCTCGGTACTTATCCTTGGAATTTATTAGTTTATTGTAATTTAGTCCCTTGCGGATTCATTCCAAGAACTGGCCCTCAGCACTTGTGTCTTAAGAGGTTATCTTTTTATATTTTCTACTTTTCACAAGAAAATGTAGCTTGTTTTGCTCTTTCATGATTTTCTTTTGCTTCTTAGGTGGCACCTTTGGTTGGTTTTTTGAAAACTCAACAAACATACTACGGTATTGCACACCAGCCTTTTCTGGGATAGCATTCTTCTTAAAACCGAAAAGGCAGAGGAGTCAAATTACCACTTTCCGCGGTCACTGAGGAGAAACAATCAGGTTTCGAAATATCGGTATCTGACCAGGAGTTATATGTTAGTGGGTTTTCTCCCCATTGGAGATCGTCTCCCACTTGGAGACTATAAGCTTGCTGAAGGCTCATTCTGAGAAGCATTTATTTTATTTTTCCCCATTCACCCACTCAAGCACATACTGTTAGTTGGCAGAATGATCTACCACTGCAGATATGAATGCTTATCTCCCCCTATTTCTTCAATCTAAGACATAAGAGCAAGCTTTGTTTATAATTGAATATATATATATATATATATATATATATATAGCGGCTTTGCTGTTTTGCAGAACTGTTGAAATGGAGGGTTCGTGCAGAAAAGCATGTTTGCAACCTCAAAACCTGACACTTCGGCAGCCCCCTCCCCATTCCCTTGCCTTCCCAGCCCATCATCCTGTCCACATTCACTTCACCCCACTGAGAAGCTCTACAAATGTTCGATGAATGTAATTCTTTCCTTGCACGATATGTAGCAAACGTTTCGCCTGCCACTGCCTCAGCCCCCGCCTCCACACTCAACTCGTTGCCTTCTTTTTCCACGCTTCCGAATGATTCTTACTCAATGAGAAAGGATTTGGCAACCACTTGAGTTCATCTTTCTGCAATGCTTATAAACGTTTGGATCACTGTAGACTAACAGGAGAAAAAAGAAAGACGAGTCCCCCACCCTCTCTCTACGAACTGTCTGGCACACAAAGATAGAATGTTCCTTCTTACTGAGACTGTGGAGGGCGGTGCATCTTTCTGGAGGACAGTCTGGATATTAATGAAAAAAAAAAAACCCAAATAAATAGCACACCAACATTTCGTTGCAGAGAGTGGTGGGTTTTTGCCAGGTGGAATCGCTTACACATCTATATGTACTTTCAAACACTGGTATTATCATTGAAAGATACGGTTATATCTTTAGAAGACGTTCAGTTTGCGCTAACAGATAAGGGAGGGGTCGTTGTCGTGAGAGAGAGAGAGAGAGAGAGAGAGAGAGAGAACACTCACGAGTTTACTCATATCATGCCTCCAGCCATTTTGGAGGAACATAGCTAGATGACATGTAACGGAGTTAAGATAAATGCACACGAGGCTATGTAACATAAATTTAAGTGCACTGCATGAGGCCACAAAATTCAGTCAAATCCTTTATGCAAAGAACAAAGTCTGCACACTTCCAGGTATGTTCGATGACATTAAAAAAAACCAAAAAAAACTCGATTTTAATAGCAAAGGACGCTTATAATATTAAGTTCTGATTAATTTCTCAAGCACACGTCAAGTGTAACGTAGACATTGAAAGGAATGATGACATTTTGGCTAGAAAAATGACAAGGGATGCAAGTGGTAAAGTTTGCCATGTCATATTGCCGTTCGCGAGGCTATTCTTTCTTACAGACTTAAGTGTCAAAAAGGAGCCAGTAGACATGTTGTCATCACCTGCAGAGAGAGAGAGAGAGAGAGGAGAGAGAGAGAGAGAGAGAGAGAGAGAGAGAGAGAGAGAGAGAGAGAGGGAATCGCAAACCAACAGTTGTACCTTGTTGATTCAGATAACTGTTCATCAGCTACGGTATCATCTAAAAGCCTTGGCTTGTTCTTGGAGAATATGCTAATTCATAATCCAGCACATGCTGCAGTGAATGGATTTTCCGACGTCGGGTCACTTTTCGTGTCGGGTTGCTTTTCGGAGAGAGAGAGAGAGAGAGAGAGAGAGAGAGAGAGAGAGAGAGAGAGAGAGAGAGAGAGAGAGAGAGAGCGTGCGCTCATACACACACACAAAACACACACACACACACACACACACACACACACACACACACACACACACATATATATATATATATATATAGATAGATAGATAGATAGATAGATGGATA
>CM065728.1:34890154-34930154 GCA_033310375.1 Conus canariensis
ACATCGTTGATATCATACTACACTCACATTTTCAAGTAGAATCCATAGTGAACTGTATAACATAAATAAAATTGGTTTTTGTCATTCTTAGTCATAAAAATTGTATGAAACGATACACGACTATCAATTGTGTTCTCGACACCTAAACATTTCCTATTGCCGGAGACATTTGTTGAGGCTTCCATTTCCATCGTTACCTTCATTCATGGTGTGAAGTTGTGAAGTCAGGTAACAAATGCCTATTGCAGAGACATCACACAATTGATTTGAAACGAGTCTGAATCGATGAATAGGTTTAGTGTATGTAGCTCGACTTGATATATGCAAGGTCTCCAAGAATGAGTATTACAGGGCGCACTTTCTGTGTGGTAAGCTACAATTTGACTGACTTCCAGAATCTCAAGATTGTATAAGAGTCACTTCGTGTCCAAGGGTTACTTCATTGTCTGATACACAAAGAGTTGGGTGGCAACTGCATTGGCAACAGAGGTGAGAATCAGAACGCAGCTGGTCAGGTCTCAAGCTCGACCGATGAAAACTGCACAATAGTTTTTTTTTTTTCCCAGTTAGAATTCTGAAACAGATTAGGATAGGGTGGGTGCTGGTGGTACAAGTTTGTGACTGGAGGGAGGGGGAGGGATAAAAAAGAAGAAAACGCAGGAAGAAAATGGTAATGAATAAAGAAAACCAGACAGAGCTGCACTTCTTTCCAATGGAAGTCCAGCACGGCGCTAAATCTACTGGTAAGAGGAACGTAACTTCTGGGTCAGAGCTAAGACTGCCGCTCACATTGCCGCCAACTTTGAGGTTGGGCCTTTCACTGGTTCTTTTTCACGTCACATATATGGCGTATTTTCAACAAAGCGTCAGATCGCAGAAAACAGAATCGTTGAGAGAACGTAGAGTGTCACAACAGTATCTTCAATAACCATCAATCCCCCCACTTCAGTTCGCACATAAAATGTATTATTTATCAGTCACACAATTTATCCGTATACCCACTGATTAAATTGGAATACAGCAGCCGGAAACTGCCGAGTAAAATCGGAAGAAGACTCGGGCTTGCCTGGATGAATGTTTCTTCCCCCCATCAACCTCACCACCCCCTTCCCGTTCAACTCTGTGTGTGTGTGTGTGTGTCTGTCTGTCTGTCTCTTTGTCTCTGTCTCTGTCTCTCTCTAACGTAACAGACATAGAAGATGAATTCCATTTCAGTATGGAATGCGACAGATATATATATTTTCAAAACGGTTCACGTATTCTTAGAAAATGTGTCTGTGTTAAACTTTCTCTTTTGTATACTGTTAACATTTTATTTTCTGGTGGCACGAAGGTAAATTTGTATGAATCTTTCAAATGACGTACAGAGGTTTAATTGTTTGTATTTCACCCTAAAATTTAAAAATATTGCGTCTCCAATTTTTATCCAATTATTATCTTTAATGTTGTTTTATTTGTAATATTGAAGCTTATCTTACTCCAAGCCTCAATATGGGTAAGAGGATAATTACACACACACACACACACACACACACACAAAACACACCACACACACGCACAGAGAGAGAGAGAGAGAGAGAGAGAGAGAGAGAGAGAGAGAGAGAGAGAGAGAGAGAGAGAGAGAGAGAGTGTGTGTGTGTGTGTGTGTGTGAATAACGACTCCTTATTTACATTCATTGGGGGATTCGAGGATCTTTGTGGACGTGCATCAAACATCAACGGAAACGGTATGCTTGATGTGTGTTTGTTTGTTTGTTTTTACCTCAAGATGTTTTCATGGATGATGTATCTGACAGAGAATCATTAAAGAAGAACAACACAGTTATCTGGGGCGTTTGGAAAAAGCGATCAATGTGCACAAACTCTCTCTCTCTCTCTCTCTCTCTCTCTCTCTCTCTCTCTCTCTCTCTCTCTATTACAGATGGCGTCCTGTGCAGCCCGCCTCCACCAAACAGAAAGAAGGATCCCTGGAGCAATATTTGCTCTTTGAGTAGCCGATGATCAATCTTACTGAGGGCAGCATAATGTCTAGCCTGTTCCATGAATTGACGATGATTGAGGAGTTTGAGGGGTTAGGCTGTGGGTGAGAGAGATTTGTTATCTGCGTATGGTACTCTCTCTCCTCCTCTCTCTCTCTCTCCTCTCTCTCTCTCTCTCTCTCTCTCTCTCCACCAAAGAAACAGCACATGCAAGACATAAGGGCAGAAACTATAATCTGAAACATTCGATCTCAGTGTGGGTACCATGGCATTTTGATCTAATTCTTTTTTTTTTTTCCTCCAACTTTATAAGGCAAGTTTCAAAATGGAGTGACTGACGGCGGAGAACGAAGCAAAATTTAGAAAGAGAGGGTGTTAGTTACCGCCAATGACATTGACAAACAAAGCACATGACAAGACACGATGCATTTCAACCACTTGGGTCTTCTTCAGGCGAAAAAATAAATCACATTTAACATTTAAGACAGTACAAACAAAGAACGAAAATACTCATCTATTGTTAGTCCATGTGGTGGGGAGAATAGCCGCTAGGCGAAATGACAAGGGGGATTATGGGAGAGGAAAAGGAGGGGGGGGGTTCGTGGGGGGGAGGGGGGGGGGGTTGTGTGATACGATAGGGTTGTGTGTCTAGTTTAGTGGGGTGGTGTGATATCTTTGTGACGGTTGTGATAATGGTGGATTGATAATAATGGTAAGGGGGGGGGGGGGGGGGGGAAACTGGGAAAAAAAAATTATATATAGAAGGGGTAAATAAGTACATGAACAGAAGAAACAAAAATAAATAAATAAATAAAAAAAAAATAAAAAATAAATAAATAAATAAAGTTTAGGTGAATAAAATAAATGATTTCGCTGGGTGATGAAAGAGGTGGTGGTAGTTATGTGTGGGTAGTTGTGAAAGGTGTGTGGGTAATGTTAATGAGGGAGGGAAGGGATGGAAGATAAATGGGTGATAAGGTATGATTGGGAGGGGGGGGGGTGAGAGAGAGAAAAAAAAAAGGGAGGAGGGTAATGTGTGTGTGTGGGGGGGGGGGGGGGAGGAAGGGGGGCAAGAGAAGGAGAGCTCATATCTCTTCATCCACTATGGGGTGGGGGTGGGGGTGGGGGTGGGAGGTTGGGAGGTTCATATTAATTGTGTTGTTTAAAAAAGTAAACAATGCTGTGGGATGATGTTCATTGTAACAGGTGAAATAATGTGTTGGCATCAATATGTTGCTGTTTGTTGAGAGAAGATAGCAGTGATCAATGAAAAACAGGGTATCATGTGTTGCAACACACACACACACACACACACACACACACACACACACACACACACACACACACACACACACACACACACAAAGGGGGCGGGGGGGGGGAAACACATGTAAACAATGTTCTAGGTGAGTTAAGATCGTGTGATCATAGTGAGACTAACTGTGGAAATTTTTTTACACACATATTCATACACACACACACACACACACACACACACACACACACACACACACACACACACACACACACACAAAGAGGGGTAAAAATTATTATCATTATTATTATAATTTTTACCCCTCTTTGTGTGTGTGTGTGTGTGTTGTGTGTGTGTGTGTGTGTGTGTGTGTGTGTGTGTGTGTGTGTGTGTGTGTGTGCAACACATGATACCCTGTTTTTCATGATCACTGCTATCTTCTCTCAACAAACAGCAGCATATTGATGCCAACACATTATTTCACCTGTTACAATGAACATCATCCCACAGCATTGTTTACTTTTTAAACAACACAATTAATATGAACCTCCCAACCTCCCACCCCCACACCCCACACCCCCACCCCATAGTGGATGAAGAGATATGAGCTCTCCTTCTCTTGCCCCCCTTCCTCCCCCCCCCCCCACACACACATTACCCTCCTCCCTTTTTTTTTTCTCTCTCTCACCCCCCCCCCCCCTCCCAATCATACCTTATCACCCATTTATCTTCCATCCCCTTCCCTCCCTCATTAACATTACCCACACACCTTTCACAACTACCCACACATAACTACCACCACCTCTTTCATCACCCAGCGAAATCATTTATTTTATTCACCTAAACTTTTTTTATTTATTTTTTTTTTAAATTTTTATTTATTTATTTATTTATTTTTTTGTTTCTTCTGTTCATGTACTTATTTACCCCTTCTATATATAATTTATTTATTTATTTTTTTATTTTTTTATTTTTTTTTCCCAGTTTGCCCCCCCCCCCCCCCTTACCATTATTATCAATCCACCATTATCACAACCGTCACAAAGATATCACACCACCCCACTAAACTAGACACACAACCCTATCGTATCATACAACCCCCCCCCCCCCCACGAACCCCCCCCCCCCCCCCTCCTTTTCCTCTCCCATAATCCCCCTTGTCATTTCCGCCTAGCGGCTATTCTCCCCACCACATGGACTAACAACAGATGAGTCATTTTCGTTCTTTGTTTGTACTGTCTTAAATGTTAAATGTGATTTATTTTTTCGCCTGAAGAAGACCCAAGTGGTTGAAATGCATCGTGTCTTGTCATGTGCTTTGTTTGTCAATGTCATTGGCGGTAACTAACACCCTCTCTTTCTAAATTTTATAAGGCAAGACCTTAAGTATAAAATCCAGTTGAGGGAGGTATGATGCACCTTTCTTCCAATTCATTTGTTTGCAAAATCAAAATATATGCTATAAACGCATTTTAGAGATCTGCCAACACAGCCACATTGGAATTAACTCCCCTCGTTGCTTGCTTACAATTTTAAGAGAGGAGGTTACACGTACCCACACCAACACACGCACACAAACTCACATAGAGAGACTCTCTCTCTCTCTCTCTCTCTCTCTCTCTCTCTCTCTCTCTCTCTCTCTCTCTCTCCCCTCCCTCCCTACCGTTCCTTTCTTAAATTTTTGTTCAGCATTTCTTGTCAATCCTTTCCTGCAACTATGGAGTCTTGGACCCTGTGTTCACCGGTCCGATTGTATGACTGATTACAAGCAACTTGTATCATCTCTGTCAATAACGAATTTCTCAATGAGCTCATCTCAAACGGTCATTTGCTTAATGATTGATTGTTCTTTCTCCTACACTGTTATTTCGTATATCTTTTTGATTTTTATTCGAACAAAATATCAATTATTTGAAGAAAGAACGGACAGATATTTTAGCAAACATGCAATCATTATATTTATCCGCGTTACGGAATACAGAACTATCGGACGATAAAATTGTATGTGCAGCCATTCAAGGCCAAGTTACGACAGATTACTGCACCGGTTGAGACTCTTGCTTTGAAGCGTGGACATTCACAATTCAAGTGCTTGTCATGTTTTTCTAAATTCCTTTTTTCTTCAACAAGTTTTTTTCCTCATAGGATCTGCATAAACGTAGGTATACGCACATATATGAATACACAGATACAATTCGAATCTGCAACCCAAGGATCATACAAGTCCGGTGTTGTAGCAACTAAGCTGTTGTGGCCTCTCTCTCTCTCTCTCTCTCTCTCTCTCTCTCTCTCTCTCTCTGTCTTTGTGTGTGTGCGCGTGCGTGCGCGCGCGCGCGCGTGTGTGTGTGTGGTGCTGAGAGAGAGAGAGAGAGAGAGAGAGAGAGAGAGAGAGAGAGAGAGAGAGAGTTGACACTTGAACACTTTGATACTTTATTGTCATTACCAAAGAGGTCTTTTGACAAGGGGGGAGGGGGTAACAGAACAGTAACATTTCTCTCTTCCTTTCCTGCAAACAAATAGTACACATTCATTCCTAGTGTGTATCAAATCAAAGGTTAACAAAAACAAATAAATTTGTAACATTTCCTTATAACATCACGCACAAGAGTAATGCAGTAAGGTTATAAAAAAAAATTAAGACTGACTCGAACATCCACTCTATCAAATGATGACATTGTATCTTACTGATCTCATCCACATGCGATGAATGATATTCTTCATTCATATATCTCATATAATGTGTTATCGTAAACATCACTATCTTTTATCTGTCTAATTTTCAATGCTTCCGCGATGAATTTCGCAGCTGCTTTCATTACAAGTTCATCATCTGATGACAGCACGACAGCGACATTTTGTCTGTTCACTATTTCTAACTGGAAACATGAACAATTTGTCCGCACTTCATTATAAGCAGTACAGTGGAACAGAAAGTCGTCAATAATGTGTCTACATGAAGGACAAGAAGATTCTGTGTATGTTTCACATTCAAACCATCTTTTGTTCGCATTAAAACCTAAAGTTCTCAACCTAAATCTTGCGTAATTTATTCTGTGCCATTTACTTGTTATGACATTGAGAAACTTTTCAGAATGAAACACATTTTAAAATGAGAAAAAAACAGCGATATTTTCTTTACATTCCATATCTGAGTGCCAATTATGTTTAAAAGAACAAATAAGCCTGTCTTTAAATTCCGCCCAACTTCTATGGCGAGAATCCGGGCCTGGAAGCCAGATTCCTTCAAACTGCTCCCTAGACTGGCATACTTCTCAGTCCTTCAGAGGTCTCAGTCTTTCTTTCAAAAGCGATAAAATACTTTAGTTTTGGCCTGAAGTCATCGAAGGTTAAAGATTTTGCCACCTGTACAAAACAAGATGTTGACACCCCTGTCACAGTCCCGATATGCATCAATTAGCATTGCAGCAAACAGAATGGAAAAGACGGTGGGAGCTAAAACGCATTCCTGCTTCACTCCGATTATTGTTCGAAATGGGTCAGATGTGTCTCCATTGTCTTGCACCCTCGATTGCATGCCATCATGGAACAATACGTCCAGTGACATGAGTTTTCCAGGCAGCCAAACTTGTGAAGGATCTTCCACAAGCCAATCTGATTAACGGAGTTGAAGACCTTGTGAGATCAACAAACACCATGTGGAGCTCCTGATTCTGCTCATGATATTTCTCCTGTAGGTGGCGAACAGGAAACAGCATGTCGATTGTGCCCCTGTCTGTGCTGTGCTTTGGGGACAATTCAGTTTGTTACGTAGGTGGTGAGTCTTTCCAGTTGACCCTAGCAAGAATCGTCCCTCAGATGCACAAGAGGGTAATACCAAGATGATTGACACAGGCCACTTCATCACCCTTTCTCTTGTAGATGTGTGCAATGGAGGCGTCTTTGAAGTCTTGGGGAAGGGAACTTCTCTCTTTTCCCATATGGACTTTTTCCACTTTTCCCATATCTATCTATCTATCTATCTACCTATCTATATATATATATATATATATATATATATATAGAGAGAGAGAGAGAGAGAGGAGAGATGCATGTGTGTGTGTGTGTGTGTGTGTGTGTGTGTGTGTGTGTGTGTGTGTGTGTGTGTGTGTGTGTGTTTGCGTGTGTGAGTGTGTATGCATGAGTATACACTTACATGAATCTTTTCACAGGTAAAAAAAAAATGCACTGACAAAATAAATACTTTTCTCTGGGCTTGAAATACACTTAGAAGGGAAATGTTACCTGCTTCGAGTGGATGGTGAAACGATTGCGATGTGTTTGATGATTAAAATCAGTTTTAAGTCCCAAAGCCTGCACCCGAAGATCCCCAAGGTGCAAGCGACCATGTTACAGATGGTCGGCAGTGCGCGTTTTGCTGTCTGACTCTCACATGAAGAAGTTTGGATGCGTGTACGTCTTTTTCCCTACACACATCCACGCCACACGAACATAGATAGCCAGACAACAAGTTAAATTTCTACATTGTTTTGCTGCCTGAACTATCAAAATCATAACAAATACATGTTACATATTAAGCATAAGTAGGTATATCAGTTAGTCTTCGCCACGACCAAAGGGCGCGCAACAACACTAGATACTATTGTGTCATATCAAACATATATTTTCCTTCTTGCACGGGCTACGCTGGCACCCACAGCAGTGTCACCACAAACGGTTCCTGCACTTGGCCGCGTCTGGCCCAAGTCACACAGTCTTCACACAGATCAGAAGCCACTCGCGGAAGCAGTTCGTGGAATTCTTCGAGGGACTCCCACACAACAGAAGAGGTTCACTAAATGTCGTTCGGACGTAGAACGAAGCCGCTCACGGAAGCAGTTCGTGGAGTCGTTTCAGGGACTCTCACGCGACAGAAGAAACACACGTCATCTACTGACCACTCGGTCAGCCTGTCCACAGCCCCACGGGGCAGAGACGGTGGCTGGGCCCGGGCTGCACCCCACACCCGACTAGCAGTGCACACATGATGTCTACTGACCACTCGGTCAGTCTCTCCACATCCTTCTGGATGGAGATAGCGGCTGGGCACGGGCTGCATCCCACACCCGGATGGCAGTCAGCTCCAGGTCGGACATGGAGCTTCACCGACACCTGGGAACTAATAGATACCTTGATTATCTAGCCTACTTCCTACATATTTATCAGTCTTGTTTGTCACTAGCAGTCATCTTCACATAATACATTTTTACTGGAATTTGGGAGAAAAATACCTATAATAAAATCTACTAAGTTTCAATACCGTGGGTGCATTACAATATAAAAGTATCCTCGATTAACACCATGATTGTTTACATTCAAGGAAAGGATTTCCACATGGAACCCCTTTCAAAGTACCAAGATTACAAGTATTAAATATAAAGGAACGAATTCCGTTTGTCCCTTTTTATCAAGAAAAGCATGTTTTTACTTTTTTCCACATTCTCATCACTAGACGTGTCCAATTACATATCAAGGAACGATTTCCGTTTGTCCCGTTTTATCTTTCCACAAAAAGAATCAGAATACGTTTTCCAATCACGTATAGACAATAGTGTTCATTACTCACTTTCAGAGCTTACCAACACTCACATCATTATAATACTCTGGGGAAAAGATGAACAACACTTGTGTTCAATAATACATTGATTTAACTAGATTACTTTTCCCCAAACACATGTAGGTATACATATTCTTTCTTTCATCAACTCACTCCATTCTTCTCATCGACCTCTGGACTCACACATTCACTAACTACAACTTCTTACTGTAACCCTATGTCTCGTCAAATCACAAGAGTAGAGTGCTTTCCTATATCGCTATATATTCCTCATCTGCCTCTGCTTTAGTGTAATTGCTTACTTGCATGGTGGAAGTATTGTTCCTTTTTGCAAATCTTGTCACTGAGATGGTTCCCTTGAGTCTTGTGAGGTTTGTCAAAGAGTTTGTTGATCTACTCATCATTTTCATAGAAATCGTGCATGAGCTTTAATTGCAATGAGTCTAAAAAAAAACCGCTACTATACCAAAAGCAGGCACACTTAAGGATTTCATTTCTCTTCTTTTTCGTCCTCAATGGCAACAAGGATGTCCGGATTTTCTCTTGGGCACGTCCCTGCTAACGCACACGCGCCCAGTGTCCAGCTTCTTTGGTGGCTTTCCACCAGTACATTTCGTCATCTGAGCCAGCTGAATGTTCATCTTGCTTCAGTGTAGGTGGTGGATAGACATGTATTCAGGTCCCTCATATAGTGTGCAATTTCTACATAACGTTTGGCTCTCTAGTGGACGATGACATTTTCCAACATTTTGCCACTGCATCGAGAGAGGATACTGCTATTGGTTTTGAGATTATTCGTTTATTGAAGGAAGTTTCATCCTATACAAACCGAGTCAGCAGTACCAATGGAGACCTATACAGTTTAGTAAGAGAGAGAGAGGGGGGGACACACACACACACACACACACACACACACACACACACACACACACACACACACACACACACACAGAGATACTATTGAACCTTTTTTCAAAGCATTTATCAGATACTTGTTTGTCCCAATATGGGTTGTGGCGTATCAGGCATCCACTAAACGTGAGTCAATCGACCAGTCTGTGGATTTTGCGGCAGTTTTGTGAACTCTATTCAGCTTATACAATGTCTTCTGCCATCTGTACAATATGTCCGGCTTCAGATCAATGCTATTCTCAGTCATCCACACAAAGTGCACAGGTAAGCGGTCCTGTTTGTGTGGGCATGTGAGTGACAAAACTATTTACGCCCCTGCACCGAACAGTTGATAGACTGGTGTTTGCATGTTGAGTCACTGGTGAAAATGCATGGTAAAAAAGTAAGGTGATCAGGAAAATGTCTCGTGAAAGGAAGAAGAAAACCTTGACTGAAGAATGGATGAAATGCTCTTGGTTTTGCCCACTGTTCTGTTTAAAGGTGTAAGTTTAGGAAACCTATGTTTTTCTCTCTGTTTCTGTGGAGGAGCAATGGGTAGTTGTATGTGGACCCTGTCTTAGTGATGGGTCAGCCAGTGGTAACGGTGCCCACTGTCAACTGTGGTGCTTGCAGAGGCCGGAGATGTCCATGGAGAGCGGGCGAGGCACCATTGCCACCGTCAGCTCCACACGCTCCAGCTCCAGCGGCCGCCGACAGCCCATGGCGGCGTTGCCCTTCCAGGAGAGGCGGTGCCAGGTGTGGGAGGACCAGGTGTCGGGCTGCCCGGGGACGACGGCGCCCAGTCACAGCAGTGGCTTGGAGGGGGGTGCCGCCACCCCCAAACTTCCCCTCCTGTCCGGGACAGGGACAGGTCAGTGCCAAGGCATTGCTGGAGCAGCAGGGGCACTGAATGATTCTGTATGGGTTTGTGGGCAGCTGTTGCATAGTCAGAGGATGCTGGGTGGGGGTGGAGGAGGGGGATGCCCCAGACCCATTTCTAACCCTGTTTAAATATACCTGTATTGCTTCCCCTTGCTCAAGTACTTCAGACCAAGATTAACAGTCACCACACTTTTGACAGACATTTCAGTAACCATTGAATGGAAGGAAGTAAATTTTGTGTGTGTGTGTGTGTGTGTGTGTGTGTGTGTGTGTGTGTGTGTGTGTGTGTGTGTGTGTGTGTGTTATGATTCTTGAGTTTTGATTTATCAGGTTCTTTGTGACTTGGCATTGTAGTTACAGTACGTTGAACGACTCTCCCCTGATCCTTGACCGCACCAACTCACACAAGTACCATGACCAGTTCTGGTCACGAGGTGTGATAGCATCAAGATTCACACTGGCGGTCACTAACAAAGGCTGGGGTGGGTCTCACAGTCTCTGTTGTGTCCGGAGTGAGGGAAGGTAAACATCATCTGCAATCCAGGCCACTGTGGGTCCCCATCACCTTTGTCAGGATTATCTTCCCTGTCATCATAGCTCTTATGAGCCCACCAAATGTTCAGTCTGCAGAATTATTGGCTATTTCGCCAATTTGAACACAAATCAAAGATAACCGGCAATAGCAGAGTTATTTCCCTCTTCTGGAAAGCCAAAGTCGAGGAAACAGTTTTAGTTTTCACAGCAGCAAGCGAGCCAAAATGTGGACAGTAAGTCGCAAAATATTCCCACTTTGGGCTGTACATACGTGACATGCCAAATGACATGGGTTTTGATTGTGTGTGTGTGTGTGTGTGTGTGTGTGTGTGTGTGTGTGTGTGTGTGTGTGTGTGTGTGTGTGCTGCCAAAGGACATGTATTGAATTTTCATAAGAAAAAAAGAATGTTGCCGTCTGATGTGTGGATGAAAAGACTCGCGCCTTGGATAGCCCCAGTTGCAGACAGCGTTCTGCGCAAGTGAATGCCTTGAAATCGTTGGGAAGCAGACCTTTTAGTCAGATTCTGCTTTACAGCTTATGATAAAATCTGCACATTGGAAGCTGTTTTCTCTCTTGCCATCATCAGTCCTGTCCAACCAGAGTCTTGTCACATACTTTTGGTTAGTATCCTGGTCATACTTCTTGGTTGACACAGGAAGGGACTTTTCATGATACCTGTAACAGCTGTGACTAATGTTGAATGTCTCATGTCATGTCATTCCTGGACATGTCATGTGGGGTCATGTCATTGCTGGAACTGTCTCATATCATGTATGTCATGTCATTGCTAGACTTGTCTCATGTCATGAATGTCATGTCATTGCTAGACTTGTCTCATGTCATGTATGTCATGTCATTGCTAGACTTGTCTCATGTCATGTATGTCATGTCATTGCTGGAACTGTCTCATGTCATGCCATTGTTGGACCTGTCTCATGTCATGTCATTGCTGGAACTGTCTCATGTCATGTATGTCATGTCATTGCTGGAACTGTCTCATGTCATGTATGTCATGTCATTGCTGGAACTGTCTCATGTCATGCTATTGCTGGAACCGTCTCATGTCATGTCATTGCTGGACTTGTCTCATGTCATGTATGCCATGCCATTGCTGGAACTGTCTCATGTCATGGCATTGCTGGAACTGTCTAATGTCATATCATTGCTGGACTTGTCTCATGTCATGCCATTGCTGGACTTGTCTCATGTCGTGTATGTCATGTCATTGCTGGACATGTCTCATGTCATGTGTGTCATGTCATTGCTGGACTTGTCTCATTTCATGTATGTCAACACTCAAGGATGACAATGCACTTTTAAAACACATGGTTCTACCCCAAATTGTCACATTTTGATATATATGAGCTCGGGAGAAAGTTCAGTTTAAAAAGGCATAAAAAATGGTAATACTTTGGTAACTTTCAAACGAAAGAAATAATGTTTGGAGCTTTATTTCATAGGAATATTTATTCAGCCAAGACATTAATGAAACGTTCTTTAACATGGAAATATAATGAGAATCAGTCCTGCCTTTCTGTCAAGTGCTTGCCACAGTGAATGATAGCCACATTCAACTTGTTGATCACAAGTTGAATCAGAATCTGTAGAAATGAGCTAGCCTGCATAGACCGGTTTGAAGAAATCACACAAAGAAATGGGAGACAGGTATGTAATTTGAATTGTTGGCATGTTCGCTGTCTTTATTTAGCCTACCTGGTTTTTCGCACAGATAGCTTAGACCAACATCTGATCTCAAAGCTCCTTTGTCTGTATTTGCCCGGCTTGTCTCACATATAGCTTTACACAACAAAATCGCAAAGCTCCTTGTCTTTATCTGGCCAGTTTGTCTCACTTATAGTTTTAAAAAATCATCTCTAAGCTCCTCGAGCGAGCACAACAACAAAAGAGAAGCAAACACAAACACATACAACAACTTAATGAGGCACACTATTCACAATCATGTTCTCAGCTGTCCCCTCCCTCCCCTCCCCCCCCCCCCCCACTTGCTATGACCTTCTTTTCAATCTTGGAGTCGACCTCCCCCAATCCCAAGGCTTTCATACAGTACCGAGGGATGAATGGTTGTTGGGTTAAACAGTCTCGAACCGTATGCAGTCTGGCCCTAGGGCGACACCAGGCTGACGGACTTCATAATGTGCAGGCGTTCCCTATATGTATGGACATCTATTGCCCTTCCCTGATACCAGGCTCTGTCAGGGCGACCGCTTATGACCCTAAACACTAGCAATACCTTCTTATGGGTTCTCAAAAAACGTTGTCTCGCTTGCACCTTGGGGATCTTCGGGTGCAGGTTTTGAGACTTAAAACTGGATGCCCACAAAACAATAGTCGGCGTAGTAAAAGAGGTGGGAGAAGAAGAAAGGAAGGTAGGAATATAACAAAAGCTGAAAGACTATCCAAGAAATATTTCAGGATTTGTACTTGGAACTGCTGCAGTGCCAGAAAGAGGAGCTCAACAACTGAAAAACTAGCATATGACTTTGATGTTCTGTGTCTACAAGAAACTTGAAGTGCCGCCCACAGACCATTACAATTTGATGACTTCATAATGTTTCAAAAGCGTGATGGACGAGGACTAGCTACGATAATAAAACAAACAACTTGAAAAACAAACTGTCCAGAATAGACTTGGAAAAATGGTGTAGTAATATATGTGAGCTAATGGGTGTGAGGCTAGAAAGACCGGATGGTAATCAAAAAAGCCTTATACTCATCAATGCATACATACATCCAGGTACCCACATATCAAAAACGGATTGGACCTTTCTGTAGGAAATAGAACATGAATTTGGAGACTCTGTTATACTATGTGGAGATCTCAATGCACGCTGAAAATAGTGGGATCAACATGATACCAATCCTCAAGGAATTGCACTGGAAGCGATGCTGGATGAAGTACTTCTTAGTGCACTGACATCATCATCCCCAACACATACAGGGAGGCAGGGTGACACTGACAGTGTCATTGACTTTGCACTCATTGGACCAAACGTCACAGCAGGTATGAATGCGAAAGCACTTCTTCATCATGGAAGTGACCATTTCTTCATCATGGAAGTGACCATTTCCCTGTAGTGTTCAGTTTACAGAAACCATCAAAAGTTACACAAACGAAACAAAAGGTCCCTTTTCAATACACCAACAATGAAGGGGATATCATAGGAACCGTTAAGGAGTAGAAGGAAGATGCAAACGAAACAATGCAACAACCAAACAAATCGTTCAACCCCTTTGGTGGAATATAGACACAGAAACAGCCTGGAAAGAGAAACGCAAGTCTGTGACAACTTGGCAGAGAGAAAGAAGAAAACCTTGCCCTGATCTAGCTATTAGAACAGACATGAATCAGACGACTAAACAATTTGAAACAGTAGCTGAAGAAGCAAAAGAAACAAGTGGCAACAGTTTTGTCTGTCACTTGCACATGCTGGAGTTAAAGGTGTAAAGTTCCTGAATTGACCTCACTGCCACCATCATTTGACTGTGTCAGTGTGACGCAGCGAGTGCCATACAGCCTGGTGTGTGATCACAGAGAGGACTGTGAGGACAACAGTGACCAAACCTTTCGTGAGTTTCCGTCCTGTTTTCTCAGCATGTCTTTCTGTGGCAATTCGAAACAGGTGGGGTATGTTGCTTTCTAACAGACTTTAGTTTTTGCTGAGGAATGTCATTACTGGCAATTAACCTTTTGTTGGAAATAACGGGAAAAAGTCAGTTGTAGTACGCTTCATAAGGCCCACTACCACGATCATGGAGGTGGCTAATTCGTGCGCTCATCAACATTGTCCTACTCATTATTCGGAACAAAAAGCCACAGGCGATGGTTAGGATTTAACCCCAATTTAAAGGTGTTAATTCAGAATGGTAAACTTCAAGTGTTAATAAATTTGATTCTATATGTGTCCAGTGTACAGTGTTTGTGTTCTACACAGTTTCATTTAAAATCATTTTTGAATATTTTCCTCGACTCAAAATGTTGTTTCTTTCTGGAAACCATTTATCCATTCCTTTTTTTTTTTAAACATTCACACAAATGCAATGATGTAACTTGAGTACCTAGATCTTTCATTGATCGAGTTTCCAGTATTCAATACGAACCCCATACGCCAGTTTGTCAGATTGAAAACCCACAATTTGTCAGGATGCCAAGTCAGTAAGACTAACAATACTGGGTTTTACTTATTCAATAACCTTCAAGCACTGGACATGACGGACTGCCAACCTTTGCATTTCCCATGGAACGGTTTAAACAAACTCGTTAGCCTGACGGCTGTGTATGCTGGCAATTACAAACTTTGCTGTGACGCCATGCTTCCTGATGGGTTCAGTAGCAATAATTGCTATGCTCCCTTTGACGATGTATCGTCATGTGAAGCTCTGCTTCACTCCGACGTATACTGTGTGTTCTTGCCTCTTTCGACTGTCATGGCCTTAATCGGTGACGTTGTAACGTTCTTACTCCGTTTGCTTGGACAGAAGGGGTGTTTACTTGTCAATGATAGAAACAGCTGATCGTCTGTACCTTGACACGTATCTGTGGAAGGATGTAAGTTGGAGACACAGTGCTGCGTGCTCGTTAGCGGGTTTCATTTCTCTGCTGTCCTCTGAGATTTCATCTTTGTGAGCCAACGTGTATCAATTTTGTTTGAAAGGCAACATTTGAGGAAATCTTATTAACATGAATCGTTCAAAGTCGGCAGTGGTTGAAGGGCTAAAAAAAGATGTTGACTGGTGACGACACACGCTGATCTGCCTAACATGGTCTTTCATTTATCCCCATAAGAAGTCGACGTTATAATTAAAAGAAAGTTTCCAGGATGCGTAAGCAAAATAACGATTTTTGCTTGTATATGTCTGCTTTTATTTGTAACAAAGCCTACACCACCTGCTGGTTTGTATAGAAAAAAATGAAGGAAAGAAAGGGAGGAAGGAAGAGAAAATGAAGAAACAGTTATATGTTAATATCATAATAGAGAGAAAAAGGACACGTTTTGTGTTCACATATTCGACGATCATAATATAGCTACCTCTTGGGATATACACAAGCTTTTAATTACAAGTTCTATTCTCGATAACTGGAAGTTCTGAAGAACAGCTTTTTAATGTGTATCATTCTCTTTGATCTTACCTCTTGAGTTATTGTTGCTTTTGGTGTTGTTCTTGTTTTGGTGATGTCTTGTGTGTTTGTTTTTTTTTTGCCTGATGAAGACCCAAGAGGTCGAAATGCGTTGTGTCTGGTTCTGTGCTTTGTTAGTCAATGTCCTTGGCGGTAACTAACCCCCTCTCTTTCTAAATTTTGCTTCATTCTCCGCCCTCAGTCACTCCATTTTGAAACAGTTTGGAATTGTTAGTCATGATGCAATGTAACGCCCTTTTACATCATATTCTTGTTCCATTAGATCCTTCCATTAGACAGCGTAAGAGAAGTGTTGAACTAGGAAGGAGAGGGAGTGGAATGGAGGTGTGGGGAACCTGGAAATGGGTGGAGATGAGGAGTGTGACAGTTGGTGAGAAAGTAGAAGAAATCACATCGTGAATATTTTGTAAAATTACAGTTTCAAGACATTCTGTTTGGTTATCAAGCGCAAAATCAAAGGGACATGACCAAGGATCTTTAAGTCCAATAAACAGATTATATCTCGTATTTGACTCAGAGAAGGTGAACCAAAATTTAGTTCTGCACTGCTTTAGGTGTTTTAGGGGAATATAGCAGATATGACCATTTTGCACTCTTCCATTTTAAACAAAACTGATATGTTTTTGAATTGACTGTAATCATTTGCTCATAAAAAAAGAAAATCGATGAATTAAGATTCACAATGCATTTCTCACCATTCCTCTACTTTTCCTTTTTCCTGGCTCTCAGTCGCTGTATCAGCCTCTTACGGCACGCAGATCTTTGTCTTTCTTCAGCCAGACCCCAAGCATACAAGTAGGGGTTTAGCATTGACGTCAGAGGTATCACGAGAGTAATAAACCCCAAATAGACCTCCTCTGATACATGCAGACCCCACATGGACAGCAGAAGGGTCAGGCTGATCACCAGTCTACACGCAGTGTTTATAACACACATCAGAAGCAAACGCCTTGCAATATCCAGATCTTCTGAAAATGATGTAGCTTCTGTGAAAGAAAACGGTTTAGTTTTGATTCTGAAATACACGTAGCACTGTCCAGCTATCACCAGAAGGAACAGCACCAACTGCATGATACCATCGACGCCAATAATATAAGAGGAAGACAGAGACAAAGTATCTCCGATATCTGTCAAAAGTGTGCAAATTCCCAAGCGGGAGTAGCTGGCTGAAATAGCGACAGGAGAAATCCATGGCACCACCGCGAGCAGTAGACCAATAGTCCAGGCCATAACACACATCAGATGTACAGCTAGTGAGGACAGACTCCTATCAAACTTAGGACAGCATAGAGTCAAGACTCTTTCTAACGTCAGAAGGGCTATTAAGAATATGGAAACCTCACGAGACAAAGTGGACAACACACCAGCTATTTGACAACCTATGCTTTGTCTCCAGGTTGTGTCCACCCACACGTAACGGCCACGAAATAGTCTTTCTGCTATCAGGATCATCACCAGGTGTAACCCAGAAACAAAGTCTGATATGGAAAGGTGAGTCACCACCACTCCGTGGGTGGCCTCGTGTTTAGATTTGTTTAGAACCACACGGTAGGTAAAACTAACCATGTTTCCTAGCAGTGTGAAGGCAGCACAAGCAGTCAGAGCATATATGTAGTCATCAGAGCCCAGGAGTGAATGACAATTAGACAGCTTATCCTTAGGAGCGTGGCAATCTTTCGGGTTAAACCCCTCTGGCAACACCGACTCACAACACATTCTATATGTATCACTTAAAACGTACCGCAATTCCAGTAATCCTTTGAACATAGATTTTGAAATACGTGATAGTGGAGAACCTCTAAAATCAATGCTTGTTAATTGCTTTGAAGCATTAAAGTCATGAATAAGATGGTAAATACCACAGTAAGAGATATTTAGATGTTGCAGATTTGGAAATGGAGATAGCATAGTAGAATCAAAATCAGGGAAAGAAACCAATGATAAATCCAAAACTTTAAGACTTGGAAAATCTACGAGTTTAGACAAGTTTGCACTGCCGGGTACAAATATGAAATTCAAGGGATTGCCAGCCAGAAAGAAAGCGGATAGGCTCAGGCCTGATAAATCAGACAAACTGATCGAATGTATGAGATTGATGCTGATGTCCAGACTTCGTAAATTTGGCAGGCTGAGCTTCCCTAAAGTAGTAAGACCACAGCTGGCAAGACTCAGATGGATCAGAAGGCTGTTCTTGACTACCATGCTGGGTGTTATTCCGCTGCCTGCAGCGTTAAGGTAACGAAGCTGTGGATACCTGGGTATATCAAAGCGAACTCTGCAGGTAAAAGCATGCCCATAGCATGAGCAGTTTACGTGTGGACAGTCCTGGACACAGAATAACTCGTCATCAAACTGTGGACAGTGGGGTGTGCCGTCACACACATCACTAGCATGCACACAGGTTTTGAAACCACGACAACGGTAATAGCCTGGACAAAGGTAACTATCACAGTCATCCTCATCTTCATGTCCTGGGCAGTCAAGTACTCCGTTACAGAGGAAATAAACAGGCAAGTACAACTGGGTTTCAGGACAAACAAAATGTGTCTCTGGGTCAGTGTGCATATGATTCATCAGCATTGCCTGCTTCAGTGAAAGAAATTCCACTGAATTGCGCCAACGTTTGATCTTGCCTTCGAGGTGCAAAGAATCAGTTTCACCGTATTTACAAGTTTGTTCGTCACTTCTATCAAGACAATGCAAAGTACCGTCACACAATCTGCCTTTGCAATACACTGGAGACAAAACAGTGTCAGTGCATTTTGTAATTGTATACACATTATTTCAGGTTTCTCTTCGTCATCCACATTCAAGCAACGGTCGGACACCACACACACACACACACACACACACATACACACACGCACGCACGCACGCACGCACGCACACACACACACACACACACACACACACACACACACACACACACACGCAAACGCACACTCACAACATACACACATACATTATAATTTTATATGAAATATGCCTGATGTTTGTTTCTTATCTGTCTTCAACCAAACACACACACACACACACACACACACACACACATACACACACGCACGCACGCACGCACGCACACACACACACACACACACACACACACACACAACACACACACACACACACATACACACACTGTTGTATACGACAATGCTTGCATGGCTGAAAGTGCAGCTCTTGGGTTGCAGCCGGCAGTGGAAGGAAATTTCTTAATCTCACGGGACAACTATTTTCCACCTCAAACTGGGCAGTTCACTGTCAGTAAGGTGCTGTCTCGCCAAAGAATGTTAAACTCATTTCATAGTGGGATTAAGACTAGGAAGGCAACAGGAAAGAGCAACTCTAAACCAGCAATTTGGAATGTCGGACATTACGATCAGCCTTTGTGAACACTTTCGGGTTATAAGCGAAATGGATAAATAGCTGTCATGAACAATCATCCTAGGAGGCTCAAAGTCGACTTAAGCATCCTAACAGGAAATCATAAGAGAACTGAAACCTAAATATCCATAGAACAGAAGCACTTCCATATAAGCAAACAAATACTGGTAATCGGATAGATCCCCTTAAGAAGATGAGGTTGCAAGGACACAATTATAGGCACTGAGTGAAGGAAGAATAAGGATGTTGAACAACTAATTATTATTGTTAAGATATGAAGACTAGGCTAAGGCTTCAACAGGAGAGAACAAGCAAAAAGAAATTCTTGATAGCAACGCTTGTACAAATCCCAAATTAAAACTAGCACATAATGTTCTACGGTCGTGAGTGGCTGACTGAATGATACAGAACATCAGAAACAAATGAGACAATCGATCTCTGAGTGATAAAAAATGAAAACACATTACAGCGTTACTGAAAGGAAGGGCAGATAAATGTATAGAACAAGGTGTAAAGTAACGCTGTTTTAAGATCTAATACAAAACATTTAAGAGGGTTCTCGACGAATGTGTCTTCTTTGGACGTGACAAAACAAGAGACATCAAAAAGCACAAAACAGCATTTCCCAGATACCACTTAGCATGGGAATGGTCACTTCTACTAGTGAAGTATTGTTACCGTCTCTCTCTCTCTCTCTCTCTCTCTCTCTCTCTCTCTCTCTCTCTCTCTCTCTGAATGGGAGATAGGAATGAAACTTTTACTCAACAAAACATTTCGTCGATGAATATTGACTGAAGCAGATGAGACGTCACAGTTCCTGTTTCTAAAGAAATCACACTGTGGCAGAAGGAAGGCCGACTCAAGGAACAGTTTTAATATATCTACTTCCAGCAGAAAAGTCAAAAGTTCAGTCATAATCGTTATAATTTCCTCAATTGAAGGTGTGTATTTGAGATTAAATAAAGAAGACAATCAAACAAATGAACAAACGAACGAACGAACGAACTAACTAACTAACTAACTAACTAAGTAACTAACTAACTAACTAACTGATGGACTGACTGACAGACTGACTGAGCAACTAACTATCTACAAAAAGAAAGAAGAAAGAAAGACAGAAAGAACAAATGAACGGGAGAGAGACAGACAGACAGGCAAACAGACAGACAGACAGAAAAACAACAACAGAAAGACAGAAAAAAGTAATGAGACAAAAAATACTATTCGTTTTCTTTCCAAGAATCAAATGTCCATTTATTTATGTGAAAAATTTTTTTTAGGGAATAATGTAGAACATGAAAAAATAATCTTTCCTTAACAATGCAAGGAGTACCGTAGAAAACATAATAAAATAAATTCAATCAGTTTCATGGAATAATCTAGGAAACATTTCTGGAAGTTTCTGAAAACTCTCAAGACGTTCTAGAACAGTATGGGATATTGAGAAGCGTTAAGGACTAGGGCGCATTCCTATCTTCTGTACGGATGTTATCAGACAACAACTATTTCATTTGGCACTTTCTAAAAAAAGCATCAGAACTGCTCAGTCCGGTTTATAATTCCGCAAGCTTTCGCTGTAACCTGGGCTTTGTCCGCGGCATCCTTATATACTAGTTACATTTAATAGAAAACTGGATGAGCCCAATAGGGAAAACGGGAAAGGCAAACCAGAAGAGGGTAAGAGCAGTAAGAGTCTGCAGACAAGTGAGCACAGCAGTGAGAGAGAGAGAGAGAGAGAGAGAGAGAGAGAGAGAGAGAGAGAGAGAGAGAGAGAGAGAGAGCTCACTTGTTTGTTACTACACTGTCGTTCTTTGAGAGAGGAGCATTGTGGAAACTGACAGAAATCTTCATCACTGTTGTCCTGACAATCCTGCTGATGATCACATACCAGACTGTATGGAACACGTCGACCAACCCGCAGACAGGCAAATGAGGGAGGAAGTGGCGTCATTTCCCACGTGCAGGCTGAGACTAACGGAACATCCCAGGTGTGTCTGTTTGTTCCGTGTTCCTGAGTACCAGTGGCAAAGCACTGGGCCTGGATATCGCAGGCGAGGAACGAATGAGTCACATGTCCAGCGGGGCATTCTATAAGATGAATGTTCGCTCGAGTTCCGCTTCGAATCAGAGGTCTGGACCAACTACTGTGATGTGAGCGACTCTGCTCGCATAAAGGGTATGCTGCAATTTCTCGTGTGCACTCATCTGTAAAAATTGAAGGCTGGTTGTTTCTAAATTCTCCCCAAGCACATGTCTTTACTGTCTGATGTTCTGAAGGACCAGCCGAGATGTTCTTGTTCTCCACTAGTGGAAGGAAATACGTACTTCCATCTAACCACTGGTGGACCAATGCATACCTGAAAAAAATCTCAATATTCTGCATGGATATTTCTGTACTCTTATGCATGTGTGCAATCGTTATTTGTAAAAAAATATCATTGTAACTGGCATGCTTTCTTTACCTTCCATCCAAGTAAAGGCAAGAGAATTACAAAGAACTTCACTCACATAGGGTCGTAGATTCACTGCTAAAACGGCTACAGACGTTTAGCTTTGAATAGCATTTGTATTAAACACAATGCTAATGATATTTCAGGAACATGTTAAAACAAAAACCAAAACCTTGATCATAAAAAGTTTATGTTTTGGCCAATTATCATTTTAAACGTAAAGCTGAAACAGATAAGAGTGGAGTTACGTAAGTATGGGACTTTGAATCAACCTTTCTCCGCACCCTGTTTACGGATGAAAAGAGAAAGACAGTGCCCCTCGGCTGCATTCCAGAGAACAGTTCAAAAGAAAGAAGAAAAATAAGAGCCTCCTTCACCACCACCCTCGCTTCGTCTCCACTAACCTTTGATCCTTCACACACACACACACACACACACACACACACACACACACACACACAGTGAGAGAGAGAGAGAGAGAGAGAGAGAGAGAGCGCCCCCCCCCCCACACACACATACAGACGCACACACGCACGCACGCACGCACTCACTCACCCACGCACGCACGTACGCGAGCACGCGAGCTCGCACGCACGCACGCATGCACTTACTCACACACACACACACACACACACACACACACACACACACCACCACGCACGCACACACGCGCGCGCACACACACACACACACCACACACACACACACACACACACATTGAAAAGTCCTCACACTATAACAAATCGGGTCATGTCAAATTCTTAAGCTGAATATTATGGACAATATGCAGTTGAATGATCTATTGTGTTCCTGATGTAAAGCGAGAGTGTACATATATAGAACGTTCAATGACTGTGTTTACATTTGGTGATCTAAAAGAAAATAAAAGTCTTCCTCTAAACTCCATGACCAGATGAGTTCGGGCTTAATTCTGTCGCTTTGGGGAATCCAGCCTTATAATCTGTCAAATAAATGCATTTAAGCACACAAATCTCTTTGTTTCCGGCGACCACTTTGGACAAAAGAAGTTTATACCAACGAAATAAATATGGCTTGACTCTATTTGCACACACACACACACACACACACACACACACACACACACACACACACACACACACACACAAACTGTCTCTCTCTTCTCTCTCTCTTCTCTCTCTCTCTCTCTCTCTCCGCACACACAGACGCACACATGCACACACGTAAACACTAACACTGACACTAGCACAACCATAATGCATAAGGCTGAATTACAACAGCTACTGAAAGACTGAGTCATTTTTTTAATCATTCGTACATCAAGCAAAAGACATTAAAAACGCATAGGGACATGATGCAGATCTACACAGTGAAAGGGCTTTCCCATTCCATTCTACAACAACAAGTGATTGACAATAACGGATGCGAACAGTACTCACGTGCCTGGGAGATCTGAGCCTGCTGTGGACAAGCCCAGAGTGAAAGGAAGACTGATTCCAAAGTGACGGAGAAGCCCCATGACACCTTTCCATGTGGCCTCTGTGTTCAGCACTGCTAAACTAGAGTCTTGTCGTTGCACACACTTCTCTGCCAGTCGTGTGTGTCATCATCTTGGCTCTCAAGAGTATATAGCATCTGTGCGTGCACGCGCGCGCCACCACACACACACACACACAACACACACACACACACACACACACACACACATACACACACCCCACGCGCGCGCGCGTATTCTCGAGCAGAAAGTGAAATAGACGGTAAGAATTACGTCTTATCAGCATTCCCAGACTTCAGTTTGTATGATATGGAAGTCATAAGCAAAACAAATACTGGTAAAGACGGGCTAACGTAGAATGAAATCAAACTGATGTTTCTGAGTTTTGGTTAATGGGTAGGTAAAAATCAATAACGATTTGTAAAGACAAATTATGCTAAATTATTCGGCTTTGGTGGAATCTGAACTTTAAACTTCTTTTTTAAAAAAACCTGTATGTGTTCAGTGGAAATATATTACCACGTCCTTTTAAACTAAAATCAAGTCCAGAAACGCCTCAGCTAAGTGACATGGATTCTGCATTCTCTTAAGAAGCGTGGAAACGCATCCGTTATTCCTCTTAGATGACACATCTTAGTCCTCTACGCAGCGGCGGTAGTAGTAGTAGTAGTAGTAGTAGTAGTAGTAGTAGTAGTAGTAGTTGTGTAGAAGAAGTAGTAGAAGAAGAAGAAACTGCAGCAGCAACAGCAGCCGCAGCAATGGTGGTAGTAGTAGTAATCACAATTGGCAAGGTAGTAGTAGTAGTCATAATTGGCAAGGTAGTAGTAGCAGTAGTAGTAGTAGTAGTAGCAGTAGCAGTAGTAGTAGTAGTGGTGGTGGTGATGGTAGTAGTAGTAGAAGAAGGAAAAGAAGAAGAGGAAGAGGTAGTGGAAGCAGCAGCAACAGCAGCATCTGTAATAGTAGTGGTGGCGGTGGTGGCGGCGATGGAGTAGAGTAGTAGATGTAGCAGCGGTAGTTGTCGTCATCGTCGTAGAAGTGGTAGTGGCACTAGTGATGATGGTGATATTGGTGAACATGTAATCGAGAATGATATTTGTGATGATGGTATAATTCAGTGACAATATTCTACCTTACGATTATTGCCTTGTGTTGACTGTTTTACCTGCCACTCACAGAAAACCCATGGGTCAGGCAGGTATCATAACCACAGCCTGCTTCATCCTCACCAGCATAACATTCAGTCACCAGATCACAAAGTGCCAGATGTTTTTTGAAGTCCTTGAACCATGGCACAGAGCAGTTCCACAGGTGTTGAGGTGTTAAGGAAGGCTTGGCGGATTTCTGTTGTAAACACATTATTCAAGAAGGATAAGAGAACACGCAAAAATGATTAGTGAAACCAGCACATTACACAGCGAAATAATTCGATAATACATGCACGAAAGAAATTCCCTTATCAACGTGTACTTGTATTCATGAAAACGGAAATGTGCCACGAAAATCATTTATGGAAAATTCAGACAAACAACCGACTTATTTAGTATCATTTCAAAGCAACACTTTTTTCAGTTAAGAAAAAAAAAACTTGTGTCCTTACTTTTTGTTGATGTCTTAACCATTTAAGTTATAAATCCCTTATTTCTTGTCAGTCATATCGCTTATTACGTATGTTTTAGGTTCGGGTGTATACAATCGTCCGCAGGATGACTTCATACAAACTTGAAATCGTTTGGATACTATTTCAGTTGTTAACTGGTGTGTTTGCTGTGAATAAGCATTGAGTCCTGATTTCAAATATTCATATTGACATACCAGACTCCTACGAGTTATTCTTCTTCTCCTCATTCATTTGTTTGAGAAACTCTGTAAAAAAAACACATCAGAAATGATCTACACAACTTGAAAACACATCTTAACACAATGCCTTTCTGTTTCGCTGGACAGAATCGGGCCTGTTTTAAATTAGCATATGTTCAGTCACAGAAAACGCAAAAGTACTTACCTTTTCATTCATGTCCTAGCCATGTTAGTTACGCTTCCTTTATTTCGGGACAGTTATGTCCTTTGTTACGTCTGCTTTAGGTTTGTGTGTATACATCTTTTAGCAGATAACCTCATGCAAACTTGACATCGTTAGGTCACTGGTTACTTTCTAAGCTGAAAGCTAGAGTGTCTGTGGTAAGTATGAGTCATGTTTTCAAACATTGATAATGGATATACCACACTCCTATGGGTTACCATTCTTGTCCTCACCCCTTTGGGAAGCTTACTTTAATAAACAATAGGGATTTTGATGTGCACAACTTGAAAACACACCTGTAGCACATGGTTTTTGTGTTTAGCTGGACAAAATCGGACCTGTATCAAACTACCATGGTGTTCACTTACAGAAAAAAAACGAGATAATGGGGTGGAGTTAAGGGAACCCACTCTTCCAAGATGACATCAATCTGAGATACATGAGCATCAGGGACGGGAAAGGGAGGGTAGGGGAGAAAGGTGGGGCAAAAGGGCTGGAGGGAAGAGGTAGAGTACAACAGTGGTAGGCTGAAAGGCTTGCCAACACGAAATGATAGGTGATACGGTGGGATAGATCAATAAAAGTCAGAACCAGGACCACCTGGGAAGGGGGAACCGCAGTACGGGGAAAGGGAATTTATGAGAAAGGGGGATATCATCAAAACAAACAATTTACCCAAGCATAGTTCGTGCGTAGGGGAGACAGTGAAGAGGAAAAAAGAGCCAGAGAGAGAGAGAGAGAGAGAGAGAGAGAGAGAGAGAGAGAAGAAGAAGAAGAAGAAGAAGAAGAAGAAGAAGAAGAGAGACAGAAAGAGAGAGAAGCAGAGACAGAGATGGAAACAGAGGAGGGAAAGGGAAATAGAAACAAAAGACAAAGAGGGGGAGCACACACACACACACACACACACACACACACACACACACACACACACCCACGCACGCACGCACGCACGCACGCACACATACACACACACGCATGCATGCATGCACGCACGCACGCACGCACACGCGTATGCAACGTTAGGTTTTTTATGGGAGCAAGAGTTACCCTTCGTGTTTATTATTTATTCTCAAAGAAAATTACAATTTGAGTCTTTCGAGATATGAATCAAGTTTTGCCAGAATTCACATCACTGGTCCGGTGTGTTGCTGTCCAAGCTGGGTTAGACTTGCACACACACAATTAAAAAAAAAATCACTCTGACCTCAGTCTTTGGATGCGCTGAAGGCAGTCCACACCATACCACTTCTGTGACAGGGCACAGAAGGCGAAAGCTGGTCCCACACCTATGACTGGGCACAGGGGACGATAGCTGGTCCCACACATACGACTGGGCACAAGGAAACTAAGTCAAACAGTTGAGCACTGGTCAGTGTCCAAAAGGAAGACACCAGGGGGACATGGCAGCTCAGGAGGTAGGCAGGCCTACTGACTGTCCAAGATGAAGGCACTGGGGGAGAGAAGGCAATTCCTGGCCTCCAAGAAGGCTACTTAACCACAGGAGGGGGAAGAAGGACCGCTCAAGCACTCCCACCAGAGCACGCACAGCGAACCAGACCAGGACCCCAGACGAAAAATCCCTACAAAGTGAACAACACCATAAATACTCAATCTACCAACTATTCAACATCAGAAGTATTGATAGATTAGAAAGAGTAGAATCAAAATGACCAAAGCCGTACAACTCAGCAAAAACACAAACGAGCATACTGAATTGAGCACTTCTAAGAACAATCACAATACTACAAAATCTGAACATTTTGACCCAGAATGTTTAAAGAAAGCACTATCAGTTAACTGCGATTGACTTTCAATGAATCGACATGGTTAGATAAAATATTCTTATCCTCAGGGTGGATTAAAGAACACAATCCAACCAACAAGCGGATACAAAGAGCGTACGGAGCGGACGTGACTGACTCAAAAGCCATACCCGATCTGTGCAAGTCTACCGGTCGAATTTCTCGATGTTCGCAGCTGAGTAGAGTTCACCGGCGGAAATGTGAAAAAAAGAAAATCTCTGGCTATGCACACAGCAGACGCGCATAACTCGTTAAGAATCGTGCCTGTGACAATCAGCTTTCTTAGAAAGCACCTTAATAGGGTGAGCACGTCTGTATGACTCAGCAGACTTGATCATGTCACCAAAAATTGTCTCATCCTTTTCACACAGAAAAGCAGCTAGTTCCTTAGAGATACACTTCAAAAGCTGTTCACGGAAAATAAGATGAACGAGACGTTTAAAAGGCTTATCAATGTTTGCCAAAGAGACCCAACGGTCAAAGAAACGCCTGTGCTCAACTGCAAAACTTTTAAAAGGTTCATCTGTATTAAACTTAGCCTCACGAAAACGCGTCCGAAAGCAATCCGTAGTACACTGCAACTTTTTCAACAAGCTCTCTTCTAAAAATTCATATGACGCGACATTATTCTCTGCAAGACTGTGATACAGGGTTAAAGCAGAACCCTCAAGCAATGCAGACAGGCATGTTACCTACACACTCTTAGACCACTCTAAGGATCGAGCATGGGTTTCAAAATGAAACAAGTAACTGTCTATGTCATCAGTCTTTTCTTTGAAAGGGGGCAACGTGGGGAAAGTAGGACGAGGGGCGTTAGACCTGGGCAAACCAGAACCCTGACTGTCATTGTCCTGTCCTGAGACTACACCCTGCCGAGAAGTCCATTGAAGCTGTATTCTTTTAGTTTCCTCTATCTTCTTTTGCCTTTTAGTTTCCTCTTGCAGTAGCTCTCTTTTAGTTATCTCTTCTTCCTGCACTATCAACTGAAATTCTTTCATCCTGATTTTTTCCTTTCTTTCCATGTCTTGAGCAATACACCTATCTACATAGGCCAACAAAGCCTGTCCTTCCAAACCAAATACCTTACCCCACTGTACATATTTAGTGAAAGCTTTGTCCTTGTCCATACAGGGCACAACAAGATACTCTTCCTTAACTTTCTGTGCCATAATGAAATATGGAATATTGTCCTGTCCAACCAGACACAAACACTAGAGGCCCAAAATCAAACAATTGCTATCAAAAGCCAAAAGGTTTCAAACCTCTATCCACAGCACAATACATATTCCAGAAAAAAATTGTTTTCAACTGTAATAAGTATACTTTTATGCCATGGAACTACTACACATCGTTTTCTTTTTTTCTTTTTTGTTTCTTCTTTAAAATAAGATCCAAATAAGAAATTCGGAGACATTTGAGGTAGAAGGAAAAGAGTTTTAGGAGTTGGGTGTAGCATGTAATGAATTAGGATATCCATAATATAAGAGTGCGGCTATTATACGATTTTGTGTCTGTCGTTGTCTTCCCTCCATATGTCTTCCCATGACTATCCATATTGACATTCACATAGCCCTGTCACCCTATTATGTAATATTATGGGGATAATTATATGATTTGTTCCCTCGGCTTTGACCTCCTCTCTGTCCCATCCATCTCTGACCTATCATACCTCCTTCAACGGTTTGTGTCCCTCCTGTACTGTAAGGGAGTGCATGAGTGAGGAAATGTATGTGTGTGAGTTTGTGTGCGTGTGTGCCCACGCATGCGTGTGTACATGCGTGTGTGCGTACTCTCTCTCTCTCTCTCTCTTACACACACACACACACACACACACACACACACACACACACACACACACACACACACACACACACACACGTGGAACACGTAAACGCGCATGCGCGGGCATACACAAACAAACTCAAACACGCACATACACTTCTACAAAGAGATTATTGTGTAACTTGCAGGGTTTGTGGGGAGAAGTCTTAAGGGTTCTATTCAATTGTCTAGGGGAAAGAGTATCGTCCCACGAGAAGATGTTCAGAGTGGGTGGGGTATGTAAAGTGATAGCTGATACGGGGTATCCTAGGAGAGGAGAGAGAGAGAGAGAGAGAGAGAGAGAGAGAGAGAGAGAGAGGAGAGAGAGAGAGAGAAGAGAGAGAGATTGCGTGATTATGGGCAAATGAATCACAAATATATTTGAGCATGAATGCAGTTGTTTCAGGGTCCACACACACACACACACACCACACACACACACACACACACACACACACACACACACACACACACACCACACTCATCGTCGCGCTCTCTCCACATACACGCACACATCTTTGCACGTCCAGAGAGAGAGAGAGAGAGAGAGAGAGAGAGAGGGGGGGGGGTGGGGGGGGGGGGTGGGAGGGGGCGGGAAAGGCAGAGACCAACTGACAGACAGTTTGATGGACGGAGTGAAATTACAGAGAGTCAAACAGATAGAGGGAGGGCGATACATAGAGAGAATGAGGAGAAAAACAAATAGAGACAGAAGGATAGACCGACAGTCAAATAGACACAAATAAAATCATAGACAGAAAGACAATGGGGCAACTGTTAAGTAAAACCATGAAAAAGGGAGGTGGGGGTGAAGTTGGGGCAGAGACCGAACATGTCTTCGACGTGTTTTTTTTTTTTTTTTTTTTTTTTTTACGGGAAATGCTGTCTCAGAACGACAACTTTTCTACGGCAGCAATTTTTTTTTAACATGAAATGCTGTCGCTGCGACATGATTTTATTTTTAGGCAAAGACACGATTTTATGGACATTTCTCGTGAAATCCTGTAGCGCTACCAGTTTTTATTAAATTAAGTCGCTCAGCGATAATTTTTCATGAACCAGTTGCAGTATTTCCCGGGAAATACTGTCGCTGCGACACGATTTTATGAGCGACAGTATTATATACGACACCGGCACTGTGGCAGACCGGGCCGGGTTGTGGCTGTGGACAGGTGTTCGGATTGAACGGCGTGGGTGCAGAGCTCTGAGGTGGCACAGGAGGTAGGATAGCGAAAATAGATTTTTTACTATTATTATTATTGTTATTATTATTATTATATTATTATTATCATCATCACCATCATCAGTATTGTTATTATTATTTAATATCATTATTATCATTATTGTTATTATTATTATATTGTTTCATATGGTAATAATAATAATAGTAATTATCATTATAAGTAGTAGTAGTAGTAGCAGTAGCAGCAGAGCAGCAGTAGTAGTACAGTAATTGCAATAATAATAATGATACCTACAGAAAAAGGGTAAGTAGAAGATTTAGGGGATACTTACAGTGATATCGTCATAATACCAATAATGATAGTGGTAATGATGACCAGAAGAAAAAAAAACTGTGGGGGTAAAGGAGAAGAAAAAGGAGGAAGAGGAAGAAGGGGAGGAAGAAGAAAGAGAAGAAGGAGGAGGAGACAGACGATGGACAGATAGTAAGTTAGAATCTAAGAAATATTCCAGTGGTTATCATAATAATCCTGATCATAAGTATAAAAATGATGATAACGGTAATAATGATTAGGAAATGGGAAAGATAGTAAGTTGAAATCTAAGAAATACACCAACTAAAGTTGATGATGATAAGAATTGTAACAACGGTAGCAGGAATAGTAGTAGTGGAGGTAGTAGTAATTACAATGGCATGATGATGACGACGATAACAGCAACAACAGTAATTGTAATGCTAATAACAATCAAACAAATGATGACAACAATTCATCATCATAATCATACCATTTTTACCAGTTATTGATTATTACCATTTGCTGGTCAGTGTGATTGTAATCATCCGAATACATGCTCATCAGTTTAAGCTGCTACATTGTATCTTTTCAGATAAAGTTTGAGCATGGAGCACACAAAAGAAATCTGGATTTTGTTTTCATGTCTGCTGAAATTTGCTGTTTAATGTTGTTACGATAGTTACGTTCCACATTTCCGAATGGACCAAATTCTTATTTGAATATTTCTTACTTGATTTTTGATTATTTTGTTATGAAATTTTTCTGTGCTACAGGGTCTTCAGAAATATGTTTATATGAAATTAATGATTTTTTTAGATGCGAGTTGTATGTACATTTACAGGATTAGCAAAAAAAACATGTGTGCTAGCGTCAGCAAAATTAAAAGACACACAAACGTTGTCTCACCAAGAACGTAGCAGAACGCAAGACTTTTCTAGCTTTTCTCTAAGTATGAGCGACTAAAACCTCATTACTTTCCTCCTCCCCAGGTGAATTAAAGAACACAGATTTTGTCGTACCAGTTAAAAGTCAGTACACAAAGCTAATTCCAAAAATGTTTATGACACAGAGTTTTGTTCATCAGTTGAGGAGTAAATTACAGGGTTCGTCTCATAGTCAAATAGGATGTTAATTGAAGCCGATTCCCATACGCGGCTGAAAATAGGTAAACAGGATGTTTTCCAAAAGTGCCGAACACCACGTGCCGACTCTAGAATCTAATACAATTTGGACTCGGGACCATGGCAGTGATTTCAAGTACTGTAATCAGTACCTACCTGTACGTAATAGTACTTAGAATAGATTTATCTCGAATTATGTTATGACAAAAACAATCAATAAATCAATTGACAGCTGTAAAAGAAATTAACCACTACAAGACATTCTAAAAAAAAGAGAGGGGCAAGAAATCAACATAATTGTTGATTTGTGTCAGTCACTTTTTCTCACTTGTTAAGAGCGTTTAAATAACTGCCGTTTGCTCCTAAAGTTGGAGAGAGAGAGAGAGAGAGAGAGAGAGAGAGAGAGAGAGAGAGAGAGAGAGAGAGAGAGAGAGAGAGATCCCATTTCTCTGTTATGTATGCAAGAAGATTATCCTTCACATGTATAAACCACATGCAATAAGTCAAAATGAATATGCAAGAAAACGTTATGAAAATATTCAGCGCTACATACATGTTACATCTTACCACTTGCATCCCTATCATATCTCCATCACTGGATAGCTCTATAGCCTTTTAAAAATTATATGTAAATTTCTTTTTTCATGAAGCAAAAGCCTCGTCCTCACAATCAAAATAAACAGTGTTCCAAAGGTCATATATTCATCTTGAGGACACAGTCTCAAAGTATGAAGTCAATGTTGGCACAGTAGTTTCAGAAGATATAATACTTACCTTAACAGCTTCGTATATAATCTCAAACAAAGTAGTGACATTTACCTTAAGCAAACAAACAGACAAGGACAAAAAATGCAATACCTACGAACCATACGTACCGTAAACAATGGAACACGGGCCTGAAACATCGTAATTATCAATCTTGAGATGTACGATTTCAGCCTCATTCAAAAACCCGAGACACTCGGCAATTTATCCATAGTTTTCAGGCACATGAAATAATCATTGCAATACAGAGAAGTTTTAAAGCTGATAATGCTATCTGGGACAAAGGTATTACGAAAATAATATTTGTTTTAAATTTATCTATGATATTGCTTTATGCAAACATACCATTGAGTCATAATCACCATTAACAAACATCTTCAGCCTGTATCCGTTAAGGAGAAGCTCACTGCAATACGCTGAACGGATACCTTGTGAAAAGTGTAGTAGACGTAATCAGCAGCACAGTCCTCGCAGGTGAAGTTCCATTCAGCCAACGTCGCCATATGCAGGTAGCCCACTATGCGCACCAGAACAGCATCGTCTTCCCCCACAACGGACTGGGGTGCCAGTCTGCGTTCCCTCTTATCTATTGTCGTGACTGAAAGCAGTGAAATGATGTATGCAATTATCTGTCAAAACTGCATGTGATTATGCACTCTGGTGTGAACAATAATGATTTCCGGTATTATCGTTATTATGATGTGAGTATATCGCAGGGGTCAAATTGCTCTCTCGTGCATCTCTCTCTCTATCTCTATCTGTCTGTCTCTCTGTCTTTCTGTCTGTCTGTCTGACTGTCTCCTCTCTCTCTCTCTCTCTCTCTCTCTCTCTCTCTCTCTCTTCTCTCTCTCTCTCTCTCTCTCCTTCCTTCCATTCCCGACTTTACCCCTTTTTCTGTAGTGTTTCACCCCCCCCCCCCCCCCATTATTGTTTTCTTAATAGGCAGGGAACGACGTAGATAGGGGCGGAAAGGGTAACGCATGGCGTAGAGTGTATTAAGGTTTAAAAAGCCCTTGCCTCACGCTGACTTTTCTGTTTTTACGTTTGCATGAAGTCCATGACTGCCGATTTCTCAGGTCTAGTTCGGCAATGGCACGGTGGTGATGCAGGGGAACTCTTACTTTTCCTCCAGGCGGCTAAGCAGTTATTTCTCTTATCAGATAGGGGCCTGGCAATGGCAGGGTTTGTATTTTTGCAGTAAGAATGTGATGGACTGGTAAAGTGTTATTGTGTTCACTCACTTGTTCGTCTGTGTTGATTGATACACTCTGTAACATAGTCACACTAATTAAATTTGGCAGGCACATGGATGGGGTGCTGAAGGGCATTTTCTGAGCACCAACAACAGGACAGAACAAAAAGACATCGATACAATAAGCGTTTAAGCCTCTAATCTTCGGTTCACTTTTCCCACAAAATCTTCTACACTAATTTGGTTTATAAAAAGATGTTGGGGTGTTTGTACTTACCTCTTGCCCTTAATAACAGCTTGTCCATGGAGATACGGCGACCTGAGTATACAGACAATTCAGTGATATAAGCAGCCATTGGAGATATCAGGGTCAGCATCACTGCATGGTTGGAAGGGAGCACGAGAATGTGCTGACCTTCCTGCGCAAAGACTTCTGAGGGATAATTTGGGCGGCCCTGAATGTATCCTGCACATAATGCACTCATCAGATTATTCCTGCAATCTGCATTCAGTGTTGCGATTTGTTTGAAGAAATACCTCAATGAAGATGATGTGCATGTATATTCATGGTGTGTGCGTGCTTTCATGCGTGCGTGCGCGTTTGTGTATGTATGTGTGCAGATGTATGTCTGTCTGTCTCTGCTTCTGCGGTGCAATGAAAGGATACATTTTAAACGAATATCTCATCTTAGAGTGGGTTTTGACATGCATAACATGACATTTTGATGGATGAAAACAAACTTGAAAAACGAAACATTTGGACGTGTGTGTTCTATCTGAAATGATCTAAAGTAAACTTGAAGTCTATTAGGTTATGGACTTTGTAAAGGTGTGTGTTGGCAATGCAGTCCCGGAGGACAATGCTTGATGCGCCAAGTGAGGTTTCTCCTAGGGCTGTGAACAGCGCCTGGTGTGGCTGTGCAACCCAATTCTGGAGTGACAGTCTCTGTTGTAGTTGGTGCAGATGAAGCAGGACGACTGGGAAGAAGCAGAGGCTGCTCGCTGTTTGTGGCGTGCTCGTTTCTCTGCTGCCTGCTGGGTTCTCTCCTCCTCCGCCTGTCTGATTCCTCTCTGCACCATTTGACGCCAGCAGTCGCGGTCGTCGGCAGCTGTTTCCCAGGCATCAGGGTCAATGTTGCACACTTTCATGTCACGTTTGCACACATCCTTGAACCTGAGAGTGGGGCGTCCTGTGCGTCTGGTACCAGTGGCAAGTTGGCCGTAGAGTAGGTCCTTCGGAATACGCACACCTTCCATGCGCCTTACGTGCCCGAACCAGCGTAGACGTCTCTGGCTCAGCATGGCAAACATGCTTGGGATTCCAGCCCTGGCCAGGATGTCGCTGTGCGGTACTCGGTCCTGCCAGGTGCTGCCCAGAATGCGTTTGAGGCAGCGCATGTGGAAGGTGTTCAGACGGCGTTCCTGCCTCGCGTAGGTGGTCCATGTCTCGCTGCCGTACAGAAGAGTGCTGAGGACGCAGGCCTGATAGACACGCATCTTGGTATTCTCTGTGAGCTTCTTGTTGTCCCACACCCTTTTGGACAGCTTGGCCAAGGTTGCTGCGGATTTTCCTATCCACCGGTTGATCTCTATGTCAAGTGACAGGCTGGTAGAGATGGTCGACCCAAGGTACGTGAAGCCCTCAGTCACTTCCAGGGTGTAGTCATTGATGCTGATAGAGAGTGCGTGGCTTGCATCCTGTGCGCTGAAGTTGGTCTTCTTCAGACTGATCGTGAGTCCAAATTCTTTACATGCATCAGCGAACCTGTCCATGAGTCTCTGCAGGGCCTCTTCAGTGTGTGAGGCAAGCGCTGCATCGTCAGCAAAGAGCATCTCTATGGTGAGGATCTGGGACACCTTGGTTTTGGCTCTCAAGCGGGCGAGGTTGAACAACTTTCCATCAGAGCGTGTGTGCAGGTAGATTCCATCTTGCGAGGAGCTGAAGGCGTACTTCAGAAGCATGGAGAAAAAGATGCCGAAAAGTGTCGGCGCGAGCACACATCCCTATTTTACTCCGCTTGTGATGGAGAAGGGTTCTGGGCAAGACCCGTCGTACATAACTGTGCTCTTCATGTCCTCGTGGAAGGAAACCACCATGTCTGTCGCACTTGCTTTATTGAACTCCGTCGAATTGCTTCTATTCGCCATCTTCTCTCAGAAAACACAACAAAAGCTCTTGTCTGCGCATTTGTTCTATCCCGCCTGGATTACTGTAACGCTCTTTTGTCTGGCTCTCCCTCTCATCTCATCAACAAACTTCAAAGAGTTCAGAATCATGCTGCCCGTCTCATCTTCCGCACTTCTAAATATAACCATGTTACCCCATTGCTCCGCTCTCTCCACTGGCTCCCTGTTCAGCTAAGAATATCCTACAAGATTGCCTCTCTCTGCTTCAAATCTATCGAGTCTTCCTGTCCTGAGTATCTCACCCACCTGTTACATCTTTACACCCCATCTCGAGCTTTACGTTCCTCATGTGACACTCGTATCTACAGTATCCCCACTGTTCGCACTAAAACCTTTGGTCAACGTTCCTTTGCCTATCAAGCTCCAACTAACTGGAATCAATTGCCTCGCTCTCTCAGATACTCACCCTCACTGCCCACATTCAAGCGCCTTCTCAAAACTCATCTGTTTCCTAGGTAACTTCGTCTTCCCTGTGACCCGACGTTTGCAATGTGTGATGCGAGTGTCTGCTTTGTGTGCGTTCGTGTCTGTGTGAGTGTGTGTTTGCGTGTATGCATGCTTGTGAGTTTGTGTCCTTGCTTTGGATTTTGATGCCTTTTTCTCATGTATGATTGTTATATATTGTGTGATTTGATGTCTGTTGTGATATTGTAAACGCCTAAGGCATTCAATTGATTAGGCGTCATAAATGTTCATAATAAATAAATAAATAACCGATCTTCTCCAGGAGACGGAAGAGGCCTTTTCTGCTGACAAGGTCGAAAGCCTTCGTTAGATCGATGAATGCCAAATACAGTGGCATGCCCTGCTCTCTGCACTTCTCCTGAAGCTGGCGCACTGAGAAAATCATGTCAGTTGTTGACCGGCCTGCCCTGAAGCCGCACTGGGACTCTTGGTACACTCGAACAGCCAGTGTCTGGAGCCTGGTGATGAGAATGCGAGCGAATACCTTCCCGACTATGCTCAAAGGTAAGTCGTTGATTTAAAAAAAAAAACTTATACTGAATCTAAAAGTTAAGTCAATAATTCTAGTGTATGTGGAAGACACAATTTCTTTTAAGAAATGCCTTCGTTGACTTACACATGAAATGGTGAGCTGAACAGTAACGCTGCTAAGACATATACATTTGACACTTTGGCAACATTGGGTCTGCACTGAGTGGCACGTGAATCTGAAAGTAAGTGTGGAAATGGGTCTGAAGTTCAAAGCAAACTTTTATAGTCCTTTCACAAGGTTTGAAAGTGAACTAAAGCATCTTGAAAAGTGTCTTTCAAACACATTACACATTTCTTTGCTTGACGACGGGCAATTGACTCTTCTACTATCTGACCCATTTTCTCCCTCCACTATCTCCAAATGTTCTTCCCTCTTCCCAACATATCCCAGTGAAATCTTCATGGAGAACGGAAAAATCGTCCTCATTTGAGGAATCCTGTACTGAGATCGCCCGTGTTTGTTTATTGTCTGCTTCAGAGCAAAGTTTAAGTCCACAGTTTAATGATGTCTTCTTCCTGTGTGAATCAGTTGCCGTCTTTCTCCTGAATGGTGGTGAATCTACTGTGCTTTTGGTTAGCAATGTCCCACACAAACTTAAAATCTCTCCTTGTGTTGATATTATCAAAGTTTTCTTTGGCCGTGTCTTTACATCGTTGTTCGATTTTGGTTTCATTCGCGTTCTCACTGCCTTCACTGTGCCACTTGTTTGTATTACTGCGTTTCTCCCTCTCAGTTTCCTTGAGCCGTTCTAAACTCCTTCTCGTGTCACAAGTCTTCAGCATGCTTCTCCAGATCTATGGTTTCGATTTCTCTCTGCATAATCCTTCGATGTCTGTCGCTGTTTCAGTTACTGCTTTGTAAAAAAAAATTGAGACGGATTTAGGGTCTTTCTCCAAGAGAAGTGTTAGGGCAAATATGTCATCTATAGCTGCATGAACGTCTTCAGCGATGTCGGGATCTTTCAAGTTTTCAAGATTAAAACGGATGGATTTTTTTCACCCTCCATATATTTATCAATTATACTTTAAACTTCCTCGCTATAAGGTTGTGGCTACTGCTAACATCAGCACCTGAAACTGACCTTGGCTCTGCTCAATTGATGCCAGACATGTACTGGTTCTTCACAAGAGTGAAGTCTATCTTACTATGGTTACTGGCCGTTTTGGGAGGGCTACATCCATTATCGGGATGTTTATGAAGAGTGTTATGAAGAGTATTGGCAAGAACCAAGCCATTACTGGCGAATTCTGACATGCTTAGTCCTCCATCATTGATGATATCATTAGGAGTCGCAGAAATGTTTCCAGCTTTCTTGGCCATCTACATCATCCTTGACATTGCACCAAACTTGTCATTCCCGTTACCTGAACAAGGAGGTCGTCTTTCATGTCATCCTTGCTGGTAACACATTTGGAGCTCGAAATAGAATTCTCTTGTTTGGTCATCATCACAGGCTGATGTGGGAGTATATTCATAACGACATACAGTAGGCATTTTGCTACTGCTGGTCATGCTTAAAACCATGCATATGAATGCGTCCCTTCAGTCACAATATTTCTGAGGGAATGAACTACCATGTTTTAAATTTTGATTATGTCTCTTCAAAATATGATCAGTAGGTCTAATGTTTGTGAGACTCTCACACGGTTATCCTAGCTTGATACCTCCTTCTCATGTCTTTCCTGATCATTTGCGGCAAAGCATTCTAATCAGCTACCAGGACAACTTCCAGTTGTCTGTAGATTATCGGACTAGCCGAGGGCTTGCAAAAGCTTTCCAAAGCATGTCGGACCGTTCGCACCTGCATATGCTCTTTCATGGACTTGCTGGATTTCATCAATGTAGCATGTACATTTAAGCGATGCCTACTGCAGGACGTGCAGATAAGTTGTGCCGGTCCTGACCTTCAGCAGCCCACCACTGTCGCTGTCATGCTCCTTCTTTCAGGTGCCTGGATATCCCTCTCCAAATAATCTTCAAGTCCTTGACCATGTATCCATAAGCATCAGAGAAAATATAGATTCGTAAAAATAACACGGTTGTACAATCTTGGACTATCCAAGTCAAAGGATTTTGAGCAAGTGGATCGCTTGCTGTTTGTGCTGTTCATTCAATAAAACATAAGCTCATTGCCTCCGTGGAATCAGTGTTGGGAAGTCTGTTCTAGACTCTCTGTGTTAATACGTTGGTTCATGTGGCATTCATCCGTTCGGAACAAAAATAGGTAGCCATCTGGAAGCAATATCCGCAAGCCTGAAGAACCAGCAGACCAGCCAACCACCCATCCAAACAAACGAACAAACAAAACGGTCATCTGTTCCTCATATTGCATGTTCACTACTTCATGCATACCGGGTTGCTGCTGAATCATAGGCATTGTACCTGGTCCACGTTTTCGAAACGACTGTTTTTGGACATATTGAACTTTCTAGCCGCTGAGACTGAGTAAATCCACCCTGTGTTATTATCATGCAGAGAGAAAGCTCGTAGCTTGTCAAAGACGCGTCAGTCTTTTTGTGATCTCATATTTACATGCGTACGGAAGAAGACTCAGGCAAAACAGGAGAATCAGATATGTTCACTCAAATCCAGTTGGTGTTATGTGATTTGACATCCAAGGCAATATAACCAGGTTCTTCATTTTCCGCTTTATTTCTCAGTTGTGTTTATGGACTTGCTCTGTTTGTAGCTGCTTGCTGTCGTTGCTGTTACAATTTTAAAGAAACACATATCATGCTTAAATCAAAGGCAACATTCTGTATTACATATTACTGTCAGTTACTTTACCTTGTCTTACGGAGACGTGACGGAATGAGACATGGAATCTATGGACAGGGTTGACTGCGAGGATAAACGTCAATCTGAAGTCAGCATTCAGATCTCCAAGATGAAGTCCAATGAGAATATGGTTGCTGAAACTAACATAGGCTGTCTTGTAATTACAGTACTCATGTCTACACCACGTGAACTGTGGGGTGTCACTGCTCCAGTTTCCCCTTTTTGGGGATACAGGCTCATATACTGCAATATAATTTGCGAATGTTCCCATCAT
>CM065728.1:34935154-34947654 GCA_033310375.1 Conus canariensis
TCCGGATTGGTGCAGACCACAGCTCCTGGCCCCGCCGCATCAGCTGCTTCGGTATCGGCAACCTCAACGAGAACGGGTCATGGCTACTTCAGCTTTGCTCCTTCAACGACCTCTGTATTACGGTCACTTCTTCCATACCAAGCCACATCACAGAGTGTCCTGGAGGCACCCAGACCTCGTCACTGGCATCAGTCCCTGATCGGCAGCAAGGTGCGTCTTTGGTTCAAGCGAATCCACTGCTCTGATCAGAAGGGACGTCCTCGATCAACACAGCCATAACGCCAGTGCCCGAAATGCGCTTCGTCAGAGCCATTGACAAGGCAGTAGAGGATTGCCCAACATACAGCGTTTCATCACGGTGGAGCCACTTACCAGTCCGCCTCTGACACCTATGGGAAGAGAATATGTTTCGAAGCAAAAATCGTAGAGATGGAGCCTGCCATTGCTGCTAAGCAAGTCGCACTCCTCGATCACAAGAGAGAGCCCTCAAATAAGACACTAGCCGCACTCCAAAAAACTCGCAGCGGATCGCCCGTAAATGCGCCAACGAGATCTGGCCAAACCTGTGCCAGGGCATCCAGATCTCCGCCGACTTCGGCAACATCTGCGCCATGTACAAAGGCATGAAGAAAGCATTTGGCCCTTGCGCCATTAAGATCGCATCTCTTAAAGCTACGTTGGGGGATGTCACAACTGATCGCAGAAAACAGATGGAGAGATGGGCGGAAGACTACCAGGAACTGTACTTCAGGTAGAACTCAGTCACCCACACAGCCATTGAGAACACTGCCATGGAGGAGCTTGATGCCCCACCCACCAATGAGGAACTCAGCAAGGTCATCGACTTGCCAGTCTGTGGTAAAGCTCCGGGTAGCGACGACATTCCACCAGAAGTCATCAAAGCCGGCAAGGAGATTTCTTTCCTCAATCACCTCTATGAGCTTCTGCTGCTGTGGTGGGAGGAAGGGACCGTGCCCCAGGACATGAGCAATGCAAAGATCATCACGCTATACAAGAACAAAGGGGACAGCAGCGACTGCAATAACTATCGCATAATATCCCTCTTCCGCATTGTTGCCAAAGCCTTCAACCGCGTTGTCGTCAACAGGCTGCAACTACTAGCCGAACGAGTGTACCCAGAGGCATAGTGCGGCTTCAGAGCTGCGAGGTCGACGATCAACATAATATTCTCCCTAAGGCAGCTAAAAGAGAAGTGCCGCAAGCAGAGACAACCCTTGTTCATCGCCTTAATCGACCTGACCAAGGCGTTTGACTTGGTCAGTAGGTCAGGCCTCTTCACTCTACTACATTGGATTGGATGTCCCCTCAAGCTCCTGAAGATGATCATGTCCTTCCATGACAACATGAATGGCACTGTCCAGTACGATGGTTCTTCCTTGGACCCCTTCCCAATCAACAGCGGTGTCAACCAAGGGCGCGCTTTATCTCGGACAATCTTCGACATCTTCTCCCTGCTAACAGTCTGAGGATGGCATCTTCCTGCACACTTGGAGTGACAGAAGCCTCTTCAACCTGGCACGCCTCCGAGCAAAGACTAAGGTGAGGAAAGTCCTCATCATGGAGATGCTGTTCGCACGATGCCGCCCTCACTACCCACACCAAGGAAGCGCTACAACGGCTCACACCTGCTTCGATAATGCCTGCGCTAGGTCCAGACTCACTATCAGCCTAAAGAAAACAAACATCATGGGCAAGATTCAGCATCAATTCCCGCATCTCCATCGGCGATCACATCCTCGAAGTGGTCGACGACTTCACTTACCTGGGTTCCAACATCTCCACCAACCTCTCTCTGGACGCCGAGCTGACCATACAGATCAGCAAGGCAGCAACAGCGATGACCAGTCTGGCGAAGAGAGTCTGGGACAACACCATGCTAATATCAAACACCAACATAAAAGTGTACCAAGCGTGCGTGCTGAGCACTCTTCTCCACGGAAGCGAAGCGTGGACCCTGTATTCTTGACAAGAACGCAGACTGAACGCCTTCCACATGCACTGCCTCAGAAGACTTATGGGCATCACTTGGCAGGACCGCATCACCAACAAATATGTCTTGGCGCAATCAGGGATGCCTAGGATGTTCGCCATGCGGACTCAGAGACGCCTTTGTTTGCTTGGCCACGTCAGCCGCATGGATGACAGTCGCACCCAAAAAGACATGCCTTACGGCGAGCTGGCTACAGGCTCCAGACTCACAGGACGGCCCGATCTACGCTACAAGGATGTATGCAAGCGTGACCTGAGGACAGGTAGGCTCGATCCACCAGAGCTGGAGACAGCAGCTTCAGACTGGGTCAGCTGGCGGTCCACCATCAAGGCCAGCATCAAACAAGCAGAGCAGAGGAGAGAGGCCCGGTGGGAAGAATGGAGCCGCTGCAGACGGTAAAGAATTGCTTCAGCACCCACAGACGCCGATGACCAACACTTCACCTGCAGCAACTGCGACAGAGTTTGCCACTCGAGGATTGGGCTCTTCAGCCACAGCAGGCGCTGCAACTTGATTGACTGATCCATGGTGCTACACCATTGTCTCTCAAGACAGACGGATGCCATATAAACAGGCGAACGCCGAATGACCTTATTTATGCTGAAACAAATCTATGCAAATTCTGCTGTTAAGTGTATTTGCCACCAGCTTAAGTTGTTCCAAATGGAGAACTACCGGATTCCACGTAAAGCGTATGATATGTTATATGACCTGAATACAAGAGGTAAGAAAAACTAGGCAACCAGTGTTCTCTTATGCTTGTTTGAATATAGATTTAGTGTGCTTGGGCGAGTCAAGGTGTCGCAAGTGTTCAAAGTTTTATATGTTGCTTCCGACAAAGGTTTCTTGATTGCTAGTGGCACAGCTGATCCAATTATATCCAAGCTAATGACAGATTTAGCTTGTACAGAATTCTTTTCAGTAATCACAGTTTAAAACCTTATTTACATTTTGATATTGATAGCCATCTAAAATGTATAGCCTCTGGATCTAGGCAAGGGATTTCTGAGCTTGCAGTACATAGCTATCATTACAAAATGTTTATGTCCAATGATGTCCTTTTTCAATTATGTATTGAGAGCCAAGGAAATGAGGCGCATCTTTTCGCTGTTGCCCGACCCAGCACACATACATGAAACGTTAATTAAACTCAAATATTATAGACATCTTTCACTTTATAGATCGAGAAAGTTAATGTCGTCGACCATACCCGAACACGTACGTATTCGTTCGTTGCTTTTTGTATAAAGGAATAAAAGTAAAAGGTGTTGTGACTGACTGTAATGTACATATACACATTTTGATTTATCGCTAGTTTTAATGTGAATCTGCTACATATCTTCATCCAGTTCAATGTTTAAATTCCCCTTCATGACGGGCCGAAGCCTGACTGGAGTGAAATATCTTGAGTCTTGAGTCTCCCCCCACCCTGTGCTCTCTCTCTCTCTCTCTCTCTCTCTCTCTCTCTCTCTCTCTCTCTCTTCTCTCTCTCTCTCTCTCTCTCTCTCTCTCTCAAGAAATAGATAAATTAACACACACAGACACACAATATCTATCTATCATCTATTATCTATCTATCTATCTATCTATTATCTATATATATATATATAAATATGCATATATAATATTATTGAACAGCAGAGCTGACCACTCAGACTGTTCCGTATCTTTTGATCTCCCTTGCATCCTTGAATGGATCCTCTAGCACAGGCTCAAAGATTGTCCCTTACATTTTATAATGTTTGCATAATGCTTTTAGTTATTCAGCAACTTTTTTCCTCTCCACACTTTCCTTTTTTTTCCATTTACTACCCTTCGCTGGCTGCTTTGGGGGTGCTGTTGGATTCTTTTTTGAACCCTTGGTGGTGCGAACACCACAGAATTATGGACTGTGGTGTGTCTCTATTTGACACCAAGAACAGAGACACAATCAGCCGTGTCTCCCTGATGAGTCCGATCCAGCGGACGAAAGGCCTAGGAACAGGCAATACAAATAGATGTGCCTTCGAGAGGGATTACGATGGTTCCCTCAGGCAGCTAGTGAAGGGTTTCTCATATTTTTAATAATATTATATTCCCCCCCCCCCCCCCATTTTTCATCTTCATTCCCCCCCCCCCCCCCCCTAAAAGTTCAAATCTTTGCCAAGTCATTACTATAATGACTAAAGAATTGTTAGCCTGCAGTTGTTTTCCCCCACTACTTAATTGTTCAGCATTATATACATAGAATACACACACACACACAAACATACACACAGAGAGATAGAGACAGAAACAGTTTAATCTTAAAGGAACCGATCAGAAAATAGAATGATAAACTATCAAAAAAAAAAGCTTTTTTATGAACATCGGTAGACAAAATAATGAATGTATTTGAATTTGGTAATTATATTAATAAGATCAGCACGACCATGTTTATAATAGTTTGACTCAACATATTTTTTTCTAGGACTTCTAAATGCAGAACAAATCAGTTCAGAAAAAAAAAAAGAAACGGCTTCACATCAAGTAGGCCTATAACATTATACACTATCCAAACGTCGGTCACGGGATTGATTATATATATATAGAGAGAGAGAGAGGGGGGGGGGGGTTCACAAATACTCTGATGCACAGAGAAAGATTTCTTGATTCTATATATGACCGAGAGTCTGTAATTAACGAAAGAATGCTCCCTGTCCTTTTCCGAGTGACATACAGTTAAAAAGTGCATATGATCTCTCAGAAAGGAGGCCTAGGAGACTTTCGTTCGAACACGTTTAGGAATCGCACACACACAACACACACACACACACACACACATGATATAATTGCAATCATTGATAAAACCAATAATACTCTCTCGTTTATCATCACGTGGTTTTTAAAAAATCAGTAGACAGGAAGAGCCGTAACAGTTTAGATATGTAGCAATACAGGAGGTCTGCCCTGGTACATATACTTTGTCTGTAACAGTAATAATCTGTTGTAAGATGCGTAATCAGTTTTCCCCTGAGGATTCTGTGTTCTGACTGTAGGAAAAGACTTGACGATTTTAAAAGAATTGCTTTAAGAGTTTTTGTTTTTGTTTTTGTAGACACTGGTAAGAGGATTAACGCCATTAGCACAGAGTGAAATAGTGGTGAACATTAATTGATCGACGAGAGAATATGTACATGTAGGAATACATTTTCTGGCAAGAAGGTTTAAGAAATGCTTGATCCTGCACAGCTGATATATTTGTCTTGATACTGGCTTACTTAAACTGTGAAGGTGATAATACCAAGAAAGATCGTTATCAACATGTACACCTAAAACTCGATGGTTATCCACCACTTCAATTTCCTGATTATTGACCGAAACAGATGACGACCGCGTGGTTATGATTTGTCTTCTGTGCCTTGTTAATATCATTAGTTTTGTTGTATTAGGATTCAATGACATATGATTTACATTGCACCAATCACTTAAGATGTCTGCATTCGTTTGTAATGTAGTGAGTACAGCTTCTAAGCTGGAGCTACCTATATGAACATTGATGTAATCACAAAAGAGTTCACATGAATTCTTAACGTAAAGAGGGAGATCATTTATATAAACTGAGAACAGCAATGGGTATAAGAGACAACCTTGGGGTATGTCATGTTGGATAGGTAACTTCTCTGATGATTTGCTGTTGACGCAAGCTGTCTGTTTACGGTCTTCTAGGAATGATGTAATCAGCTGGAAGGTATTTCCTGTTATACCACATGATAATCGGTTCGCGCATAATAATTTTTGATCAATTACATCAAAAGCTTTGTAAAATCAACAAGCAGTGCTCCACTATATATATTTAATTAATACTGGTTAGCCATTGATCTACTAGGTTTGTAAGTGCTCTATGACAAGAATGATTTTTCCCGAGGAGGGGGGGGGGGGGGGTCATTTTTGCTGCTCGTTTGCGTGAATCGACTTTATTACGTTGCCTTTTAAATCCGACTTTCTTTCTGCTTCAAGAAGATCGTCGCGTAAGAAACAAGCAGCTTGTATTTCATGTCATCCACTTTGGTTGAGCACTATGTTTTACTCTACGCGTTTTGAATGGCGCATGCTTGTAATGAACAGAATTAAACGTGTGCAACCAGAACTCTAGAGCTTTCTCTGGATCAGTGTAATTATAACCATTTATGAGGAGGAATTCATGAGGTCAATAAGAAAGTTATCTTCGTTGAATTGTCCACATGATCTATAAGTGATGTGTTTGTGGCCGATTTTAGGAATGTTGATTCAACTAATTTCCCACGTAATGCATGCTGGAAAGCGGACTCTGCATCTATTCAAAGGCCTACATTTCTGAATGATGTTATGTGGCTCAGAGAGATAGATGTGGCCGATTGATGTTTTGCTAGTGGGCTTTACTTGGATGGACATGTCTATAATGTTTGATAAGTTGTACGTAGTTGTCTTATCTAACCATGACGATTAGCATTTCAAGATATCAACGTTGAAGTCATCTGAATCATCAGGTCTGTAGCATCAAGCGATGCTGCATCGCAAACTTGTCCATCCAATCATTATTTTCAATGTAGACTGGTACCAATCTGATGAGGCCCATAGTTGGTCCATGTTGTAGTTAGGCCCCTTTGGTGCATATTTACCTATATACCTGTGGTAAATGACGTACCTAAAATGTGGTATATATTTTTGCTGGGACACACATGTTTTTGTATTGATTCTGTTTTGCGTTGAATTTTTTCAAGGGCATTGTCCAGTGAAAATATGCTGTCGTGGGCCATGGAACGTGTAGTTGGTCCCACGACTGTAGGTACTGGTGCCGCACTACATAGGAGCAATTAGCAAGCTTCAGCCACGGCAGTACTAAGGCTAAGTTCTATAAGTAGCCATAGCTGGCGTGTTAAATGCCGAGAGTTAAACGCCGGGCACATGATGTTTGGTGGATGTTGTGGGTGGAACACAGATAGAAGAAAGTCAGTTGAAGAATCACAGCACACAGACGTTGATGTGCTTATTAGCCAGCTTTTCCAGCCGGCCCAGGGGTCGAACGCTTCCCTTGGACACCCACGCACTGATCAGAGGCACTTGCGCACATCCATTGTCCACAGGCGGGACAGGTCTAGATGGGGGGAGGTGGGATCAGCTGTTGGAGATGTGGAATGGCTAGATGAAGATCACAAGATACCAGGGACGTCACAAATGTTTAGATGTTGACAGATAACCTGAGAGATCTAAGACAGCGAGACAGTAAAGAAAATATTGCTATGGCTGAAGACAACGTGATCGACTGGTGCACCACTTTGACAAACGCTTGACAGACAAATTTCATGGAATCTCATAGGTACCATCCCCTGTGCAAAGAAACTTTAGAAGAAAAAGGTAAGGTGAGGTAATGTTGCTAATAGCCGTTAAGAAAGCCAAGAAACATTTGAAAAATGCAAAAGCAACAGAACTAGGTGAAACTCCGTAAAAAAATCACAAAAGGCCAACATTCAAACCACAGTAGAGATGACTCCTTCACTATTTGAGAAGATACGTGAGCAGAAAAATGCACTTTCATGGAAAGAGGGACACATAATAAAACTTCCAAACAATGGAAATAAGAACAACAACCGACAACAGTGATATTTCAAATAAAACGAATATGCATGGCTACAACCAGGTTCAAGACAGAAGACAAAGAGAAGATGCACATGGCATACTTTTCACGGAGAACAGAAATTCACCGAGTGGAAAAAAAGATATTTCAATTCTACATCGACATCACCGAGAACTGATAATTTCCAGAGCATGCTCCAGAGCATGATTTGTTAATGATTTTGCCACCTCAGTCTACAGAAAACAAACAGCAAAAGACTTGTCCAAGATTTAGGTTTGACAGAAAAGTTCTTTAAAACAAACAAACAAAAAATCCAAACAATGAAACTCGATTTGTCTTAAATAATAAAGACAAAAAAGAAAACATAGTGAAAACATACTCTCAATGTAATAGTGTTATGGACAACTTGTTAAAATACTGGAATGGATATACTGGTCAGAATTGTGCAATGAAACTACTAACAAAACTGAAGGTGTGACAGGAACATTCCTATTACTTCGATGATGAAGCTCATGAAACCATTAATCATTTACAGAGACAGCAACGAACACATGTGAAACAATGTTTTCAAAGGTCATTCTGAATCCTAGTGGTGAGATGTTACCACACAAGATTTTGATCTTCTTGTAAAAACGTTTAAAGACTGGTTGCAAAGCGAGACGACTGCAGGCGGAAATCTAAACAAATCTTAAATAAATGTTAGCGAACCGCCCAGAGAACGTGGACAAACGAGTCACAAGACGAAACACAACGCGTTTCGACCTCTTAGGGTCTTCATCGGGTGAGACATAAACGAATAAAACAACGAAAATTCACTTAGCTTTGATCGCTTCAGATCACTTCACAGTGTTCAGCGCAAGGAAGAAGGCGTTGAAGGGATGACCTGCAAACCAATGTGAAGAGCATAAAAATCAAATGTTACAGGTTCGTTAAAAGATCGGCCAGATTGGAAGAATCTGTCCTGTTGGGAGCAGTGTCAGGAAGCCGATGAAGAGGGAAACGGAAGAAAATATAAGGACAACATCAAGGAGAGGACGTATGACCTTCACCACCCATGAGACAACAGGACCAAAGGTTATTGTCTGGAAGTCATTAGTGGTACACTCACATCCCAAACCAGGGTCACCAGTCACGCAGAGCAAGATAAAGCAAGAATAAGTCAAGGTAATATTTCCAATATTGAACATCAAAACAGGAAGGGACAACGTGTAGGAAAACATAGCTCACAATCATCATGTTTGATACGATGGTCGTAGCAAAATGAATACATGCGTAAATATACCTAGAACTTGCAAATGGAAAATCACACCATGAGAACTGGAACAATTAAATATTTACACGTTTTGATCCGTGACAGGTTTGAATCCTACAAATCAACATTAGATGAGCTTCGGGATCAAATCTAATCTACAGAAGAAAGCCCCATAAGGTGAATCTCGTGTTGCGATCAAATATTTTCCAAATTTGCGTAAAACCTATTGTTGTTTTTCTTGTCTTCAAAGATAGTTCTCCTCTCTGTGCTAAATCTTATAATATGTATGATATGAAGAGGAGGGGGATGATAGAAAAATCCAGTAGAATATGTGCAGAGAAATGAGGTTACGTTGTCTGAACAACATCATACATAAGCAAAAATGAATCTCAGTAGTTATAATCTTTTTTGTCATGAGATGTCTGAGGAAAGTTTTACATTAAGAGAGCCCAGCATATACCCGCCTTACTCTTTTCAACTTGTCATGTCTGAAAAAGGAAACATTTGAGCTGCTCACTCTAATTATGATTTTTTTAAAACGATTCCTAACATGAGATATATAACGTTATTGCGTTTCTGCACACACACACACACACAAACAACACACACACACACACACACACACACACACACACACACACGCACAACACACACACACACAACACACACACACACACACACACGCACGCACGCACGCACGCAGCACGCACGCACGCACACGCACCCACGCACGCACGCACGCACAAACGCGCGAGCACTCTCTCTCTCATACACACACACACACATACACAAGCACACACACACACACACACACACACACACACACACACACACACACACACACACGCACGCACGCACGCACGCACGCACGCACGCCTGCCCGCACGCACGCACGCACGCCCGCCCGCCCGCACGCACGCACGCACGCACACACACACACACACACACTTCATATCCTGCAGACTGCTAAGACCTCACCCTGTCTCCTTTGTTTGCTTCCATCACCCATTCAGACGTCCTTTTCCGTGAAGAGATTTTTAACAGAAAACAACAACACCGGAGCAACAAAATAGGACACCCGATAACTGATCATTGACAAAGATACAATCGACTAACCCCACGTCCTTTTGGATCAAGCTAGAGTCAAGAATAGAATGCCAACAACACCTTTTGGCGTCATATACTTTACCATGTCAGACCATAGCATTCAACGGCAGTTAGCCAGCTCTGTCAGGCCGAATTTTTTCCGTGGCCAATGCAGTCATAAGACAGTCACGTGATGTCACCCCACTTCCGGCCCCGGAAGAAGCCAGTGTCAACTTCCTATAAGTCATTCATCTTCGGCCTGCCGTCAAAGCAAGATAAGTCTTGTGCTCTGTCTCGCCTATACTTGCCTTTGTGTTAACTTTGCTGTGTTTTGTTCTATACTTGATTCAGTTGTGGCTTGCAAATGTGAGGCTCTTGGTGGGAGCGTATTTATCAAAAGATTTGTCTCTTTTACCGGCACTCTCGGGAGCGTATTTATTAAAAGATTTGTCTCTTTTACCGGCACTCCCGCGACTTTGTTACTCGCGATCGTCGGCACCGCTCGCCGGTCGTGTTCCCCCACCATATTGCCGAGCCTCGGGTTCAGCACGCATTTTGTGCTGGTTCCGGCTTGCACTAGACCCTGAGTATTTTTGCCGTGTGAGGCTCTTGGTGGGAGCGTATTTATTAAAAGATTTGTCTCTTTTACCGGCACTCTCGGGAGCGTATTTATTAAAGATTTGTCTCTTTTACCGGCACTCTCGCGACTTTGTTACTCGCGATCGTCGGCACCGCTCGCCGGTCGTGTTCCCCCACCATATTGCCGAGCCTCGGGTTCAGCACGCATTTTGTGCTGGTTCCGCTTATTAAGGTTTAGGGCTCAATAACTATCACACCTGTACTCTTTACCCTTCACAGGTAGAACGTGTTCGAGTAAGGGTGTGTGACACTGATCTGCTTATTAAGATTTAGTGCCCAAGAACTATCACACCTATACACAGTGATACTCCACGTGTAGAGATTGCTATTAATAGCCATACCAGTCACACGACCGGTGGCGTGTACGGGTAGTTCGAGTTTTCAGTCGATCTCTCGAGCACTTTGCACGACACCACACGGACGATCGAGATTAATTGATTTTCTCGATCGGCCACCTTGTCTCCTCTTTGCGGTCGTGTGTTCCGGGTTTGCTCTATCCACCTGTGCCCAACATGGTGAAGGACACCGCCGGGTCGAGCCACTCCACTGCTCGGAGTTCGCTCAATTTCCCGGAGAACCCGCGGGTCGATTCCATCTCGGAGCAATCCGTTCGCACTGATGAACGTACGGTTCGGGTAGACAGAGACGACTTCTCCGCGGAAGGGACGCGTGATCTTCCTCGTCTACCAAACCGACGGACGCACGACCGCGGCGTCCCAAGGCTGATAGGCAAGCGGCCACCATTTCAAAATGCCTTTCATTTGATCTGCCTGCTAGTCTAAGGGCAAAGCTCCCCTCAAGGTGCTGCCCAGAAAGTCTAATGGCAAGGCTCCCCTCAAGGGGCCCGGCCGAGCAAAGACTAGCCAACGGAATTCGCCCTCCCCCACCCCTTCTCCATCGGCCAGCTTGCCCTCTAGCCTACGGACTCGCTCGGAGACTTCTAACTATCATGCTGAGTCACGCGAATCTCGGCCCCCGGGGCACCTTGCCGAGCCGCGGACCAGCACGGGTGACGGATCTGGGATGGAATCACCATCCGTCACTCGCCTTGATGAGTCACGTATCTCTTTTTCCCCCCAAATTGATACGCGCACTCATAGCGCTCGGCCCCACCGGGCACAGGTGCAGCCAACACCTGAGCTCGAGGAGCGCTTCGACTCCGGAAGCAGCCTTATGGTCACCCCGACGCACGACCTCGGTGGTGTCCATAATCCTGGGCGTGCGGGCACGCCGCGCCATGGGCCCGGCCGTGCCCATGCACAAGGACGGTCGACCTACCCCGATCGAACGTCACCTTCTTCCCTAGGGGTATTGGACGTTGGGGAACCGACCTTTCGGATCCCCATTTGGGCAACGTCCGCGGTCCCGCTCCTCCGGGGGGAGGATCTACCAGCGGGACCAAGGGTAACCTGACATATTCCTCCAGGGGGAGGAACACGGGACCGCATCCTGACCAATCCGCACTTTCGCGGGTTGGGGGCTCGACTTCCGCATCCTCCTCCATACCATTATGGCCCTCCCAGGCCCATTCCAAGGACGTGTATGGTGCAGTGCACGGACCTGGACGGGGACGACAGGCCACGGCCTCTCAAGCCCCCCCCCAACAGTGATTCAGGTTACCCGGGTCCCCGGGGACTTTCTGCCTACAAGAAGAAGAGGGTCTCGTGGCTACGACTCGGCGGATGTCTGACCTACGCATTCGCCCAACGCGCTGGTCAGACCTTGAGTGCGGCCTACCTACCATGGTTTTTCCCCAGGGCCGCCACAGCCCGTTTACCTCCCCGGGGACCGGTGGCTCTATGCCCCCGAGAGAGACCAGTGGCTTAACGCCAACACCCAGCACGACCAGCTAATAGCACTGGCCACTTCCACAGCGTTCCAGTACTCTGTCCCCGTGCGCCACCTGCTGGAGGCAGCCTACTGGCGTTCGGAAAATC
>CM065728.1:34950154-34995154 GCA_033310375.1 Conus canariensis
TTTAAAGTAGTTATTTGGGTGGATTCAATGTCTGTTCTGCAAACCATAAAGTTTCCCAATACCGTTTCGAACAACTTTCTTGCAAATGAAATATGTCATCTTATTCATGTCTTGATATGTAAAGGAACTGATGTCACCTTCTGTTGGATACCATCGCATTGTGGTATTTGGGGTAATGAGCTAGCTGATATATGTGCAAAGAGAGGAGCCAGAAATGAAAAGTGCGCCACGGTATTGAATGTATCCTTTTCTTTACCTGAAGTCAATCAATTATTAAAGCAAACCGTCTGGTGCCGATTCAGAAAACACTACAAAAATACGTTTCTTGGTGTGGCTGATAAAAACACTCATTTAATTAATTATGAACATGTAAACAGCATTCCTCATTTACAAGTGAAAAATATGTACTAATACAGAAATTTCATTTCAATATTCTATAAATTAAAACTTGATGCCTTAAAAACTAAATATACAAACGAAGCAAAATGTATTTGTGGAGAACGAAGAATAACCAGCAAGCATTTGCTGTTTGACTGTTTACCTCTTCAAGCTCACTTACCACCATTATCAGGCATGTCATTGTGTGATGTCTTTTCAGATTTAAAGCTTGCCTTCAATGTTGTTTTCTCCTTAATTTGCAGTCCAGTTAAGCATTTACTTTAAGATTATTTGCAGGTATGTTGTAGGGATGCTTAGAGGGACATTTATATGCACTTAGAAATCCACATTATGCATACACTTACATAGTCACAGACATTTCTCTCTCTCTCTCTCTCTCTCTCTCTCTCTCTCTCTCTCTCTCTCTCTCTCTCTCTCTAATATCACATATGTGAAAAAACGTAAAACTGAAGTACAACTACACACACACACACACACACACACACACACACACACACACACACACACACACACACACACACACAGGGACAGAGACAGCCAGATAGATAGATAGAAGAGAGAGAGAGAGAGAGAGAGAGAGAGAGAGAGAGAGAGAAATGCTACACACACACACACACACACACACACACACACACACACACACACACACACACACACACACACACACTCACACCCAGGCGTGTCGCGCACGCACACACACACACACACACACACACACACACACACACACACACACACACACACACACACACACACACACACACACACTGAAGACTTAGCCAATATCTGTCCAAACGTGAAACCATAAAGTAGAATATCATGTTATTCGTCCATTACCCATTCGTTTATTAAAGCATTAAATTGCAACGCTCGTGTGTGTGTGTGTGTGTTGTGTGTAGTGTGTGTGTGTGTGTGTGTGTGTGTGTGTGTGGTGGTGTGCGTGCGTGCGTGCGTGCGTGCGTGCGTGCGTGCGTGCGTGCGTCCGTCCGTCCATGCGTGCGTGTTTGTGCGTGCATGCGTGCGTTCGTGCAAGCCAGTTTGCTTGTGTGTTCTGCTTCTCTCTCTCTCTCTCTCTCTCTTCTCTCTCTCTCTCTCTCTCCTCTCTTGTTGTGTGCTTCTGCTATTCTCGTCTCTTCTCTCTTCTGTGTGTTGTGTGCTTGTTGTCGTGGTGTGTGTGTGTGTGTGTGTGTGTGTGTGCTGTGTGTGTGTGTGTGTGGTGTGTGTGTGTGTGTGTGTGTGTGTGTGTGTGTGTGTGTGTGTGTGTGTGTGTGTGTGTGGTGTGTGTGTGTGTGTGTGTGTGTGTGTGTGTGTGTGTGTGTGTGTGTTGTGTGTGTGTGTGTGTGTGTGTGTGTGTGTGTGTGTGTGTGTGGTGTGTGTGTGTGTTGTGTGTGTGTGTTGGTGTGTGCGTGCGTGTGTGTGGTAAATGTGTGTGTTGTGTGTGTGTGTGTGTGTGTGTGTGTGTGTGTGTGGTGTTGTGTGTAAACTACTATTAATTCCAATCTCTTAACAGTATTCTTCTAGTGTAGTTTCGTAACTATAAATGCTGTGTCTGGAAAAGGTAAGACTGAGCAAAAGGTCGAAAGATAAAACAAGTTCTGTAAGTGAAAGTGTGAAATGAGAAAGATATCTGAATGTTCTAACAAGGACAGATTGAGGAGAAACAAAGTCCATGTGTTTTGGTAACATGCCGGCTTAGACGCATTAAAAACCAAAAAATGGGGTGCAGCTTGTGTTTCTTTCACTCCTGTGAAATATTGTTCGTTTGAGTGTGTTGAAATGAAAATACGAGGCACTGCTGCTACTGTTTCTTTGGTTTGTGTTTACAGACCTCCGCCAAGTAAGTCCAATATGCTGTCTAACTCTGCCTTCCTACAGGAGTTTCCAGATCTGTTATCCTCTTATGCAGCTACACGTAATACTGTTTGTTATCTTGGTGACTTTAATTTTCATTATGATGACTATTCAGATCGCCAAGTGATTCATCTAAAGACTCTGCTGACTGATCACAACCTGTCTCAGTTTGTTCAAACACCAACACACAAACATGGCATTATCCTTGATTGGGTGGTGGGAAACATTGAAGACAGCGTTCTCTCTGTGGATGAAGTTCGTGACTATGCTGGTCTTTCAGACCATTATGTTGTTGTGTGTAGTTTGAAGATCTCCAGACCCCCTCCTCGGAAAAGACTTGTTACGTTAAGGAACATGAAAGCATTGTGTGTGGCTGTTTTTGACCAAGAGGTCAAGAGTTTTGCTCAGGGCATGCGTAAGCCGCAAAGCAATGCAGATGCCACACAATTAGTTGAAGTGCTTAACGATGGCCTTCAGGAAATCCTGGACCGACACGCGCCTGCAGTGACTAGGTGTGTTACTGACCGTCCCTCAGCTCCTTGGCTCTCCGAGGACGTGAGAGCTGCTCGACGTCAACGCCGGCGCAGCGAGAGACGCTGGAGAAAGAGCCGATTGACCATCCACCGCCAGATCTTTGCAGCGAACAGGTGTGAGGCAGGGAACTGCCTCCAGGATGCCAGAGAGTCATACTACCGTGATAAAATTGACTCTTGTTCTTCATCAAAGCAGTTGTTTTCTCTTTCAAGTGAACTACTTGGCAAACAAAAGAAATTAAGTTTGCCCACGAACATTCCTCCTTCTCAAATCTTTCAACAATTTAGTGAATTTTTTGTTGATAAAATCAAAACCATCCGTGACAATCTTGATGCAAATCCTTCCCAACCAATTCTTTACGATAAATACTGTGGACCACCTTTTTGTACTTTTAATCCTGTGGATGAAAAACTGATCGGCGATCTCATAAGTGAATCCTCCAGCAAAAGTTGTGTCCTTGACCCCATCCCTACTTCCCTCCTTGAACTGTGTGCCTCTCATTTGATTCCCATGATTACAAACATTGTAAACAAATCTCCCTCGTCAGGCATAGTGCCTCCTCAGTTTAAGCAGGCAATGGTTACCCCTCTCTTGAAAAAGCCAGGACTGGACCTTAATAAGTTAAAGAACTATAGACCAGTGTCCAACCCCCCATTCCTCTCAAAAATCCTTGAAAGAGTTGTGCTGAAGCAGCTTCAGACTCATCTTTCAGACCATGGTCTTCTTGAGGCCTGTCAGTCTGCTTATAGGAAGAATCATAGCACTGAGACTGCTGTATTGAGCGTACTGGACTGTTTACTGTGCAAATCCGACAGTAAACTTGTTTCTCGCGTAGCCTTGCTTGATCTGAGTGCTGCCTTTGATACGCTAGATCGCACTACTTTACTTGAAAGGTTTAGGGTCACTTTTGGTGTTGATGGGATAGTTCTCCAGTGGTTCGAATCATACATCAGAGATAGGTCGCAGGCGGTGGTTGTGGGTGGTGTAAAGTCTACTTTGTCACCTCTTTTGTATGGAGTACCACAGGGGTCAGTATTGGGCCCGGTGTTTTTACATTGTACTCACAGCCCTTGTCGGATGTTATCTCGGACCATGATTGTGATTTTCACAAGTATGCTGATGACACTGAGCTTTCTAAGAGTGGCACACCTGATGAGTTTGTTTCTGTTTAATCTGGGGTGTATCGGTGTATCAGCAGTGTGCAGGAATGGATGACAAGTAATAAGCTTAAATTAAATTGTGAAAAGACTGAAGTCATGCCCGTTGGAACCTCCTCCTGCCTCAAACTCGTTGAGTCAGAGTCAATGGTTGTTGATGGTACTGAATTGCCTTTCAATAACTCTGTCAAATACCTTGGTGTTACCATTGATCAGTGTCTGATCATGCAGAATCAAATATTGTAGTCTGTGCTCATCCTTTTTAGAGCTGAGACGTATTACTTCCATCCGACGCTTTATATCCAGGGAAGTAGCTGTCAGGCTAGTCTGTGCCACGGTGATGTCAAGATTGGACTACTGCAACTCTGTTTATGCTGGGCTTCCCGCAGAACAGATTGCTCGGCTGCCGAGAGTCCAAAATAGCGCTGCACGACTTGTTTTGAAGAGGAGGAGGTGTGAGCACATCACTCCCATGCTGATCGAACTGCACTGGCTTCCCATACAGTATCGGTGGCAATTTAAACTGGCAGTTATTGCTTTCCGCCACTTCAATGAATCTCTTCCTCACTATCTCTCTTCTTCTCTCTGCACCTACCAAAGCTCTCGTACCCTTCGCTCTTCTTCACAAAAACTTTTGACAATCCCTCAGCGTTCTCTGAAATCTGTTGGCGAAAGAGCCTTCAGTTTTAGAGCACCTTCTATTTGGAACTCTCTCGCTGAAGACCTTCGTAATCAGCCTACTCTTTCTTCTTTTAAATCTCAGCTCAAAACTTACCTCTTCAAAAAAGCCTATTCTCTTCTGTAGATGACTAGATCTCTCCTAAATTCCTCCACAACTAGTTCGGTGAGACAGTTTATGCATGTATGTGCGTCTGCTATTGTGTATTTTCTTTTTGCTGTGTGCATGAATATTGTATGAATAAGTGCGAATGGTGGATGTAAGCGCATTGAGTTGTACAACAAGAAATGCGCTATATAAGTATTATACATTATTATTATTATTATCATTATCCAGAATGTATTGTCTGTGGTTTTCGAACACATACACACGAGTTACTTGAAAACTTTCATTTTATAAACAGTTCCTACTACGACTACTTCTACTACTAACTCTAGCACTACTACCACTAGCATCATCGTCATCGTTCCTCCTCACTAGTAATATTATTACTATTACTACTACTACTCTACAACAACACCAACTACTACTACTGCTACTGCTACCACTACTAGTATTGCTACTACTGCTACTACTGTTCTACTTACTACTACTACTACTACTACTACATACTACTACTAACTTACTAGAGCAGCTACTATCACCAACACCACCAACATCACCACCACCACCACACTACTACTACTCCTACTTCCTACTACTACTACTACTACTACTCTCTCGTTATGTCATTTTGTTATGTATTCGGAATGTTGTAAGGTGCGTTTATGAAACCCCCTTTACTATGGGGCTGTGGCCTTAAACTGAATAAACATTCGCATTCGCATTCGCATATTCTCGCGCGTGTGTGTATGTGGTATAGCATAGCGTTCTTATGCGTCCACCGGTTTATCTCTGATATTCCTGACTGCTTCTACACAGAGAGAGAGATGGGGGGGGGGGGGGGGGAGGAGAGAGAGAGAGAGAGAGAGAGAGAGAGAGAGAGAGAGAGACAGAGACAGAGACAGAGAGACAGAGAGAGACAGAGTACTAAAAACAGATCAAAATATATTACACACACACACACACACACGCGCGCGCGCGCCGCGCGCACGCACACACACACACACACACACACACACACACACACACACACGCACATAAACAAACAAACAACAACACACACACACACACACACACACACACACACACACACACACACACACACACACACACACACACACACACCTCATTCGACACATTTACTTAAAGCATGCTGGAATTTTGTGAAAATCTTACTCAAAAAAAAAAAGAAAAAAAAAAAGAAAAAATATCAGGTGGGACATCTTTGAACAATATTTACTCAGGTCTGCCAGGTTTGTCTTTTTTTTGCTGACATCATGTACGTCCCAACATCCCAACGTCTTCTTCTTCTTCTTCTTCTTTTTTTTTAAGGAATAGCCGGTGTGCAAACATTACAAGGCTGTTTCTTCTCTTGTGCTATCTGTCCTGCAGGTGAAAGCTCTTTCAGATTTGGACAGATTTGGAAGAAATTGTTATCCGTCTGTGAGTTCCATTCCCCTGCGCTTTGGGTTTCATGTTGGATTAAAGGACAGAGAATCTGCTTAGTGCTTTGTTTGCAGCATTCTTTGCAACTTGATGTATCATTTAATTTCATCAAATACTGACATGACGTGGGACACAAGCCAGATTTTGTTGTGTTGATAAGATTTTAGGGAGTCGCACTACTCATACAATTTCAGCAGTTCAGGGGTGTTTGAGGCTAAGGCCAGCAATAGTCTCTAAAGCAGAACAGGAGTCTGACAGAATGAGGAAAATTTGGTTTTAATCTAGGGACCATTTAAAGAGTCAGGACCAACGTTCTCAGCTCAGGTGTAGATGGAGCTGCCAGTAGGAATGTGTTTTGAACATCTCTGAGGTGTTGTTGAGCAAAACGCAGGTGAGGAACATCCTTGTCAGATTTGGAGCCATTAACAAATATTCAACTCCCACCTTGCGTTGAATTCGACAAGATAAGTGATTGCTCGTTCTTCATTTTCGTTGTCCTGACTGTTGTTTACCTTGCCTGAAGAAGACCTAAGAGGTGGAAACCCGTCATGTTTTGTCCTGTAGTTCGTTTGTCCATGTTATGTGACGGAGTTAGTTCAAGTCCCATTCAAAAACATTCTTTGTGGATATATGGAAATTAGAACAGAGTTGATCAAACATGTCTTGTATTAAAAAACAACAAATTAACAAACAAACAAACTTGGCGGAATATGTGGCCAGAATACAGTGGATCTCCGGGGCGAGGAATCTCAATGGTGGTTCATGAAGAAAAGTGGTCGAATCATACACGACTCCAAGGTCAATGTTTGCACTGTTCTTCTTTTTCCTTCACTCCGACAGGAACTCCAGAGGCACTGCTGTATGGTGGAGGCCCTTCAGTGATCCATAAAGCCTTTCCCTTATCCGTGTGTTGGCAGGCCAGGTCTCTGCCCTAAGCTTTTCTTGCACTGTTCAAACGAGGAAGAATACGCATTTCCACGGATGGAATAGAGATGGGGATGTCTCTACAGTTCCTGAGAAACTTCGGGTAAAGATATAGTTGTAAGCAGGGTTTTGTGGTTCAGAGAGATGATTCAAACAATAGTTTAAACAAATCTTAAGATGACAGTTAGAGAGAGGTGGTGTCATATGATGTAGCCTCACATGGCGACATGTGACGTTCTGTCGCGTACGCCCTTATTTGTTATAAAGCATTTCCCTAGGTAGGGAAGAGAAAAGGTAAAAGAAACAATAATTTGTATGGCCTGACCAGTGTGATCGGTGTCGCTGGTGGCTATTAAAACAGTTCAGTGAATGGACAGACGTTGTCCATTGGTCAGCAAACAAGGGCTGGTAATGCGTAGAGTTAGACGAGTACTCACTGAACGTGTACTCAAAAAGAGCGCAGGAGGGAAAAATAAGGAATAGGAAGGAGTTGGCTTGGGGACACTGACCGGACAGGCTGTTTGAAGAACGAGTTCCACCTGCAACTCACCATTACCAGGTGAGGTATAGACAGATGGGGAGAGAAAAAAGAGAGAAGTTAAGAAAAGGGAAAAAGGGAAAAGAATTTATGATTATTCAGATTTTGAAATAGATTACTTACACGGACTTCATTCGTGTTTCAGCCCTTCCCAGTGCTGTGGCAGCACCAGTTAGGCGACTGAGGCAGTCGAACAAATATTTGGGCTACAGTGCTGCGGCAGCACCTAATCGTCTCCAGGGTTGGAGAATCGAGCTGTAGAAGACAACGACTGCACCAGTCGTGAGAAAACAAAGCATTTGTCATGTTGACCCATAATGACTTTTAATTGTTCCCCATTAGATTGGAACTCACTTGATATACCTATATTTTAAGCCATCTTTTTGATTCTTTCTTGAAAATATAAATATTGTATCTCCAGTGAGAAGGAGAAACCATTAAACGATATATGTATGTATTGCTATGTATAATGAGATGAAATTTGGTCCCAGCTAGTGGATCTGGGGAATGTCTGTACCTCCACTGGAGTGGCGACAACCCCTCCTCTTCAAGGAACTGCCCAGTTTGGATCCAGGAATCAAATATCCAAAAGGTAAAAACGGAAAACAAATTTCATTTTTCGAGGCACGGAAGCAGGTCCTTGCTAATCAGTCTTCTCCAGTCGCGTCGTGCGCCTCGGCTTTGAAGAAAGTTTCAACATGTTCAGCATTCTGTCAGATCGATGTCTTTCTTTTTTTTCTAAAACAGTGCAGAGAAAAATGCCAAGCCCCAGTGGAGGCAAACACACCACCTCCCAATTTAAGGTGGATGCCCCTGGTGGGGGCAATACATCCGCCACTTCTTTGACTGCCCAGCAGTCTAAATCATCTGCTGCTAGGCAGACTTTAAAAAAACAAGCCCTCCCACCTCGAGCTGTCGAGCAAGTCTGCCAGCAGGTCTGGAGACCAAAACAAATCAGTCCATCTTAAAAACAGATACGCTCCATTGGATGCAGACGACGACTCGGAGATGAACTGACTTCTCTCTTGTTTGTCTTCTGCACCATGGATAGTAAATTAATTCATTGGCACATCCGTCGCTTAAACTCACACTTTGAGGAGCTGCAGCTTTCGTGTCAAACACTAAAACTCTCAGGTAGTAGCTCATCCGGAAACAAAAATTCAAAGCCAGAAGACCTTCACTCTTTCTGGCTTTAATATTCTTTCCAAACCTGCACAACCTTCTGCATTGGGACTAACGGGCGGTGTTGCCCTTCTTATCCACAAAACTTTGCTGTTTAGCCCCGTCGCTCTGGCTACCCCTCTTCAGGCAGTAGCTGCGAGAGTCACTCTCCACAAAGCCATCACAATTTGCTCGTTATACCTGTCACCTTCTGTCCCGGTTTGTCGTCAGGACCTTGTCAGTCTGATTGGAGAACTTCCTCGGCCTTTTTTGCTGTTGGGTGATTTCAATGGCCATAATACGCTTTGGGGTAGTGTGATCTCCAACATAGCTCCACTCTTCCACAGGTTCACCTTCGTGTTTAGATTTGTCAATATAAGACCCCTCGCTGGTCCTGGACTATGAGTGGTCTGTCTATGACAATCTGCATGGAAGTGATCATTTTCCTGTTCTATTAAAATCAGTAACAGCTGAACACGCCTCTGTTCTAGAACATCTTAATTATAAGAAGGCCAACTGAAATCTTTTTGCTGCAAATATTTCAAAGGAGCTCCAGGAAAAACTGTCATTCTTCAAAGTCAAGACCCAGCAGAATCTCTAAATAATACTTTGATTAAGTGTGCAGAAACCTGTCTTTCAATGTCATCCGATAAACTCCACCTGACTAAAACGCCTTGGTTTAACTCTGACTGCCAACAAGTTTCAAAAGTACGCAAACGGGCTCAGCGTCGGGTATTTCAAAGACCGTCAGCTCCCAACACTCGAGCCCATCAGAAACTCCGTGCCAAAACAAGACACACTTTTAAAATCAGTAAACGTCAGTCTTGGAGAAACTTCTGCTCCGGGCTGACATCTAAATCATCCAAGAAAAAAGTCTGGAACATCATCATGAAAGTCAAAGGGGAGAACACCAACCCATCAATTCATCACCTGAAACTTGCCAATGCACTGATAACTGGCAAACAAGCTGTTGCCAATCATCTTCTAGTAAATCTGCAACTTCTTAAGTAACAAACAACTCAGAGAAAAATCTTCATACAATTTCACATCAGAGAACTCTGAAGCCTGCAATCTACCTTTTTTCAATCGATGAACTGAAATCAGCTCTGCAAACCTGCAACGATTCTGTTCCTGGCTTGGATGATATTCATTATCAGGTTTTGAAACATCTCCCAGAAAGCTGTCTCCACACACTCCTCAGAGTTTACAACCTTATCTGGACCACATGGTGCTTTCCGCCCTCCTGGCGTAAAGCCCTGATCATTCCAATCCCGAAGCCTGGAAAAGACCTCACCAATCCTTCGAACTATCGTCCAATGGCTCTGACCAGCTGCCTCTGTAAGCTACTGGAAAAGATGGTCAACTCCCGTCTGATGTGAAAGCTGGAAACCGATGGCCTTTTAGCCAGTGAATAGTGCGGGTTCCGGAAGTACCATTCTACAGTTGACCATTTAGTCCGTCTGGAAACCACCATCCGCAACGCCTTCATCAATAAACAGCATGTGGTTTCTAACTTTTTGACCTAGAAAAAGCGTACGACACCACCTGGAAATCCAGAATCCTTATGGATCTTCATAGACTTAGTTTTCGTGGTCATCTGCCTCTGTTTATTCAAAACTTTCTGGCTGATCGGCAGTTCCAGGTGCGTATTGGCACCATGCTGTCTGACATCCATGGACAGGAAATGGGTGTGCCTCAAGGGAGCATTCTTTCTCCTGCTCTCTTCAGCATCAAAATTAATGACGTTGTCAAATAGGTAAACCAGGGTTTCGAGTCCACTCTGTTTGCTGATGACTTAGTATACTTAGCTAGTAATAAGAAGTGCAGAAAACAGTTATCCGTTTTTTTTGCTTTGTAGTCATTTCCAAAGAGTACTAGTAACTGATTTAGTCCTAATCTATCTGAATTTGCACATTTTCCTTTTATGTACTCTGTAAATTCTGTCCAAAAACATTGCTCGTGGTGACATTCCCACAAGTAGTGCAAAATAGAATTTTTAACGTCTTCACAAAAGCTACACTTGTTGTTTTCTATTAGTCCCGTATCTGCTAGAATTGAATTTGTCACCCAAACCCGATGATTAATTTTTATTTGAAACCACTTTAACCTTATTTCTTTTATCCTTTTTGCTTCCATGAAGATATTTGCCCCAGGAATTTCCATTTGCAGAGTTCGTTCCCATCCCCCACATGCATTAGGTAACACTGGTTTACCAATCAGTATTTCATAAAATAACTCCGCCGATGCCGGTCCTAAGCCCGTGATGAAAAAGGAGGAAGGTTGTGCGTGGGGCTAGCAACCCCACCACGTAAAAACCATGCTTGCTACAGAAACCAACACAGCAGAAATTTCAAAGGATCTACAGAAACGACCCGGAGGAGAGTATATGAAGCGGACCAGCCAAACCTGTCAAGAAGAAGCTGACCCGCCGATGAAACTTCTCACCTCCAAGACCGCCTCACGGATTGGAGTATGGAATATACGAACAATGTATGAAACTGGAAGAGCAGCTCAGGTGGCTAGAGAGATGGACAATTACAGGCTGGAGATACTCGAACTGAGTGAGGTGAGATGGACGTCATCAGGGAAAAGTCACCTTAGCATCAGGCCATCAACTGCTGTATTCAGGACCGCCGGGTGAGGGGGGTGTGCACAGAAATGGAGTTGGACTCATGTTGACCAAGAAAGCAAGCAAGAGCCTGATGGAATGGGAACCGGTCAACGAACGAATACTGACAGCTAGATTCTTCTCAAAGTTTCAGAAGGTCAGCATAGTACAGTGCTACGCTCCAACCAACGTGGCTGAAGAAGACACCAAAGAAGAATTCTATCAACAACTACAAGTTGTACTGGATAAGTTGCCCAGAAGAGATGTCATCATAGTGATGGGAGATATGAATGCCAAAGTTGGCGGTCACAATAGTGGCAGAGAACATGTGATGGGAACAGAAGGAGTGGGTACGATCAACGAAAACGGAGAACTCTTTACTAACTTCTGTGAGATGAATGACCTCATCATCGGAGGAACAGTTTTCCCACACCGCAAGATAAACAAAGTGACATGGAGATCACCAGACCTGAGCACTGAAAACTAAATAGACCACTTCACGATCTCAAGGAGATGGAGACGGACCCTACAAGACGTGAAAGCATGCAGGGGAGCAGACGTGGGATCAGATCACATACTTCTGGTGGGCAAGCTGAAGATCAGGATTGCCAGGAACAAAGATACAGGTCAACAGAGGCACCCACGCTTTGACACCACAAAGCTGAAGACAGAAGAAAATAAGAGGGAGTTTGCTATCACCCTGAACAACAGATTCCAGGCCCTCGCAGACCTGGAGGATGGCTCGCTGGAGAAGAAATGGGAGCGAGTGAGGAGTGCCTTCGACGAAACCAGTCAAGAAGTGCTAGGATACAGGAAACGACAGCACAAACCATGGATCTCGGAAGAAACCATCAAGAAGATAGAAGAGAGACGAGAGACCAAACAGAGAGAGATCCAAGCCGAACAAGAGCACAGAAACAACGTCTTCAACAGGAGTACAGCAAACGAGACAAGGAAGTGAAGAGGAGTGCCAAAAAGGACAAGCGAGACCATGTAGAAGGACTGGCCACTCAAGCACAGGAAGCAGCGGAGACGAATGATATGAAGACCCTCTACAACATCACTAAGCAGCTGGGCGGTAGAAAAACCAACACCAACCGACCAGTGAAAGGGAAGAATGGAAACATCTTGAGCAAACCAACAGAGCAGCTGGACAGATGGAGGGAACACTTTAGCGAGCTACTCAGTGTACGCCAATCAAGACACCACCACTCATCAAGGAAGGAGAAGACCTGGATGTGAACCTAGGGCCGATCAGCAAAGACGAAATCATTCAAGCAATCAGAAAGACGAAGAACGGGAAAGCCCCAGGACCTGACAACATCACACCGGAAGTGCTCAGGGCAGAAGCGACGGTCGCGGCGGACATCCTGATGGACTTATTTCAAGAGGCCTGGGAAAAGGAAGAAGTACCGAAAGAGTGGGAAAAGGGCTACATCATCAAGATACCCAAAGAAGGGGGATCTCAGCGAGTGTAAGAACTGGAGAGGGATACAGCTGCTGTCACTACCCAGCACGATCTTCACGAGAATCATCCTAGAGAGGATCCGGGCAGCTGTAGATGAAAAGCTGAGAGACGAACAAACAGGATTTGGAGCAGGAAAATCATGTGTCGACCAGATAGCCACGCTCCGAATCATCATCGAGCAGTCTCTTGAGTGGCAGTCACCAATCTACATCAATTTCATCGATATTTCAAAAAAGCATTCGACACAGCGGACAGAGAAGTAACATGGAAAATTCTGAGACACTATGGAATTCCACTCAAGATGGTAAAGATCATACAGAGCCTGTACAAGGACACAGCGTTTCACGTCATCCACAACACGAGTGTGTCGGAACCCTTCACAGTGAACACCGGGGTCCGTCAGGGATGTTTGTTGTCACCGCTGATCTTCTTTCTTGTGATCGACTGGGTGATGAGGACAGCGATGAGCCCGCCATGCGGGATCCAGTGGACACTCATGCAGAAACTTGAGGACCTCGATTTCGCGGACGACATCACCTTGCTGACTCACACCCTCCACCACATGCAGAAGAAGACCGAGAGCCTCCGCAGCACAGCCAGTAACACTGGCTTGGAGATCAATGCGGAGAAGACTAAGACCATGAGAGCCAACACAAGCCAGGCTGAAGCAATTCGCCTAGGGGAACAACAGATAGAAGATGTTGAGAAATTTACCTACCTAGGAAGCATCGTCAACAAGACAGGAGGTACTGATGATGACATCAGGGCCAGAATAACCAAGGCAAGATTTGCTTTCACCACCCTCAAGCCCGTCTGGAGGAGCGCGAAACGTCCATCTTCACACCAAACTGAGACTGTTCAACACCAACGTGAGACCTGTGCTGCTGTATGGCTCGGAGACCTGGAGACTCACCAAAGGGCTGGAGCACAAGTTGCAGGTCTTCATCAACACATGCCTGCGGCGGATCGTCCGCATCAGGTGGCCTGACAGAATTGCCAATAAGGAGCTATGGCGCCGGACAAATCAGAAACCAATCGGAGACACCATCAGAATCCGAAAGTGGAAGTGGATCGGACACATCCTACGCCGAGGCCCGGACAACACCACACGGCAGGCACTGGACTGGAACCCTCAAGGAAAGAGAAAGCGAGGCCGCCCAGTGACAACTTGGCGTAGGACGCTGGACAGTGAGCTGATTACCATCAAGCTGTCCTGGGGTGAGGCAAAGCGGGCAGCCCAAGACCGCACACGTTGGAAATCTGCAGTGAAGGCCCTATGCTCCCGTTGGAGCGAAGAGGATTAAGTCAAGTCATTTCATAAAATATTTTTGTTCCCTTGGGAGCATGAATCATTTGGCTAAATGCTTTGTGGTGTTCAGTTCGTTACTGTTGTTTTCTAATTTTATTTCCTTTTTTCTCAAGAACACAGCCAAAATATTTCAGTCTTTGAACTGGACGTTGCAAGATGTTTTGGAACTCATTAACACTCATGAATTTACCATCCTCTTTTAGTAAATCTTTTACAAGGAAAACATTTCCTTCTACCCACTCATCGAAATAGAATGCTTTTCCATCGATCTTGAATTTGTTATTGTAAAATAAGGGTTCCATCAGTATGTCTTTATTGTCGTATGAATCGATTGTTTCAAAGAATAGCTCTTGAAAACATCTTTTCAAAACATATTTATTGGGCGACCTCCAATTTTAAGTACCGAAGACCCATATTCCTCTAGCATTTCAACTTGTGGGCATTCTTTAATCAGAATTTGTTTCCATTTTGCACTGAACGTCTGTGCATAGCACTTCTTTAACCATATTAGTTTTAGTGAATTAATAAATGATGCTATGTGAGGGATTTGAATTCCATCATTTTGTATATCTTGTGTTGCTACATTTCTTTTAACTTTATCCCTTTTTTGTCCCATATGAATTTAAAACACATTGTTTGCGGCTGTGGAATTATGTTGTCGGGTGGGTTTGGGAGCATGATCTACAAGTAGGTTAATTTTGACGATATAACTGATTTAGAAATGGCTATTCTTCCAAGGGGTGTAGTTGTTCTTTTCATCCATATATTGAATAGTTTTTCGGTTTCTTGACATTTTCTGATAAGTTTAGTTTTGCTAGATTGCTTGGATCATTTGTAAACCAAAGGCCTAAGGTTTTGAATTTTATGGGGTTTGAAGTCATTTTGAGATTGGGTAAAAATCTACATTCACTATTACATTTATTTCCTGTCCACACATTGCAAGTTTTTTCATAATCTAGTTTTAATCCTGATATACATTCAAACTCTCGGAGGATTTAAAAAGTTGTTTCATATACTTTTTTTTGCCTCCTTCTAGAAATAGCACTGCATCGTCTACAAATTGACTGATTTTACATTGCGTTTCTGACAGCTGTATGCCTTGTATGGTTTGATTTTCTCTTATCTTACATGCCATTAGTTCTGCACATAAAATAAACAAGTAAGGAGATATTGGATCTCCTTGCCTACATCCGCGTTTGATAGAGAAGCTTTGCGGCGCTTTTTCATTCACAATGACTGAAGATTTTATATTAGTATAAAAAGCGATTATCAAGTTACAAACGTCATTCCCAAATCCAAAGACTTTCATTACTTTGTGCGTATATTTCCGGCTAATAGAGTCGAAAGCTTTTTTTCAAAATCTAGTGAAACTAAAAGTCCTGGCAAGTTCGTTTTCTTTAGGCAATAGATTACATCATAAATAAGCCTTGCATTGTCACCAATGTATCTGCCTCTGATAAACCCTGTCTGATCTTCATTTATTACTTTTTGTCCTTCTTTTCTCCTGGATGTTCTGTCGTCTGGTTTCCTCGAAGTGTTGGATTCCCCTGAGCGTTGAAGCTCTCCAGCTACATATGTCTGATGCTGACTGCTCCCAAGTCTTGCGGTTGATGTCCGCTTGGGATAGTTGCTTCTTCAGTTGGTCCTTGAATCTTTTCTGTGGTGCGCCTGTATTGCTTTTGCCTTGAACCCTCCCCATAGAATACTGCTTTTGGCATGCGAGTGTTAGGCATCCGGGTGATGTGCCCTGCCCCGCGAAGTTGTTTTAGCATGAGCATTGACTCGATGATTTGCAGTTGAGCTCTTTCTAGGACTTCTATGTTCGTTACGTAGTCCTTCCACTTGATGCCCATGATGGACCGGAGGCATCTCTGATGGAACTGCTCCAGCCGATTTATTTGTTTCCGGTACAGCACCCATGCCTGTGATCCGTATAGCAGTGTTGACAGTACAGCAGCTCGGTAGACTTGCATCTTTGTGGAGTGTTGCAAGGAGTGGTTTTTCCATACTCTGTTCCGGAGGCGGCCAAATGCACTGCTTGCCTTTGAGAGGCGGTTGTCCACATCTTTGGTCACCGTAGCGTTGTTCGATATGACGCTGCCCAGGTAGGTGAAATGTCCTACCGTGTTAAGGGGATGGCCATCAATGCTTATGTGGGGAGCAGTGTACACGGTCCCTGGTGCTTTTTGGTGGAGGACTGCAGTTTTCTTCAGACTTATAGTCAGACCGAATGCCTTGGCTGCCTGTGAAAAACGGTCTACGATGACCTGCAGAGCTTCTTCTGTGTGTGCCAGGAAAGCGCAGTCATCTGCAAAGAGCAGGTCCAGGATAGCTTCTTCTGAGGTCTTCGTGTGGGCCATAAGCCTTCGTAAATTGAATACGCTGCCGTCGGTCCTAAATCTGATATAAATCCCCTCGTCTAAATCCTCCTTTGCTTCTCTCAGCATCATGCTGAAGAAGGTCACAAAGAGTGTAGGGGCTAATACGCAGCCTTGCTTCAGCCCATTGCTGATTGGGAATTCTTCAGAGTAATCACCATTGCACTTGATTTGACCAATCTGTCCTTCGTGGAGTTGTTGTAGGATTGCAAGGAACTTTGGGGGGCATCCCACTTCGGTCATTATTTTCCATAGGCCATCTCTGCTGACTGTGTCGAAGGCTTTCGTGAGGTCTATAAATGCTGCGTATGGGTTTATATTCTGTTCTCTGCACTTCTCTTGGATCTGTCTCAGCACGAAGATCATGTCAGTTGTTCCTCTATTTGCTCTGAAGCCGCACTGGCTCTCCGGGAGGTTCACCTCAGCAATGGATGGGATGAGCCTGTCCAGAAGAACTCGGGCGAGGATCTTGCCAGCAATGGATAGCAGTATGACGCCTCTGTAGCTGGAGCAGTCTGAACTGGAACCCTTATTTTTATAGAGGGAGACAATCACTGCATCCCGTATGTCCTGCGGCACTACTCCTTCATTCCAGCACGATGTGAATAGCTCATCAAGCTTCTGAATGAGGTTGTCTCCTCCATGCTTATATACCTCTGCTGGGATACCGTCGATGCCTGGTGCTTTGTGACACTTCAGCTTCTTTATTGCTGCCTTGATTTCTTCATGTGTGGGGGCGTTGTCCAGGTCCATCTTTACCTCTTCCTGAGGTATGTTGTTTATAGACGTTGCTTCCACAGTCCTATCTTCCCCGAACAGGTTTCCATAATGTTCAGTCCATCGATGTAGTATACCTTGCCTGTCGACAAGTAGGCTTGTGCCATCCGAAGAGCGCAGTGGTGCCTGCAGTTGGTAGCTTGGACCATATATTGCGCGAAGCGATTCATGGAAGGCTCTGGAATTTCCCTAATCAGCATACATCTGTGTGCGTTCCGCCAATGCTATCCACCATCAATTTTCCATGACTCAATTTTGCTTGCAGTTTGCTGCAAGCTGTTCTGTAAGCCCTTTTGGTCTTCTGGTAATTAGGAGAGCTGAGCATATTGCCATGGCATGACCTCTTTTCCTCGAGGAGTTCTTGTATGTCCACGTCGTTTTCACCAAACCAATCCTGATTTTTCCGTGTTGAGAAGCCAACTACTATTTCTGTGGCTTCCTGAAGGATGGTTTTAAGTTCCTTCCATTGGTCGAGGGGTGCATTTACTGGCGCGGTGGTGTTTCTCAGCCTTTCGTTTACTTCCCTCTGGAATTCCTCCTCCAACACTGACAGCTTGTCAACCTGAACTTTCTTTAGCTTTGGGCCTCCCTTCCTCTCTTCTGGTTTCAGGGTTAGCCTGAGCTTTGTACGAACTAGCCTATGATCCATGTTGTAGTCGGCGCTCGTCATGACCCTCGTATGAGTGACATCCTTAGCATCCTTTTGGCGCACCAGAATATAATCCAGTAGATGCCAGTGCGTGGACCTTGGGTTTTTCCAGGTTGTTTTGTTGCTGAAATAGGGTGTTCGTGATACTCAGATCAATCTCGCTGCAAAACTCCAGAAGCATCCTGCCGTTTTCGTTGCAATTGCCCTCTCCGTGTCTTCCCAATACCCCATTCCATATTTCGAAATCTCTGCCCACTCTAGCGTTGAAGTCGCCCATGATCGGAATTTTGTCTTCCTTCTCGATGCTCAGCACTAGATTTCTGAGATCTCTGTAGAAGGATTCTTTCACTATGGGATCTGCCTGCAGAGTAGGAGCGTACACGCTGATGATGATTAAATATTGGTTTCCTTTCGTTTGTAAAGGCAGACGGAGGCTCATGAGGCGATCTGAGTGACCAACTGGTAGGTATTGTAGCTTTCTGGCAGCAGGGTTCTTTATCATGAAGCCAACGCCTGACAGTCGGTGTTCTTCTTTCTCCCTTCCCGATCAGTAGAGTGTGTATCCTGCTCCATGCTTCATGAGTGATCCTTGTTCTGCAAAGTGAACTTCGCTGAGTGCTGCGATGTCAATTTCTAGCCTTGCCAGTTCCCTTGCCACTAGAGCGGAGCGTCTTCGGGGGCGGTCGCTTTCATCTGGGTCCTGCATTGTCCGTACCTTCCAGCATGCCACTTTCAAGTTCGTTGTACGTTTCCGTTGCGTAGTTCGTCTTTGATTTATCCGTCCAGATTTTCCCCCTGTTTTCTTACCGCTGTTGGGAGATGCCCGTTGGCCGCGGCTAGCCAGCCGGGTGGGGGTGAGACAAGCTTTTTAGGTCTCCTTTTGCAGACCCGTCTCCATTCAGAACAAGCAGGCTATCCCTAGAAAAGGCTGCTTGGTCGTCTGGGGTGAACATACGAAAGCCGTTGTTGTCTCTTCAACAGGCTAACGACCAATATCCCAGACCGCCTACATAAAGAGTTCCGACTGCGACTTCCAGTGCCATCCTGCACCTGTCGTTTTGCCGTGCTCCATCGCTGCATCGATATCCAAATAAAAGGAGAGAAATGTGCGTCTTCTTAACTATGTGTTTAAGATAACAAACTATTTACATTTCCTAAACTTCCAAAACACACTTATTTTTTACCCTTTCACATAGCAATGTTTACACAAACATATGCTGGCACTCTTATTCCTAAATACTACTCAACTCATCAGAAAGAGAACCATGATTGATATCCAAAAAGACAAAAAATGTGCACATTCTTAAATTTAATACGTAAGGCTGCAAACTATTTACATTTTCTAAACCTCAAAAACATCCTTATTTTTACCCTTTTACACAGCACTATTTACACATACATGTGCTAGCACTCTTATTCCTAACACGCTTTACTCTCCAGAAAAAATGTAATAATTCATCAAAAAGATAAGAACTGCGAGGCTTCTTAAATGTGCACTCCACAGTAAAAATCATTTACAGATCTTTGGCCACACAAAAAAAAACATTCCTTGCCTTTACCCATTCCGGCCTTAGTTTTTATACATTATGAAACCAAATCTCTCTCTCTTTCTCTCTCTCTCTCTCTCTCTCTCTCTCTCTCTCTCTTTCCCCTGCACCCACACCCACACCCACACACCAACACACACACCCACCACCCACACACACACACACACACACACACACACACACACACACACACACACACACCACGCACACACACACCACCACCACGCACACACACACACACACACACACACACACATACACACACACACACACACACACACACACGCACGCACGCACGCACACACGCACTCATACACACACGCACGCATGCAGCCATTCGCGCACGCACACACATAATCCCCCATACACACATGATTCAACCCCAAACCCCACGTGCACAGGCACCTACACCGGTTCATGGACAGTCTTTTGCACACTTAACGTTAGCGACTGAAGAATATTGGCTTCGTTACATTGGTAGAAAAACAAAACAAAACAAAAAAACAAGAGTAGTATCCTGTATGCTGCTTCGGACCGCAGTTGCAGGGTAATGCTTTGCTTTTGTGCAAAGGAACATTTCTCCACTGTGGTCCATAGCGCCTTCTACGACACTGCCGAACGCCTTCATACGTCAATAATTCTGAGGGTGGTAATGCTGGCATGGCTGACCAAACTCTTAAGGCAGAAGATCTGGCTATGCTGGAGATTTCCTTTCTTGGGAAAGCTGGCCATGATTGATTGATTCTATGGCAAGGGGTATTCACCTATGTCCCAAATTTTGTTCCAAATGGCAAGTAGAACAGTAATTTCAATCACTGCTTTTCTGCAATTTCTGGAGAGTTCTTACGATGTTGACCAAGCCTGCTGTTTTAACATGTTTTGGCGACTTCAGTCTTGTATCGCCATCTGCACACAATACTGCGTTGTCATCCTCAGTTAATGAATCCCGTTCTGTGGCGCATTAGGGTATCCTTTTCGTTTTGTTTTGTTTTGTTTCTTTTTTTCTGTAGAGTTTAGAGCAAAATTCGATCTACCTTTTATTATTGCCCCCTCCTTTTACACATAGTTGCCGTCTTTGTCCTGAATGATATTGATTTCATTTTCGTTCAGTTTGTTCAAGACTTTAACACTTTTAAGAGTTTTCTTAATATTGTTACTGTCAGGATTTTTGCTCAATACTTTCAAACCATTGTTCAACTTTTGCATTCTTCTTTATTGACTGGTTCTCTTCTTGGTTGCTCGGTGTTTCTCCCTCACTTTGGCACTTCTCACGTTACTGTAATAAACTTTTTTTTAAAGGAGGGCCAATTACAAAACACAAAGAAGTCCTTTTTTCGAATTGTAATATTATCGCAATCATCCATGATGTGGCCTCCGGGTTAACAAAACCAATTCAGCAGTGCACTTACCTGTAATGATCGAGATTGTCAATCTGCATGGTTGGAGGCCACAATTCACAGAATGCAACAGCTGCGACATCAATAACAAGGTAGCTAGCTAGGCCGTTTACGGCGATTTTTTTGACTAGATGGGGACAGATAAAAGTATGACATTTTTTCCTAGCTATCTACATGCAAAATATTTTCAATTTTTGCTAGGCTCCATGTGCACAAGTCATCCTGAGAGCATGTACGCGCCAAAATGCAATTTTTCATGTTTCGCACTCCGAAAATTGGGAAAAATCGCCGTTAGATGGAAATGATGAATTAAAAAGTAGTAAGTTGGCACTCTGTTGGTATACAGTATCTGATTTATGATAGACAATGGCTATTTTACATTTCTGTGTTGAAATAGTGACTCTGAATATATTGCCAAAGGCATATCTCACATGCGTACTATGTATGTTTCAGAGTTTAAATGAAAACGCGACATGGATTGGAGTGCATGTGTGATATGCCAGCAGAAAACCAGTGAGGACCTCAAGTGCCCATTGGATGGTCCAGGTACTGGAAACAAAACAGCACCCTACAAACTTTCCTGACTAATGTTGGTGCATTCCGCAAAATAAACAGATTACCACAAAAACTGTGCTTCGATGAAGGTGTCACTGTTGAAGACTTCGTGGAACATCGGGCGAAGTGGCACAAATCTTGCTGCAGAAATTTTACCAAAGACAAATTAGACAGAGCTGAACGAAAAAGAGCTGAATTTAGATAATCCAGACTCTGCCACTGATGACAAGCGCCGAAAAGACCGCCAGACTCTGCCAAAATCTTCGTGCATTTTCTGCAGCAAACAGGATGGTCATCTCCATGAATTCCGAACTCTTGATGCAGCCACTCTTCACTGCCTTCATAGACCTCACAAAGGCTTTCGATCTGGTCAGCAGGGATGGCCTCTTCAAGATCCTCCCCAAGATCGGATGTCCACCCAAACTTCTCAGCATCATCAGATCCTTCCACAAAGACATGAAAGGCACCGTCGTCTTTGATGGCTTAACATCAGCTGCCTTCAACATACGGAGCGTAGTGAAACAGGGTTGCGTCCTGGCTCCCACCCTGTTTGGAATCTTCTTTGCTGTGATGCTGAAACACGCATTTGGTCCTGCAGCTGAAGGTATCTGCCTTCGAACCAGGACAGACGGAAAGCTCTTCAACCTCTCCAGACTAAGAGCCAAGACTCAAGTCAAGCTGAGGTGCCTGCGTGACTTCCACTTTGCAGACTACGCAGCAGTAACCGCCCACTCAGCCGAGGACCTACAGCAGCTCATGACTCGCTTCAGCGATGCCTGCCAAGACTTCGGGCTTACCATTAGCTTGAAGAAAACACAGGTCATGGGACAGGATGTTGACTCTCCCCCAGTCATCAGCATCAATGACCATGAACTGGATATCGTCCATGACTTCGTTTATCTGGGCTCAACTATCTCAGACACCCTCTCACTTGACGCAGAGCTCAACAGGCGCATCGACAAAGAAGCCACCACCATGACCAGACTGACAAAGAAAACATGGAACAACAGCAAGCTGACTGAGCACATAAAGATCCAGATCTACAGAGACTGCGTCGTGAGCACCCTCCTGTATGGCAGCGAGTCTTGGACTTTGCGTGCCCGACAAGAGCGAAAACTCAATGCTTTTCATATGCGTAGCCTCCGACGCATTCTGAACATCATCTGGCAGGACAAGGTCCCAAACAACATTGTCTTGGAAAGAGCCGGATGCACCAGCATGTACACGCTGCTGAAACGGAGACGTATGCGCTGGCTCGGCCATGTCGTGCGCATGGACGACGGACGGATCCCTAAAGACCTCCTCTATAGAGAACTTGTGCAGGGAAAACGTCCCACAGGCAGACCACAGCTGCGATTCAAAGACGTGTACAAGAGGGACATAAAAGCCTTGAACATCGACCAGAACAACTGGGAAGCAACAGCCTTCGAACGGTCAGCCTGGAGACAGACTGTGCAGAAAGGTCTCTCCAAGTTCGAAGAGACACTCGCTCAGCAGCATGGGGAAAAGAGAATGAGAAGAAAGGCTGCAGCCCAGGCAGACAGACCAGCTTCAGATTTTATCTGTGCCCTCTGCCACAGGGACTGTCATTCCCGCGTCGGACTGGCCAGCCACACCCGTCGCTGTACCAGAATAGACACCTAGAGCGCAACTCCATAGTCTTCATAGACATAGTCTGAAGGATTCCTACGACGACGATGACGCAGACGAGAATATTAGGCGGATGGCCACTGATTTACAGGACACAGCACTATTGGCAAAGATTTCTGGCGGTGACCTAATTGCTATTGAAGCAAATTACCACCTGACCTGCCTGACCGAGCTCCGAAATCACCATAGGTCAAAGACAATGCAATTTCATGAGTCCTTTGAATCCCAAAATGAGGAGTACAAAACTGAGGCCAGAGCCTTCATTGAGCTTACCAGTTCCATCGAAAATTCTTTAGAAGATGGAATCTTCCACTTTCGGCTTGTGGATCTTCGTAAGCTGTACAAGAAGCGTCTTCAAGATCTTGGTAATCGAGAGGAAATAATCAAGAGCCGTTTCAAGGAAAAGATCCTTCAGTACTTCCCTCAAGCCCAAGAACGAAGTGATGGAAAACACATTGTTCTGATTTTTCCAGAGGTAATGCAAGAAATGTTGAAACAGGCTATGAAAGGTGACCATGAAGGAGATGCTGCCATTCTTGCAAAAGCTGCAAAAATAGTTCGCAGTGATATCTCCCAGGCAACCATATTTCACTTTAATACTTCGTTTCCAGCCTCCTGTCAAGAACAATCTGTTCCGTCAACACTGAAGATGCTTGTTTCTTTGCTCTCAATGGACCAGATGTAAAACAACAGGACACAAATGACTCTCAGGCATGTTTGACCATTTCACAAACTATCTTTTTCAACTTCAAGAAGAAAGGTCTAGCAGCAGGAAAATCGTCATTCGGTGAACTATGAACAACCACTGCCTCTGTATATCGGACTTGACGTGCATACCCGCTTAAGGTTAAAGAAGATAGTCACAGAGCTCCATGAACTGGGTCTCAGTGCCAGCTATGATCGCGTCTTGCAGCTGGAGAATCAGCTGGCAACCGCAGTCTGCTTGCACACTCAGAAAGAAAGTGTTGTGTGCCCACCCCAGCTTCGTCTTGGTCTCTTCACAGTGGGCGCTGTAGATTCCTCGACCACATCCCCTCCAGCACAACAGCCGCAGGTTCTTTCCATGGAACAGGCATTAGTCTGTTCCAGTCTTCAACAAAGACAAACATGGGACAGCCCAGGGAAGCAGTCAAACTCCCTGCTCCAGATACAAAGCAATACCATGTACTCCCAGAAAGATTCACTGCAGTGCCAGCAGTTGCGCTCAAGGAAGGTATTGCAAGAGTGCCAAAGCTCGCCAGTGCTGTTCAGTCTAGACCAGATACTGTGGCTGCAGGAATACATGAAGAAAAACTATGGCTGAGGCAGGCGCTGGAACTTCTCAAGAAGGAAAAACTGGAAAAGGGTGATGCCATGGCGTGGTCAGCCTACCATGCAGCACTGCAAGATGACTAACTCCTAAATGACAAGCAAGCAGCTCTGACACAACTCTTGCCACTCTTCTATGAGAAGGCAGCAACAGCTGCCATGATCAAGCACAGCATGGATGTCAATCGTCAGACCACATTCAGTGTCATCATGTTTGGTGGTCTCCACATCGAGATGGCGGTGTGGAAGACCATCGGAGACTACCTGTCCAATTCAGGTTGGACTACTGCACTCACCCAAACAGGTATTGCTTCCTCTGGAATTGCAGACCCCTTTCTTTGCTGTTGCCATCTGACAAGAACACGAAGAGAACATCAAGTCAGTGCTGTGACCTTGGCAAAACTTCAGGAAGATGCGTTCTTGTCAACAGGTAAACCTGATACTGAAGAGTCAAAAGAGGCCTGGAGACAGGACATGATCAGCCGGAACCCAACGTTTCAGTTTTGGGACACTGTCCTGCACTTTGAACTCCTGGTTCTGCTCTTCATCCGAGCTCATCGAGAAGCCAACTTCCACTTGTATGTGGACTCACTGAAAGCCTTGGTCCCTTGGTTCTTCAGTATGGATCGCCACAATTATGCTCGCTGGATCTCTGTACACATAAGGGACATGGAAAATCTGCCTCCTATGATCAAAGAAGAATTTGAACAGCATGGACACTGGGTTGTGTTCAAGACCTCAAACAGATTCTCAGCGATCCCGATCGACCAGGCCCATGAAAACAACAATGACATTGTGAAAGGGTCTGGTGGTGCAGTTGGACTCACTGGAAACCCATCAGCATTTCGAAAGTGGATGCTTGCAGGACCTGAACAAGCAAGAATGCTTAAGGAGTTTGAAGCAAGTTTCTGTGAGGGGTCCGAGAAGCACTATCACCATGAGGAAGGCCTATCAACTCAACAGAGCTTCAGAGGGCAAGTTCTGAGCGTTGCAAAGACTATCAGTGATATGGGCAATCCCTTCATGAATGACACTGCAGAACTGTTGATGCTGGATACTTATGATGTGATGAACGAATCAGTGACCAACACTGTCCGCACGGTGGAAAAACTTGGAAAGAGCCAGTATGATGATTACCACAAGTCAGTTTTGATAGACTGCACCCGATCAATTCATGACCCTGTGAAGAACTCCCTTCCACTCTTCAAGTGTCCCACACCGAAGGAAAAATCTAAACAAGCTGACAAAGTAGCAACTCTGAAGGCTGATTCAGCCTTTTTTCACAGCTGTACATTGTGGCCCAAGACAGAGAAACAGATGTGGGTACCTTTTTCCCAGCACGAAAATAACCCATACACACCTTCTCTTGCAGACAGAGGGAAACTGCGCCTGGGCAAGAAGTCAGAGGAGCGGATCTCAGCATGCCAGACAATGATCTCGAGGAAGCAGACACAAAGATACTGCTACACCTGCAAGATGCACTGCAGACTGGCTCCTATACCTGCTTACTTCGCACTGTAGACACCGATGTCATCGTCATCATCACCGGAAAGTTCCGCCAGCTTCAGGCATTGTGTCCAGCAGCAGACGTTTGGGTTGCTTTCGGCACAGAGAAGAATTGCACCTACTTTCACATCAATGCTATCACTCATGCCCTTGGAGAGGAAAAGTCTACAGCCCTCCCCACTCTCCACAGCTTCACGGGCTGTGACACAGTGTCTGCCTTTTTTGGCAAAGGAAAACTGTCTGCATGGGCTGCATGGAAATGTTATCCTGCAGTGACAGAGGCCTTCAAGTTCATTGCAGAAAATCCCTTTATTGCCTTGGATGCTAACAGCCACCACTTCAGATTGCTGGAACGCTACACAGTTGTCTTGTATGACAAAACCAGCCAGCTGAGCTCTGTTGATGAGGCCTGTAGAGAGCTGTTTTGCCACAGAGACAAGATGATGATGGAAGCCCTTCCTCCCACACAAGGAACATTATTACAGCATTCAAACCGTGCTGTCTACGAGGCAAGCATTTGGACTACTGCTGACCAGACCCAGCAGCAAGCACCATCTCAGAGGGATGGGGCTGGACTCTGGACAAGGACAAAGGCTTGGTTGCCTTTTTTGACGGCACTGTCGATAGCGTCTGCAGCTTGCAGAGAACTGGTCAAATGTGCATGCGAGGGTGCAAGAGGATGTGGCAGCAGATGTGGTTGCAAGAAAGGCGGATGGCCATGCACAAGACGGTGCAAGTGCAGCTGTGACAAATAGACGAATGGACATGCACAGACCAGCTGCGGTAGCCGATGTACATGCAAGAATTACTAGTAATGACGTTTGGCAGAATCCTGAAAATGTAATGGTGACAGAAAGCTTTATGAAGGTGAATAAGCAGTTATAAACACTCATGTCTGTGGAAATAAATTAATGTCTAATTGTCATGTTTACTGATCTCTGGAAACAAGTTCCATCCCCTGTCGCGACGCGATTTTTTCGGCCTTATTTTTGGGTTTTGTCGTAACCATAAACAAATATCTCACGAAAAATGAATGTGTACTGACTAAAACTTTTGGAAATGCATCCTCCTCTGATCTATTCATTTAACTGATCACATTGCCTTTGAATTTTGAAAACACCTTGCTTAGACACGTACATGCAGTATTTTCCTCTGTTATTGCTATGGAAAAGTTTATGACGTCACGTGACTAGGCCCCATTGGTACAAATTTGATGGGGTCTTGCAAAAAGTTAATGGGCAGGGCCTACAGAAGTGCCTCACAAAGTTTGACACTTTTGTCCAGCCGGTCCCAATCATATTGTTAAGCTCCAACAACTATGGTGAAATTGGGTCTCCTTGTCGACATCCTTTTTTTAAATATCGAACCAATGTGAAATCTGTCCATTTACAAAACACAAGACTTGATATTTTTGTAGAATGCGCTTATCCATCTACAAATATCTTTTTGGAAACCAAATGCTTTTAGGATTTTAGACATAAATTCCCAATTAATCGAATCAAAGGCTTTTTCAAAGCCTATATTTAGCACAAAACCAGGCAGATACTTTTCATCTAAATAGGATATACTGTCAAATATCAATCTTATATTGTCGCCGATGCATCTATTTCTAATAAATCCGGTCTGATCTTCATTTATTGTTTTAGGCAACACAGACTTTATTCTGTTGGCAATGCAAGAGGATCCTATCTTATAAACGACATTTAACAGATAAATAAGTCTCCAGTTTTTTATGTACTGCCTGGATTTATCACCTTTTGGGATACATGTAATGATTCCCACTCTTTGTACACACGACAGTTCTCCTTTCTCGAAACTTGCTTTTAAAGCTCTAACACCAATTTGTTTCCAAAAGACTTTAAAGAATTCAGTAGTAAAGCCATCGGAACCGGGGTTTTTATTATTTTTATTGTCTTTAAGACATATGTCGCTTCCTTCAATGTAATAAGACCTTCTAAGTCCGCTGCTTCTGTTTCATTTAAACGGGGGATGTCATCCACCAAATCTTTTATATCACAGTTTTCGACAGCATTTTCTATGTATAATGCTTATAAAGACTGTATAATTCTTTCAGTATGTCTTTTGGATTTGTTAAAACATTATTTTGTTTGTCAAATAGTCTAGCCATGTTTTTACTGATGTAACGCCATTTTATGAGTTTACAAAAAGTAACTACTAGCTTTCTCCCCATCTGCTATCCATCTAGCGCGTGATCTTCACAAAATTCTTCTATTCGTTTTCCTCTGATCTCCGACAGTTGTTCTTTTTTCACGTTAATGACTTTGATATCATCTTCATTTTTCAAGTCTTTTTTTTTTTTTTTACTTAATATAGTCTTGTTCTAATTGTGTTTCCTCTTCGTTAGTCTTTCGTTTATTCGCAGTAGCATAAGCAGTTGTTTTCGACCTTCTTTTCATTAATAACAGGAAATCGATAAATAGATCATCAGAAACTGAGAATTGTAATTTTTTGGTCCGTTTTATCAATATTTTTTCTATTTATAGAGTATTCTTCATTAACGTTTTCAATCACTGTATTAATTTCATCTAAGTATGACTTATCTTTCAACAGAGACGAGCTGAGTTTCCAAAAAGTATTGCGTTTTATGTCTTCATTAAATTTTTAGCTTGAATATCGCAGCAGAGTGATCTGTTTTGTAGCCGGGTTCAATGTCTACTTCATCAATATAAGAAACAACAATGTCTGATATCAAAAAGAAATCTAGCCCGGCCTGTTGAAATGGATTAGTTCCCCTCCACGTAAAACGGCGACACTTTGGGTCTAGTTCCCGCCAAACATTGTTCAGGTCTAGATTTTCGATCAAGTTTTCAACAGCCTGTTTTGCGTGAGGATTATTTATATGTTTGTAATTATGATAATCTCTAGAAGGGTCAAAGACCAGATGCAAATCCCCACCTATTATAACATTTTCTATTCCAAGCCCAACAATGTTTTGTTTGAGACAATTGTAGAATTCTGTGTCATCCCTATTAAGCCCATATATACTAACTAAAAGGTAATCATTCCTATGTATCTCAGCATGTATTAAGAGAAAGTTTCCAGAATTATCCTTAACAATTTGCTTAACCTTAAATTCAAAGTTGCTATTAAACAGAATTGCGACTCCTCTTGCGTTGGAAGAGTAACTTGAGAAATACGCCTTATAGCCCCACTCAGACTAGATATACTGTTCCATCTTTTTTTCAAAATTAGTGTCTTGCAAGAAGTACACAGAATATTTTTACATCTTAGATAATGGAAGACATCACGTCGCTTCTGAGAACTGTTGAAGCCATGACAGTTATTTGAGAGAATAGACACACTACAGTACATTTCTATTTACGAGATAGCTTTGAAGAAGACAATAACATGTGTAAATACATCGAACCTAAAGAGGTCACCAAGCTCATTTACAAGTGTAGCGTAAAATGAGCCCATCCAACAAGGTCAAACTGAAGAATTTATAATAATTTTGAACAAACAAACACATATACCATGAACAAACGGAAAACAATATCAAAATGGAAAAAAAAAATCACTACAATCATACAAAAACAAAAAAACAACAAAAAGATGGTATTTGTTTGACCACTGCAAACGAGCAAAGGGGGCATGCACCAAAGACAAAATGTATAAACAACCCTTTATTTCATGATACATTGATTTAACTAGATTACTTTCCCCGAACACATATAAGTATACATATTCTTCCTTTCATCTACTCACTCCATTCTTCTCATTCACCTCTCGACTCACACATTCACTAGCTACAACTTACTACTGTCATCCTATGTTTCGCCAAATCACAAGACATATCAAAGGACCAATTAAATATTTTAGACCTTTACTAAGAGCTGTAAAAATTACAATCACATGTAGGAAAAACAAGCAACTTCATTAGCAGTGCCTTTACGAAGAGCCGTAAAAATTACAATCACGTGTAGGAAAAGAACAACTTCATTAGTAGTCCAGGGATATTAGGCATGAAGGTTGAAAAAAAAGGTTATACCTTTCATTTTTGGTACACATACAGATGATGAGTCGTACAATGTTGTGTGAAAAGTAAAAAAAAAATCCCATGTCAGCAACATAGTTATTTCTTCCTTTCTTTTTGAGCATATAAAATAAGGCGTGATTCTAAGGCCTTGAAATAGAATATCCTAAGTCATTCAAAAGGTAACTAAATAAGAGCTCCAATCAAATGAAACAATTGAAGAATACACATTTATCTCTCTAATGATAGTATTTTGACAGGAGCACATGTATGCAAAATGCAGAAAATAAACAGACAATTATTGAAAATCGAACCTTTGTTTTCATGTCTCTATTGCCATTGTTCTCCAACTTCACTGTCTCGCAAGAATCTGCCATTCTTGCCATTAGTCTTCCAAGAACTTGGTGAGGTCCAGGGTGTTGGTGCAGGTGAGTCCCATGCAACTGCAGATGGAGGAGCAAGGCATGCCTGCTCGTCGACAGCCACAACTGCCAGTACAGCCAGCCTTGCAGCCACAGGAGACGATACGTAACAGTTTATCAGGCGCCGACGGCAACTCTGTGGGCACAGGTCGAAGTGAACCATGAGATGAAAGCCACCCCCATTTGGTTGGATCAATGTCAACAAATCTTAAATAAATGTTAGCGAACCGCCCAGAGAACGTGGACAAACGAGTCACAAGACGAAACACAACTAGTTTCGACCTCTTAGGTCTTCATCAGGTGAGACATTAACGAATAAAACAATGAAAATTCACTTAGCGTGAAAGGGGGGGGGGGGGAGAGAGAGAGAGAGAGAGAGAGAGAGAGAGAGAGAGAGAGAGAGAGAGAGAGAGAGAGAGATTGTGTATAGGTGTGAATATGTTGCCCCTCCCCCAGTTAGTACGTAAACCCATCCCCTTCTTCCCACCACCCTCATAGCATCTACACCTTAAAGTAACATGTACCAACCCACCACTTCTATCTCAGCCCATAATATCCTCTCACCACACACACACATACTACCTTATCTCCCACTATTCACCTCACACAACTTATAGCTATCTTATTTATGCATTTATTATCATTATTATTTTTTTTTTATTATTATTTTTTTATAATTATTATTATTATTATTATTTACTGATTTTTTTAATTTATTATTATTTTTAATGTTTCATTTATTTATTTATTTGATTATTATAAAAATTGTATTTTCTAAATATATTTCTGTATCATGCTTTCATTACCTTAACCTTCACTATCGTTGTTAGCAGTATCATTCAGTAATACTATTGCTAGTATTGATACTACCACTGGCATTGACATCACCATCGCCTTCGCCTCTGGGACTGTTTGCCACGGCAACCCCTGCTGTTTAAGAATCAACGCCTTCTTCCTTGCGCTGAACCCTACTAAGTGATCTGAAGCGATCAAAGCTAAGTGAATTTCCATTGTTTTATTCGTTAATGTCTCACCTGATGAAGACCTAAGAGGTCGAAACTAGTTGTGTTTCGTCTTGTGACTCGTTTGTCCACGTTCTCTGGGCGGTTCGCTAACATTTATTTAAGATTGTTTAGATTTCCGCCTGCAGTCCTCTCGCTTTGCAAATGGATCAATGTCATTTTCTAACCACTGTTGTACCTGACAGTATGTTCTGAAGGAATGCTGACGAGCAGCAGCACTAGTAGTTGGTAAGCTTGCCATTTGAAAAACCCCACTTGCCACCTTTTTGGTATTCTTTTTCTTGAACGATGCCAGTCTGAAACTGTCCAGGCTGTTGAAAGTGGAAGCACCATATACATGCAGCAAAAATTCTTCACCAGCTTTTGCGATGTCCTCTGCATCTGCATCTGCGATGTTGAAAACAGCCACAGTTTGAACAAGATTGTCATCAGATTTTAGCACTTTGTACCCTTTCCGCTTCCCTTGTTGGTATAGTGCCGAAGTCGTGTCACAGCATGAAGAAACAACAAGCTATCCTTCAAATGTCCAAGAGCTTTCTGGATAGCAGAGATATCAAACACTTTTTGCTGGATCTTTCTGTTTCCAGGATGAATCTGGTATATCTGGCAATCAGAAGGCATTCTGGCCACCAGGATCACAAGAAGGTCCGTATCTGTTCCTATGACAGCCACTTGATGACCGGCTTTGGCATAACGAAGGGCAGTGGACACAATCAGAGTGTCCGCATCATTCTCTGCTTGCTTCACATTGATGTCAGCATCTCGAAGACTTCCACAAAGAATTGCTTGCAGACCTTGCTTGTTGTGCTTGTTTCCTAAGAAATCAGCCTGACTCACTGTGGCTTTGATGTGGCAGGCTACGTCAATGTTAGCAGATGTATGCTTTTGCTGCTCTTCGTTTTGTTCCTCAGACTTTGTAGATGGTGATCCAGCATAACCATCCAAAACCACTGTGGCATTCTTTCCACAGTAAGTGGCTATGTGTCTCACGTATGTCTCACAAATCTCCTCGTAAGTAGCTGGGCATGGCCACAAAACGCTGTGCAGTAGATGACCTCCATCGATGACATAGACCAGATCTTGAGGCAAGTCATTAGACCCAGGTGGAAGAAGAGACAGCAAGAGGGATGTCAGTGCAGCTTTTGAAGGTCGTCGCATGGGGGTGTCATCAAACAGTGAGGGTGGTCGAGGGGCAAGTTCATACTTCATGTATGTAGGTAAATCAGTAGCCGAGTCCACAATGGAAAGAATACCATTTAGCATCTGCTGTGGCTGAACCACCACTTCTTTTCTCCTGATCTTCACTGAACTGTTCATAGAAGCAAGAGACTTCACTTTAGTTTTTAGCTGCAGCTTCACCTCCGCAAAGGTTTTGTCAGTCATGTTCTTCTCTGAGCCACTCCCAACATAGAAAGCATTGTCACAGTTGACAGACTCATCAGCAATCACACCAGTTGATAAGCTGACCAGCATGCAGGGAGGCCTGTCTTCAAAGGGCATGTGACATGAGAACCACCGGATGAAAGTGTCCACATCATGATTGTCTTTCACTTGTCTGGAAGATCGAAGTTCCTTGTGTTGCTCTGATGTTTCAAGGTTGTTGCACAACGCAACTGTCAGAGGCAGCGACAGGACCCAACGAGCACGTGTGCTGTCAGAGATTCCTCGTCCACTAGTGAGTCCTCCAGAAGTTTTCATGGCTCTCATCAAGACTTGCTCAATGGTCATGTCAGACCATACCCCACTCCAGAATTTTTCAGTGCGGCGGATTGTGAAGTAGCCTGACTCCACAAACTGGCACTGGACATGAGAGGGAAGTTCTTCCATCTGCTGCACGTACAGGTGGGCTGATTTGGCGTAGGCAAGATGTCCTGCAGCATGCAGGTAGGGAGGCATCTGTTTCACTGTGTACACATATAGATGCCAGTTCCCAGTTTTCTCTGCACGGACAAACAGTCTCATGATTTGTACAAGCTCCAAATATTGTATCCACAGCTTAGCTGTCCGGTTGGTACCTTTCATGTGTTCACATATTTGTTGCAAGCTGTCACACACCCGCGTAATGTCCTCTGAGGAAAAAACCTCTTCAAGATTTGAATTTCTCAAAAGCCTTGAGTACATCTGGCGAAGACTTTCTATGCAGCTCTCATCAAGCACATTTGATTTCTTCAACAGTACACTTGCCAAAGCCTCTTGGGTCCGAAAGTGTGCTCTGAGTGCTCTAGAGTAGGCATGGCCAGAGATCATGTGCGTAAGAGATGATGGGGCATACACAGTGTTCCAGAGTTCCTCCAACCCACTTCCTGCCATAATGCTACCAACTGCACCTATGAAGGACATCAACAAATGGAAACCTCCAAGCCTGACAACCACACTACCCAGGTCTGCTGGTGACGCAGCCACAATTTCTGAAGCTTTCTGATACAATGGTTGATCAAATGTCACAATGCAATTTGCTTTGTTGTTCTTCTTGCACTCAGTGACGGCAAACATCAGAGCTGTGTAAATGGTGCCGGGATTTGATCGGTCAAGGTTAATGAATGGAAGTGCATCAATTGAACTGACTTCAAACGTTCCTGAACTTTGCATGCCTTTTTCCATGAGGCCAGCCCATGATGGTCGGGGTAGTATTTCAAGGATACATCCTGTCATCCATAAAGAATCCAACTTCATGGCCATATTCAATGATCGCTGCGCTTCTTCTGGAGACAGAGACAGGCTTTTGATCACGATTCCTTGCAGTCCTGGCGTCTCTGGCTTTTTGTATGCTTTGACAGGTAAATTTCCAAATGTTGCAACGATGTCTGCACAAGAAACATGATCTTTGTATCTTGGTACTGGTTTATTCCCTTCACTATTCTTTGCTGGAGTGATGCACATGATACCTCCCATTCAATGAAAAGTGCCATGTCCATCAAGGGTGTTTGTGTTGAAATCAGCATTGACAAATGTAAATTGCATAAACCCGTCAACTGCAATACTATCAGACGATGGTGAGTGAATAAGAAGGGAACTTTCGTACCTGACAGCTTCAGCATAACTCTCAGCAACCCCAATATTGTGCAGCAGATTGATGGGATCTTTATGGCCATATTTTCGATGAATGTACTCAGCAACACTTAAAAGAACAGGAGAAACAAAGGATCTTGGACGGCATGCTGCTACAATAGCATGCTGGATAGTTGTAGACTTTCGGTCTGTTTTTTGCTTCTTCCTTTTCGAGGTTGCGTGACGCCATCAACAAAACAAGCCAGTGTTTCTGGGATCATTGCCCCAGCTGTTTTTGCAGTTCAGTCGCAGTTGGATATGCATCACAATCAAAGATGCAAGACCTGATATCCTCTCGAATGATTGCTGCTGCTGTCTCAACTATTCGTTTTCGTTCAGTCTTTTCATCAGACGCCCTGTCGGTGTACCAGGTCTTGTGAAGAATCTTTTGTGCGGTGTCTCTGAAACTCACCACTCCATTTTCACCTGGTAGCTCAGTTATGGTGATATTTCCCCAAAGGTCGCTTTGAGCTTGTCTTTGTATGTATGTTTCTTTTCCCTTTTCCTTCATGTATTCTTTAAGCTCGGCAAAAGAATATTGACATTCATCTTTGTCATAGAGAAATGCACAAAGCTTTTTAAAAGCACTTACTTTTTCTGCATCCGCAGGATGACCTTGATGTTTGTCAGATATTTTGTCTGAAAAAAATCTTAGCACTGTTTGTGATCCAGACAAACTTTAACTTATTGCTTAGATAACGCGATATCAGCATCCTATCGGTATAATTAATCATTTTTTGGCATATTTAAGTCTTAAAATGTATGTTTATTACATACAACATTTCAAATTTAAGGCTATTTTTAAACAATGGGCACAGTTTTATGGCCAAGGCTTAGTATTTTGCTTCCTAGCAAACCAACCCTTATCAGCATCTTTTGCCGCGATGATCAAAAACGGGGGTATATTCGACACAATATTTAACCCTGTTGCTGACACTGGATGTTTTGAGAACTTTCAGAATTTCATTTGCAATAATGGTACTATCAGTGTACCAAATATGAAAACTATAACCTTTTTTTCTGGGTTGCCCTCTATATTTTACCTAATATGACTGGACTATAGTACAAACCATAACTTCCATTTAGCTATTGGGACATACCTGACTACCAGCGAGGACACACCTTCAGTCTCCCTTCGGCTCGTCTGGACAAGTTGCTCGGCCAGCAGCTTTTCGGAGACTGAAAGGAAATCCTCGCTCACCCGACTAACACAAAACGCAGGCAAGTAGCTGTCAGGTAAACAGGTCAACCGGTTTTTTCAGGTTTACCTGTTCCGGTCCAACGTGACCCCAAAATTTGGGTCCGGACGAAATATGGTCCGTCACACCACCCCTTAGGCGTCCCCACAGCTTCCGTACACAATGTCTCCAAATGTGGCTAGTTTATGTAGTGTGTGTTTCAGTGTGCTCTTTCCTATTAACACATACAGTTCTTGGACTATTTTTTCATCTACTTTCTCCCATTCCACATATGCACTTGCGGCTGGCAAGTTGAGTTTCTGGCGTTTGGCATCGAGAAGTGTACACATTTTCAATCTGAATGACCAGCATGGATGTCCTTTGCACTGTGGTTGAATATTGGCTTCGGGTTTCCAACGTCTTATTTACTGGCACAGTGCACTGCTGTTTATTTATAAAATGCTTTTTACACCCTTGTCGCTCTGTGGATCTTCATGGCGCACTCAGTAGAGATCTTCCCTCCACAATTGCATTTGAATTATACTTGTTCATTACTCCTAGTCCGTTGAGCATATGCAGTCCTGACTGGGTTGACACAACGGATTAATCATTCTCTCCTTCTTTTGGTGAATCCTGGGAGCATCTTCATTTTTGGTACTAGTGGCAAGTTTGAGTAAGTCAAGGTGAACAGCCAGCCCACAGAGCCCATACGTCTGGTCTTTCCTAAAGTCATCTGGTCTTTCTTGGATGTCCTCAGAACTACTCCCGGAAATCAATTGTATAGCAATATGTTAGTTGGAAGAAACTCTAAGTGAATAGCACACAGTAAGAAGGTTGACATTCATGGTCTTGAAAGTTATCTAACTTGTAGTATAATTACATCATGTCTTGCCTGCACAAAAACTTTGTTTCAGTATACAAACACTTGCATTTTAATGTCTTTTTTGATTGCGCGCGCGCGCGTGTGTGTTTTGTTTGTTTGTTTGTTTGTTTGTTTATGTGTGTGTTGTGTGTGTGTGTGTGTGTGTGTGTGTGTGTGTGTGTGTGTGTGTGTGTGTGTGTGTGTGTGTGTGTGTTCTTTATTTCTTCCTTCATATTTTTTCAAACGAGCTTGCCGCACAGACAATAGTATTTTAAAATTCATATTCTCGGAGGATAGTGAGGAGGGTGGCTAGACACCCTGATGGAAATGAATCAGATCCATCAAAGGGTGCCAGCTCTGGAGAGCTATCCACGGCCATCTAGGTAAGGGAATAAATCCTGACAAAAAATCCGGAGTGGAGCCCCTAAGGCAGTTGGATGGCAAACTTTGTCACCCTCTGGCAGCTCCTGCGACAGCATTGGCACCAAACCGTAACAGCTCTGCTGCTCCTTTGGATCCGTCAGAAAGATGGAGGAGGGATGTGAGGGGGGGTCACAATCTGCATGGGCAACAGCTTGTCCTCCCTTTTACAATACCCATGTTTATATCCGTCCATCCATCCACACTCACTCACTTGCACCTACGACCTGGAGAGGACACTCCAGCTTCACTACTTGCGTCGGCACAGCACAGGAATCAACAAATCCGGTGTAACGAAAAGTTCAAACTCCCCGAAGGATTTAACTCCCAGGGAGTTAAACTGTTCATATGTAAATTTTAACTCCCTGGGAGTTAAACTAGAATGACTCCCACCCTGTGCCAAAATAACTCCTTTCAGCAAAACTTCAAAATGTTCTAAAATCTTTTTTGTACAAGTCTCAACAATTTTTTGAAAACATTAAGGGGGAGCCATTTTGTACATACATCACACTTAACTCCCACCCTGTAACAGAATGACCCCCCCCCCCCCCCCCTGGGAGTTAGTCTGTACTATATCCAGATTAACTCCCGGGAGTTAATCCAGGTGTGTAAACGTTTAACTCCCTGCCCACTAAGGGGGGGGGGGGGGGGGGAAGGGGGGTCAGTTTTTCACAGTTTAGAATAACTCCCCTGGGAGTTAATGTTTACATGTGTTTTCTGACTCCCAGGGAGTTACTTTGTAACAGAGGGGGAGTTAATCTGATCATGACTAAGATGACTCCCCACCCACCTATTCCCAGATGTCTTTCTGTAAGAGAATGGAGAAATGGGATTTAATGTTCATGATCATCATCATCATAGGGAAAGGAAATGTCCGTGCTCATATTCATGTGCTCATCTATGCATGTCCGCGACATTTTACTATGCCTTTTTGTATATAATCAGTATGTAAAGCCTGTCTACATGAATTAATGGTTGATGCCTTTGGTAGAAATACTGTACCTTCAGTCTGTGCGTTCTCTCTCTCTCTCTCTCTCTCTCTCTCTCTCTCTCTCTCTCTCTCTCTCTCTCTCTCTCTCTCTCTCTCTCTCTCTCTCTCATGGAATCTATGCGACTATCAAACAGTCACCCGTAAGTGTAGGCCATTACACTCAACTGGTTTAGAAATGGAAAATTTCAATTTTTCATTGTGTCATGCCGCCAAATTAGGGAGTGAGGGGGGGGGGGGGGTTGAGAGGGTAAGGAAGGTGGGGAGAGAATGAATAAATAAAATTCAGGACACGTGACTAATTCACACAAACCAATAATATCGAAGGAAACAGCTCTACCTGACAAGTCTTGATCTGACAAGTTAGTGGAGGAATACACACACACACACACACACACACACACACACACACACACACACACACACACACACACACACACACATTTCGAAAAAAAAAAAAAATATATATATATATAAGATGCATGGGTGGTAGCGAGGTGCGGGGAGTGGTTGGTGGGTGGTGGGTGGGAGTCATTCTGGTGGTATGTCAGAATAACTCCCCTGAAGTCAAACTGAAACACAGAGGGAGTTAGTTTTTTTTATATTCTAATTTAACCCCCAGGGAGTTAAGATTTACAAATGAACAGTTTAACTCCCTAGGAGTTAAACCATTTGGGGCGTTAAAACTTTTCGTTACACCGGTGTAACGATCCATTTTAACTCCCCTCCACTTTTTAACTCCCCGGGAGTTAGAATTAGCACGTGCCAATTTTAACACCCCGGGAGTTAAAACAAACCACACCAGAATGACTCCCCCCCCCCCCCCCCTGTTTTAGATTAACTCGCCCACCCCAAAACATTCAGTTTTATGCGTTAGTCATGATATGAGAAATAAACATTTAATATACACCCCCCTCCCTCCCTCCCTCCCCCTCTCTCTGTCTGTCTGCCTGTCTGTCTGTCTGTCTGTCTGTCTGTCTCTCTCTCTCTCTCTCTCTCTCTCTCTCTCTCTCTCTCTCCTCTCTCTCTCTCTCTCCCCCCCAACTTTCTTTCAGTCTCTCGCTCACTCTCTCACTCTCCTTGTTTGTCTGTCTGCCTTTTTGCTTGTCTGTCTGTTTGTCTCTGAATCTCTCTCCCTCTCCCTTTGCTTGTGTCTCTGTCTGCCTGTCTATTTGTTTATCTATCTCAGTGTCTCTGTCTCTAGTGTCCCCCCCAGTCCCCCTCTCTCTGTCTGTCTGTCTGTCTGTTTTTCTTTCTTTTACTCCCCCACCCATTCTCTCTCTCTCTCTCTCTCTCTCTCTCTCTCTCTCTCTCTCTCTCTCTCTCTCTCTCTCTCTCTCTCTCTCTCTCTCTCTAAATTTCAAAAAAGTTCTTCCCCAGATTGTGCAACCTAGAGTCCAAGACTCTTTCCGTGGACCTGTCGTCTCTCGTGGCCCATCCCAACGTCCCTCAGTTTCTTCCTTAGACCACGGTAGGGGGAGAGTCCCATTTTACAGCAATACCCAGTACCGCTCACTACCCTACCCTTCGGTGAATGTGCGAGTTCCCCCACTAGCTTCCTCTTCCCACTTCCCCCAGTTACCCTCCCATAATGGCCAGGTCAACTGTGGCAGGACCTATCCAATACAGACTGGATATCCACGTGATCAGGTCCCTTTAGAGAGGTTGGAACGTGACACTGACGAAATGACTTTTCCCTCCTTAGTTAACCAGTCTAAAGATAGTAGACCTATTAATGCTTCTAACGATGCTTCTTCAGCATTCCCCCATTCCCACCACTCCTTCCCCAGACAAAATTACACAGCTCCCTACTCTGTCTATCCCAGAACCCCACTCCATATCCATACTTGCCCTATGAGCCTGGAGGAGCCCCTTGCCAAGACAGTATATTGGTTCGGGTGGTTCTAACTACTTATCCACACAACAGGGTGTATACTATGACACCCGAAATAGGCCACCACCCAGGAATCCCCAATACCAGTATGCCAACCATTTAAACATGGCACCACTGATGGCCTACCAGCGTGGTCTTCAGCGATCTATACCAGCCTGGTAGACAAATACCCCATTTATCAAACCTAATGCTCATATGATCTACCCCATAATGGAATTGCTGGTAATGTGTGAATTAAAGTTGTTTTTTCATGTTCGTATGACCATTTGTTCTTTATTTATTTATTATTGTTATGTAGTCTCCGATCGTTGAAGGGACTCAAGTCGTCAGTAGATTTGAAGTTTGTTAGTATGAACGGTCCTGCTTGCACGGGTGGGGGCAATGATGATATTGGATCGTGGTGCTTCTCCTTAGAAATTGTGTGGCCTTGTTGGTGTGAAAGCTTTCTTTATAAATATTTGCATTATATTGATTATTGAACTTTAGATTACTTTTCTCCGTAGTTAAGTGCACTATTTTTTGCTTGAGATTTCTCTACTGCATGTTTGTTTGTACGTCATTTTGATTCCTACTCGTTGATTTATAATTGCTATTGTCCTGCTGTTAATTATGGACAATATCAATGCCACCAAATGGCTAAGTAAACCTGGATTTAAGATAGGATATCTTAATGCTTGCCATTTGATAAACAAAATATCAGAGTTACCTTCTATTTTGTCTAATTCTAATGATTGTTTTCATGTTTTTGGGTTTTCTGAATCGCGACTAAGTAATGTAATATCTGACAGTGTACTCTCGATTCCTGGTTACAATATAATCCGAAGAGATGCTGCCGTGAAATTCGAAACTGGTTTGATAACGTATGTTCATCAATCTGTAAATTATAGGGTCATAAATATGTTTAATAGATTCAATATTGAAAGTATTTGGATTGAAATTCGCCTAAAAGGGACTAAACCGTTTTTAGCCGGTTTCATATACAGAAACCCAGAAGAGAGGGTAGAGTGGTCACAACGTTTCGAACTCATGATGGAAGATGTTTTGAGTTATTCTACGGAAGTTGTCCTGCTAGGCGATTTCAATATTGACTTACTGAAGCCCCACGAAACATGGAAAAGATGTTATGGATTATTTAACCTGAAGCAATTAATAAACACCCCTACTAGGAAAACGCCACAGTCTGAAACAATAATAGACCACATTTACGTCACTTGCCCCACTAACATAATAGAAACTTCTGTTCCAGTCCATGGCCTAAGCGACCATTTCCCAGTATGCTTAACCTGGTCAAAGAAAGGCATAAAAATTCCCAGATGTGGTCATAAATGTATATCGTTTCGCTCCTATAGAAACTTTACTGAGGAAGAGTTCCTGTCTGACTTAAGCATGGCAAACTTTACAGAGGTTTACCAACATACAAACCCGGATAAAGCATTATCAATATGGTATACAATTTTCATGTCCGTGTTTGATAAACATGCCCCCCTAAGAACCAAGCGGGTCAAATACATAGAAAAACCACCATGGTTGAATGCAGAAATTAATGTCGAAATCCAGACTCGCGAGAAGCTATTGCAAGACACTGGCAAAGACGATAACTTCAAGAAACAGCGAAACAAAGTAACCGCAATGAAACGACGCGCTCGAAAAAAGTATTTTAATGACTTGATTAAATCTAAAAGTGATACGAAATCAATTTGGAAAGCTATAAACCAACTATCAGGGAAAAAGTCTTTAGTAACAGCCCCTTGTAGTGATAATCTCTCTGCCGAAAAGCTGAACAAACATTTCACAACTGTTGCCCAACGAGTTGTCACGACAGACAACTCACAGTCAAACGATCTGTTGTTGTTAAAACATTTTTGTGATTCAAAAATCATATACACAAAACTTCAGTTCCCATTCATTAGTGTGCACGAAATTTTCAAAGAACTATCATCTTTAAAACAGTCTCGTTCACGGGGTTTGGATGGACTTGACAGCAAAATCTTGAAGATATCTGCACCCATTATTTCGGAACACATTACATATGTTTACAATCTCTGTCTTGAAAATTGTTGTTATCCACAAGTATTTAAGGATGCCAAAGTGCTGCCGATTCATAAGGCTGGTGATCTTTCGGACCCATCCAATTATAGACCAATTTCTATTTTATCTGTTCTGTCCCAAACCTTTGGAAAAACACATTAAATGTAATCTTCAGGCACATTTCACCAAATATGATCTATTTACCCCAATCAGAGTGGATTTAGAGCCAGTCATTCCTGCCACACCATGCTCACAAACTTAATAGAAGAATGGCATTTGAACATAAACAATGATTTATTCACTGCTGCTGTCTTTGTTGATTTTGCAAAAGCATTTGATACCATTGATCATGATCTTTTATTTAGAAAATGTATCTTATATGGACTTACCTCAGACTCAGTAAACCTCCTGTCATCTTTTTTGAACAATAGAAGACAAGCAGTATTTCAAGATTCCATTATGTCACCTCTTATGACGGTGAAATATGGTATTCCTCAAGGATCTATTTTAGGTCCTATTCTGTTTTCTATTTATGTTAACGATTTACCACTTCATGTAACGTCGTCTACTGAACTGTTTGCTGATGATACTACCCTTTATAATAAAGATAAAAGTCCGGAAAGAGTGTGCTGCAACATGCAGAAAGATTTAGATAAATTAGTTAGTTGGACCGAAGCAAATCATATGGCTCTTCACCCTCTCAAGTCAAAGTTCATGTTAGTTACCACCAGACAGAAAAGACAAAACATTAAAACCAGCCTGCCAAGCCTTAAAATTTATGACAAAGCATTGGAAGAAGTCGAATCGCACAAATTGCTAGGTCTTACTCTTGATAATAACATATCTTGGTCTAGCCACATATTTTTACTTTGTAAAAAACTGTCCAAGAAAGTGTTTCAGCTAAATAGAATAAAGCATTTTCTTGATGAGCATACTCGAAAGATATTTTTCCATGCATACATCCAACCGGACATAGACTATGCTTAAAGCTTGCTGGGATTTGGCAAGTAAAAACTCCTTAAGACCACTTGAGAGCTTATACAGACGTTCTCTCAAACTTATTCTGCTCAAATCATCGTCCCTCCTACCCAGTGATTACAAATACTTAGGTATTCTTCCCTTTGGGTTTAAATGCCGCTTTAATAAAGCTAATTTTATGTACAAAATTATAAATAATTTAACGCCGTCTTATCTCCATAGAAAATTCATTGTAAACGATATTCGTAGCAAACGTACTATTTTCACCCCACGACCTAGGACTAACCTCTTCATGACCTCCCTTACTTACTCGGGTGCCAGACTTTGGAATGAATTGTCCGATCATCTTAAGAACAGCTGTAGCTTGATATCTTTCAAAAAGGCTTACCACAATACCTTATGGAAACACCTTTAAAATGCCGGCATGGTTTCGATTTCTAGGACCTTTTCCCCAGTCCTAGTCAAATGGCCATTTTCCGCTCAATAAAACATGGTTGTAAGTTGGTTTTTTGTTTTTTTGTTTTTGTTTTTGTTGAGGGCATGGTGTAAAGAAGCTTGACAGCTTATCAGTTTACCCGCAATAAAATATTCGTATTCTCTCTCTTTCCATTCCCCCCCCCCCCCCCCCTTGCCCTAATTATTTTGTTTTCTTCTTGTGGTTATTGGTAGTGATGGTGGTGGTGTTTATTGGTTCTTTTTTCTTCTTACTTCTTTTGTCAAAGGTTTTCATGCAAGCAATTGTTGCATTTTTTCATGTGTGTTGTTTTTTTGCTTTTTACTATATATTGATTTTTCCTTGCCCAGGGGGCTGGATGTGAAAGGCACCCATGCTTGGTCCACTGCCCTCTTGAAGTGGAATTCGTTCTCTCTCTCTCTCTCTCTCTCTCTCTCTCTCTCTCTCTCTCTCTCTCTCTCTCTCTCTCTCTCTCTTCATTTACCCCTAACCTACCCCTTGGCCTTTTCCTTCCCTGTTTCCTTCCCCTTGTTCGCTATGTTCACGCGTTTCTCTATTGTGTTCGTTTGTCAATGGTGTGGACAATAGCTAATTTGTATTGAACTGTACAAGATCATGTTATACTTTGTTCTTTTTATATGCATTTGCATTAATTTGATCTTTAAATGCATTAATTTGATCTTTAATTTGTTTTTCTTTCCTTTTGCCCCAGGGCTGGGTGGAAAAAAGCATTTGTATTGCTTATCTCATTACCCTGATAAAATAAAATTTCGTTCGTTCGTTCGTTCGTTCCTTCTCTCTCTCATCCTCTCTCTCTCTCTCTCTCTCTCTCTCCTCTCTCTCTCTCTCTCTCTCTCTCTCTCTCTCTCTCTCTTTCTGTGCATGCTTCTAGTCAGTTTTGTTTACTTTCATTAGTGTTTATCAAAGACAGATTGGATTAATAGGCTTTTATGTTAGCCTGAGATCTTTATCCTTGTCAAGTGAAGTTTTCATGTGTCATGTGTCAAGTGTCTCTCTGCAGTGTGGTGTGTGTGGGGGGGGGGGGGGGGGGGGGGGGGGGGGGCAGTCCTGGCATAAGGCCAGAATGACTCCCCCTTCTATTTTTTAACTCCCCGGGAAGGGGGCGAGAGACTGAAAGAAAGTTGGCGGGGGGGGGGGGGGGGGGGGGGGGGGGGGGGGGGGGGGGGGGAGGAGAGAGAGGAGGAGAGAGAGAGGGAGACAGACAGACAGACAGGCAGACAGACAGAGAGAGGGGGAGGGAGGGAGGGAGGGAGGAAGAGAGGGAGGGGGTGTATATTGAATGTTTATTTCTCATATCGTGACTAACACATAAAACTGAATGTTTTGGGGTGGGGGAGATAATCTAAAACAGGGAGGAGTTAAAAAGTGGAGGGGAGTTAAAATGGATCGTTACACCGGTTTTAAATCAGCGCTCAATTGACGTAGAGCGCGACGCCAGGGGTTGCTTCTGATGTTGGGAGAGATCTTCTCGTCTGACTGGAAAGCTTTTGCTAGCCTGAGCTGGGCAGCCCCCAGCCATTAAGGATCCTCAAGCATAGTCTCAAAGATTATCCTCTTCATTTATACTGTTTACTTAATGATCTTAGTTTTTCAGTAACATTTCCTTAACAACACTTTCTTTTCGTTTCCCTTCTCTGCCATTCGCTGGCTGCTTTGGGGTGCTGTTGGATTCCGTTTTTTGAACCCTTGTTTGGGGGAATACTGTAGAATTGTAGACTGTGGTATATCTCTATTTGATGCCAAAAGAG
>CM065728.1:35002654-35012654 GCA_033310375.1 Conus canariensis
ATTCATCGTTTGGATTGCGATTGTTGTTTTCTGTCCACCAGGTTTGGAGACCTATAAAGCCCTTACTCTGTTGTTTCAGGAACCCGTTTTCCCACACAACTTATTAGCTGTCAGCGTCTCCCCAAAATGTGCTCAAACTCATTATCACCATTCACACACACACAACACACACACACACACACACACACACACACACACACACACACACCACACACGCACGCACGCACACACATAAACAAAATATGGCACATACTTTTATTTCTTGTAATGGTTGTTCATGTTACCATTGTCATGTTGTTGTTGTTGTTGCTGTTGTCGTTGTTGTCTTTGTTGTTGATGGTTTATTTTCGTTTCGTCTGAGTTTCTTTTCGTTCGCGTTAACTCGCTTGTGCGTGTATGCGAGCGCACACACACACACACACACACACACACACACACACACACACACACACACACGCGCGCGCGCGGGCGCGCACGCACGCACGCACGTACGCACGCACCACACACACACACACATGCACAGAGAGAGAGAGAGAGAGAGAGAGAGAGAGAGAGAGAGAGAGAGAGAGAGAGAGATTATGACATTCATGCTGGTTAAAATTTTACTGTCAAACTATTCAAACGCAGTTAACACACTTTAACTTTAATTGTTATCATATTTAGTAGTAGTAGTAGCATCATCATCATCATCATCAATTTTCTTATTAATGTTGTTGGTGTTTCATATGAAAGTATATACACCCAATAAAGCCAATGCCCAATGCATTAACAATCAACAGCCCCATTTAACAAATCCTCCAAGTGCCGGGCGTGCAGGACAGCCTCGCACCCTGGAGTGGACACACGTTGGCCACTGTCTGCAGCACAGGACAAAATCAAAAAGACCACGAAAACAACAACAAACGAAAAAGACGAAAAAGAAAATCGTGGAAGACCGCAGGTAAGTTCAATGACCTCAATATGATTAGTGAAGGATTCGGGTGCAGCGGGTTGTCTCCAGCAGCGGGAGTTTTCATTGGGTTCCGTTGGTAACTATCATTAGTCAGCATCCCCAGCCAATAAGTGGCTAACCTCTATCTATCTGCTTGTTGAACGGGGGCCTGGAGGATTTGGAACAAAGCAATGAATAAAATGCAAATTTTACAGCTGTTTAAACTGAAAACAAAGAGAGAAAAGAAGGGAAATGGCCACTACTGCGCTTGTTTGAGTAGGACATGAGAACCGTGAGTCCAGGCATTTTTAGGACATACAATGGGTTGACAACAGTACCATCATAATTATGGACAAAAAGGAGGATAGAGAACCGATATTACTGGATTTCAGGACATAAAACACTTAGTAAGGTAGTGTCACAAAAGTGCAGGAATCTGTGTGTGTGTAGTAGTAGTAGTAGTAGTAGTAGTAGTAGTACTTTAATTTAACGTCTCTTCACCCTCAAGTGACATTAGACAAAAAAAAAGCATGTGAGAGTTTAAAGTGTTGAGTGTTTTTGAGTAAATGCAACATCAATGCCATACTAATGTTTTGGATTCTACAAACATAAATAATCTCAACATTACCAACAACTATCAAAGAAAAATACCAACAGAACTAGAATGCAAAGTTTCTGAAAACAACTTAAGAAGATCAAGGTCATTAACTATTTTCTGTAATGTTATCGGATTTCGATGGTTGAGCGCAGTGCCTCCTTTTTTGAGCATTTGAGCTTTGATGGCAGGACAGTACAGAAGCAGATGATTCGTAGACATTTGACTCCCACAAACACAAATAATATCTTTACAAAATTTTGTTTTGAGAGCGTTTAGACGAATCTTAAACATCAAAGACGTAACTGATCTGGATTTGATTTGACTTAAACTCTCAATTATTATCCGAATGCAGTGTATCACTAGCTTTTACACAATTATGTGAATATTGTATATCTGAGGTCTTCAACTTGTCAACAAAATTATCTTTTGCTAACTTGTCAAAGTATTTATAATATTCATGTAGATCTAGCTTAACATTAAGTTTAATTGTCCCTGCAGCATTGCGTGCTGCACTCTCGGCTGCTTGATCTACCTGTTCATTAGAGAGAATTCCACAGTGAGATGGAATCCAATAAAAAGTAACACTGATATATTTGCTTGCTAAGTGATGTATTAAGTGCTTGATTTCGTGTGTCATTTCAACCCGTGTCTTGGTATTTTGACCTTTGATAGCATATAATACTGATTTTGAATCCACACAAAATAATACTTTGCATGCATTTAAAGGTAACTCTTTAATGTGATGTAACGCCATTAAAATGGCTATTAATTCAGCAGTGAAAATGGAATAATGCCTACCAATATTATAACGTTTTAATGTTTTCAAGGAAGGAATAAAACATGCTGATCCTGCACTGCCGTTTTCTATTACAGACCCGTCTGTGTAAATCTTGTTATAGTCAGTATACTTGTTTTCAATGCTTATGTTTACTAAATTTTTCAAGATATTTGGAGATTGATTTTTGTTTAAATTTGTATCATCAATGTCAAAAGCAGGTTTAATATGCTCCCAGGGTGCTACTGGTGAAACAGGTGGCTTAGTGGCTATTTCTTTGTGTTTTAATTCTTTAGAATTGATTATATCAGTGGCATAGGAATTGATTGATTGTAAAGAGTGTATTGTTTTAGCTCTTTTAGCAAAATCTTTCGCGGAGTCTAATCTAATTTCTTCCTTACAAAATGTATCAAAAGCAAAAGACTTTACTATAAATTTAGCGCAAGAATTTTTCCTATTGTCATCTAGAGGAAGAACACCCGCTTCTTTATAGGATCCTAGATTGGAAGCATGTATTGGTACTCCAAGTGCCAGTTTAACAGCTTTGCAGGCTATGCTTTGAAGTTTGGATAATAGGTGTTTGGGGGCATTAAAGAAAACTTCTTGGGCATATATTAAACGAGATCGAACAAGTGAGTTTGCAAGACATAAAAGTGCTTTAGTATCTTGACCCCAACGTTGTTTACTAATAATTTTGAGAAAATTTAATGCTTTTCGTGCTTTATCAAGTGTGTGTGTGTGTGTGTGTGTGTGTGTGTGTGTGTGTGTGTGGTGTGGGGTGTGGTGTGTGTGTGTGTGCGTGTCGTCATTTCCTATCAACCGAAGAAGAGTCTTGGTGGTGTATGCTCTGTCTTTTTTGTTTCATTGTGTAGCAACAGTGCCGTGTCTCCATCTGAAAGTTGTGGACCTACCTGGTTTGTGTGGTGCCTGTCTGTGGGAGGCGGTGTTTTGGTTTTCGTTGCGTCGTTTCGTTTGGGTTGTTCGTTTTGTGTCTTGTGCGGGACGGTCTTCGCCTTGTTGCCGTGGCCTTGAGGTGGTGGTCTGGCGCTGTTGGCTGTGGTCCCTTTCTGGACTGTTGAACGGGCCGGGGCTGTTCCGTTGGGATTGCGGGGGTCTCTGGTGGTCGGTTTGTGTGCCATCGTTGCTGTATCGCCGTGGATTGTGCCGGGTCGTCGGCGTTTTTCTTCTCGAGTGGCCGGACTGGGTTTTGTTGCTTGGCAACACCGTCCGTCCGGCTGATGGAAGGGGAATCGGCCTCATCCCCTTCTGCCGTTGGGGTGGCGGCGCCGTTCCGCGTCCTCCGCTGACTGTGTGCTGTGGGTGGGTCTTGCGTGGTTTGTGGCCGCGTGGGACCTACTGAGACTGCCTGAATTTTCCAAATCGTGCTTCTTGTTTGTGACGTCTTTTTTTCTCTACGTCTCACTGATATTGACGTCATTAACACAGCAAAATTTGCGTGTGCTGTCGTGTTTTCTTTCGTTACCTGGTTTTGTGTTACCTTGGTAACACCGCCTGTGTGACAGACACAATCGCCCTCATCCCTTTTGCCGTCCAGATGACTGCGGCGCTTCGCGTCCTCCGCTGACTGCTGTACCTTGTGGAAGCGGGTCTTACGACCTGCTGAAACTTCGACGGCAGTTTCAAATCATTCTTCTCGTTTATGACGTCTTTTTTGTTTACCCCTCGTCTCACAGATCTTGACGTCATTATCACAGCGAAAGTTGCGTGTGCTGGCGTGTTTGCTTTCTTTTTTCTTGACATGCTGGATTCTCCCGTCTACAATCAAGTCAGTGTGTGGTGCTGTCTAACTTCTCCCACCTCTTCTATCTCTTAAAATCCAAATTGTGTCATGTTCTAATACCAAAATCAGATTTCATTGATACCTCTCAAGCCTGTTAATTTGACTTGTACATTTTTAGATAGAGTAGATACAGGACAGCGCTGCACAATCAATTTTCCTAATTGATTATGTTTTCATCTAAATAGTATTTACTTTAAAGGTCGACAGTCTGGGACTGGATTATTTGAAAAGACCTCTCTTTGTTTAAAACCCCCCCTAAACTAACGTGTTATATATAAATATATATTAATCATTTCTATCCAGACTCATACCATGTATGCTGTTTATTATTTCTATCAAACCCATACCATATAGTACTAGTCATAATTAGTGATGGGTTCCCGTATACTATCACTGTAGCGTTTGGTGTTGGACCTTCTGTTTGTTTGTTAGCTTGTTTGCTTTAAGTGTTGTTGTTGCTATTGTTGTTGTTGTTGTTGGTGGTGGTGGTGGTGGTGGGTGGTGTGTGTGTGTGTGTGTGTGTGGTGTGTGTTGTGTGTGTGTTTCTAATCTAGTCACCTAAAGTAACTCCCTCCCAAACTCACCCCTCCTTCATTTCCTACTCACCCCTACCCCTTTCCCGCCGCACCCTTGCCCCCCATCCCCCTAGTTTCTATTTTTTTTCCCCCACAAAAAAGAAGAAGAAGAAAAAAAAAAGGATCCTGCATGGCGTCTCCAAGCTCAGTGCAGTTATTAAATGAAAAGGAATTTGGTTGTCTGAATGATCTCAAAGTTTCACAACTTAAAAGAATCTTAGTTGAAAATAATCTTCCTAAACATGGCAAGAAAAAGCATCTTATTAATAGAATAAAATCTAAGCTTGGTGAGGGAAAAAACAGTTGTCCTGAAGAAGAATGTGCTGTTGATACCTCTTTAAAAACAGCAAAATCGTCACAATCTTGCTCTGTTTTATCGCCAGATGTATCATGCGCAAATTCGTCCACATCATCATCCCCTGTCCCAGCAACTGTTGATGTGAACACATCTTCCACAAATCCCAACTTTTCTCCAAAGAAATCATTTTCTTTTCGCTTTCCAGTACTTCTGGAAGATACGAAGAAAGGATCTGCCACACTGAGTGGTCTGGGCATTTTGAGCAAAAAGCTTTGGGTCAACTCCATTGGACCCATAGCCGGTCAGAAACAGCTCTCCTCAGGCAGGTGGTTGATCGGTTGTACTTCCGCCGATCAACAAAATCGACTACAAAAAACAACCAATTTGTCAGGAATTTTAATAAAATGTTCTGTACCTGAGGTTTTCACCGAAGGTGTGGTAAAGCCAATTCCTCTTGACATCAGTCTTTCTGACATTAAGAAAGAACTGAGTCATGTTTCTTCTGTTAAAAGACTTCCCAATAAAGATGGAAGTGAATCAAGAGCCATAAAAATCACTTTCTCTACATCAACACTGCCAAAAGAAATATGTATTGGGTTCCAGTGTTTCTCTGTTGATCCTTTTGTACCACCTGTCTATCGTTGTACTAGGTGCAACAGACTGGGGCACACAAAGTCTGCGTGTCGGGCTAAGCCGACTTGTGGAAGATGTGGTCACAATGACATGTCTTGGAATCGTGTACCAGGGCCAAACATAGTATAAACTGTTCTGGAGATCATTCAGCCTCTTACCTTGGATGCCCGGAATATAAATTACGTGTTTTGGCCGGTAAGCTAAAGTCTTCCAACCACATGCCATATTCTGAGGCTCTCAGACAAATCACAGTTCAAAAGAGCAAAGGAGAGGTAAAGGTGCAGGAATTAAAAGAAGACCCCAGGGTGCCGGGAAACGATAATTCAATTAAAGCTAATAACCACATCAAGTCTTATTCCTCGGTTCTGAGTCAAGGAATGATGAAGACTAATCAACAAAACCCGCTGCCCACTTCTTTGGATTCTGGCCCCCCTTCAATCTGGGGCACACGTATTTTACCAGCTCATACTAATAGTTCAAATCAAACTAGTATTGCTGTCACAAATCAGACAAGTATAGGACAGACATCAAAAATTTCGAAAACATCTGTGCCAACTTCTCTTAAAGAAAAGTCTGACTCTTCAAGTTCGTTCAAAAAACAATCTGTAAATTTTGATCTTGAAAAGATTTTAATGTATCTTGAAAATCTCTCAGTGAAATGTCTGACCATACTAACAAAATTTTCTGATGTCATGACTTCGTCAATCATTGAATTGAAAACAATTCTGTCCAATGCCTGTCTGAACTCCAAATGAACGTACAAAGAGAAGTTCTGTCAAACGTTATCCGTTTTTGGTGTTCTCTGTTGCTGGTATTCTCAGTTATAGTCCTTTTCCTTACGAATAACATGATGTGTATGAGGCCTGAACAAGTCAAACCTACTGGTATTTGCTCGTTTCTACAATTGAATTGTAGAAGTAAGTGCAATTTTGTATATTTGGAAAATTTTTTGCAGAAACGTTCTTTTGACGTAGTTGTGCTTCAGTCATTGAATTGCCACAAAAATGACTTACCCAAGTTAAACGGATTCTTCTACCCACCTGTTATAGATGAGGTAAAAGCCAACGTTAAAATAAAAGTTGCTACATATGTAGCTTGCAATCTTATGTATCAACCGTGCAAAACACCGTGTTCTTCAATAGATAAACGTTTATATTCTTGCTGTATAGAAATTAAGGTTGATGGTAAATATTTCAACATTTTGAACTGTTATTATCCGGATGGAGTGTCTAAAGGTGAAGCTGACTGGATAATGGATTTAGACTGCTCTAGACAATGGGTTATTCTTGGCGATTTTAATTCCCACCACGCTTTGTGGTCCGAAAATCCCAATAATATTGTTAACAACAACGAATACCTTGCCAGTACAATAATCAACGCCAACTTAACCATTTTAAATGACGGCTCTATAACAAGAATTGCTGATCGATCAGATCAGCGTTGCTCATCGATAGATTTGTCTTTAGTTTCCCCAGACATAAACCCTTTGTGTACTTGGCAGGTTCATCAAATACCGTTAGGCAGTGATCATCTCCCTATTGAAATCCAACTTCTAGTGAGCCCTGAAAAAAACAATCTACAATTCTGAATGCACTAAATATAATGAAGATAAGGCTAATTGGGCGCTTTTCAATCACATTTTGACAGCAGGTTCGTCTTTTCTAAATTTCAATCAAAATACAGTGTTAGAGGAAGGTTTGGAAAATTGTTATTTTGAATTAAGAAAACTTATACTTAAGGCTGCAGATTCTGCAATCCCAAAAGTCAAATTAAAGAATCATCCAAAGAAAGCGTCAAACCCTTGGTGGAATATTGCGTGTGAAGTCGCCGTGGGTGCGAAAACTAAGGCCTTCAAAAGCTGGATGATAAGCCGTCATACGCAGCCTAAAAGTAGAGTGGAACAGTTACACGCTGAATACAAAAAAGCTAACACCAATAGTAACAAAGTTGTTGCTTTTGCAAAGCAGCAATATTACAAAAACTTAGTCATCAACTGTTCCAAACACCCAAACGATAGCGCTTTACTTTGGAAAGAAATTAGAAAATCTAAGGTTCTTTTCATCTCCCAGATCCTGTTTTGATTGAAAACGATAAAATCTATAAAACAAACGAGGAGAAAGTTGAATTATTTGCTGACACTTTCGCAGCAATGAGTCAGACTGAACATCTGCCTAAAGAAGAGCAAGAACGAAGAAGAACTATTGAAAACGAAGGGAGAAACATTGAACCACATGACAATGACAACACGTTATATATTAATAAAAGTCTAACAATGGAGGAGCTTCTGTACTCACTTCGCCGTCTAAAATCTGGTAAAATTGCGACAGGATTTGATCCCATTTCTTACAACATGATAAAGCATTTTCCACAATGCTTTTTGAAAAAATTATTAGAGTTCTTCCAATTATGCTGGAATTCTGGAAAGCTGCCAATGGCTTGGAAGAAAGCAACAGTTGTACCTATCCATAAACAAGGAAAATCAAAAAGAAAATCTTCTAATTTTCGACCCATTTCTTTGACTCCTCACATTGGAAAACTTTTTGAGAGGATAATGAAATTCAGATTAGAACATTTCCTTGAAAAGAATGGGATTTTGCTAATATTTCAAGCTGGTTTCAGAAAAGGGAGGGGTGTCACTGATCATGTTAGTCTTTTAGCTTCACACGTCAAAAAAGCTTTGGCTAAGCGACACTCTACTTTAGCCACGTTTTTTGATATTCATAGAGCGTACGATTCTGTTTGGCATTTTAAATTATTGTCCAAGGCTCATGAAATTGGGATTAAAGGTCGTTTCCACATGTTTTTACAATCATTTTTATCTGGAAGAACGCTACAAGTAAAACTAAATGGTGTGCTGTCAAGTACAAGATATGTTAACATGGGTGTCCCTCAAGGAAGTGTCATTTCTCCAATCCTCTTCTCATTGATGCTTTATGATCTTAATCAGATTGACACGAAAAGGGCAACTTTAGCTGCTTATGCAGATGATATTGCAATGTGGAAAAATGTAAATTGTAATTTTACAAAAAACAAAATCAAGCGTAATAAAATTGTTGAACAGTTTCAATTTGCTTGTAAACTTGTTAATTACTTGAATTCAAACGGTTTTAACTTATCAACGGACAAATCGGTTTTTATTATATTTACAAAGAAAAATATCGATTTTGAAGGTAGGGACGCTGTAAAAGTACAAATAGGTGATTCTTTCATTTTCCCAAGTAAGCAAGTAAAATTTCTAGGCGTTATTTTTCACTATAAATTATTTTGGTGTAAACATATAAATCATCTCGTGGAAAAGGCAAGAAAGAAAATTGCGTTACTGCGAGTCCTAACTGGAATCCCTCTAATAAATTATGGATCTAATCTTATCCATGTCGCCTTAGGGACAGTTCGTTCGATTGTAAGTTATGGTCAAGAAGTATTTTTCACTGCACCAAAGACAGATTTACATAAGTTAACTAGTATTGATTCCTTAGCACTTAAAATTGCTTTGGGGCTTCCAAGATGGGCATCAATTGATATGACTTACAGAGAGGCAGGAGTTTTGCCTTTAAATGAACATAGGATGCTCTGTGCTTGTAGCTACTCAGCACGAGCAAGAACAGTCCCTAACTCAGTTACTTCTGAACTTGATGAAAGCACCTACGTTTCTAGAGAGATACGGAATAAAAAAAAGCATATACTTCATTGTCTGATTATGTATCTCCTCTTTTACATGCATGCAACTTTTCGCTTGACAACATTGTTAAAATGACCAAATACCCTTTCCCCCTTTGGTTGATGAAGCAAGCAGATTTTTTCTATTCCTATGGTAATATTACTAAAAATGAGAATCCACTTTTGCTTGCTTCTCTTGTTAAAGAATTGATTTACACTGAATATGAATCTTATCTGCATATTTTCACTGATGGTTCAGTTTCGTGTACTTCTGAGGTTGGTGCTGCTTTCGTGATACCTTCCCTTAACATTGAAAAAAGATTTCATATTACCAAAGGTTGTTCTATTTTCACTGCTGAGTTATTTGCTCTTATGAAAGCTATTAATTTCATTCTTGATGTGCAAGTCTTACCAGAAAGAATACTGATTTTGTCAGATTCCAAGTCTGCTTTAACGGCTTTACACCTTCAAAATACATCAAGTCGTCCTGATCTCGTCAGTGAAATTTTATTTTCAATTCACCAGTTAATGATGCGAGGTTCCAAAATAACATTATTATGGGTACCCGGTCACTGCGATCTTCGAGGGAATGAACTGGCTGATACCTGTGCAAAAGAGGCTTCAATGTGCAAATCGAGTACAGTTTTATGTGATATTCCTTATTCGGTTCTTGAAATAAACAATATTCTGACAAAAGCACCTTGGGACCAAAGAAGAACACAGTACATTGAA
>CM065728.1:35015154-35035154 GCA_033310375.1 Conus canariensis
ACTGAAGTGAAACACATCAACCTACCCACCCAAAGCACAATCATCGGAACATGGAATGTTCGCACCCTTTATGCCTGTGGCAAGCTACAAGTACTTACCCACGAACTGAAGCGCTATCGCTGGGATATCATAGGACTATGCGAAGTCAGATGGACTGGCTTCGGTGAAACAACAACAGAAGAAGGACATAAGATCTGGTTCTCTGGAGAAGAGAAGAAACATGAGTACGTGGTGGCCTTCATCGTACGGAAAGAAATTGCAGGCAGTGTCATCAGCTGCACACCCATTTCAAGCAGACACATTTCCATCCGTATCTCTGCAAAACCCCATAACCTGAAGATAATCCAGGCCTATGCTTTAACGTTAGACCATGACGACGAGGAAATCGAGGAGTTCTACGAGCAGATTGACTCCATCATAGCAACAGTGCCAAAGAAAGATATCCTCATAATCCAGGGAGACTGGAATGCCAAGGTTGGCCCAGATGCTTACTTGAATTGGGCAGGAACAGCAGGGACATTTGGCATTGGGGAAACCAACGACAAAGGCCTTAGACTGCTGGAGTTTGCCAAAAAGCCATCGACTTACCCTAGCCAGCACTCTCCACCCACACAAGCTGTCCATAATCACAACCTGGCACTCACCAAATGGGCAAGTTCACAAACAAGTAGACTTCATTCTGGCCCCACAACGCTACAAGTCCAGCATCAACAAAGCAAAAACAAGAACATTCCCAGGCGCTGACATTGGCAGCGATCACGATCTGGTCCTGGCAACCTTCAAGCTCAAGTTAAAATGTAAGCGTTGTCCAAAGAACCCCGCATTCGCTTTGACCTAGAGAAGTTGAAGGACCCCGAAATAGCAGAGGTGTTCCAGGCTCAAGTAGGCGGGAAGTTTGCTGCCCTCAACTTAGTGGACAGCGATGTAGACACCCTTGCTAATAACATCAAAGAGGTGCTAACTACAACAGCTGAAGAAGTTGTGGGAAAGAAGCAGAAGAAGATCCAGCCTTGGGTCACAAACGAGGTCTTAGATCTATGTGACAAGAGGCGGGAACTAAGAGGAAGGAAACACTCCAGCGACGAAGCCAGGATGCAGTACCAACAGGTGAACAGAGAAGTCAGGAAGAAGATGAAGACAACCGAGGAAAATCGGATAGAGGAGCAGTGCGAAGCAATCGAGAAAGGCGTGGAAGCAGGGAACAGCAAAGAAGCTTACAACACACTCAAGACCATCACTAAGACTAACCAGACAAGATTAGCGGTCATCGAAGATAAGGATGGCAAGCTACTGACAGAGAATGAAAAAGTCCTGAAGAGGTGGACAGAATACTGTGAGGGCCTCTACAATTACCAGCTCAACCCGGACACATCCATTTTGCAGGACAACCAACGACCCGCAGACAGTGAGAACGGTCTCCAAGTACTGAAGGAGGAGGTTGAGGCCGCGATACAGAGTCTGAAGCCAGGGAAATCCCCAGGAGTGGACAATGTCCCAGCTGAGCTTGTGAAATACGGAGGGAAAGAGACCACAGAGGCACTAACAATGCTTTGTCAGAAGATTTGGACAGAAAAGAAGTGGCCAACAGAGTGGACCCAGTCATTGGTGATTCCCTTACCCAAGAAAGACAACCTCAAACAATGCCAAAATTACAGGACTATAAGTCTGATCAGCCACCCCAGCAAAGTCATGCTTCGCATCATCCTCAACCGACTGAAATCCAAGGCTGAGGAACTGCTATCAGAAGAACTAGCAGGTTTTAGAAGAGGGTGGAGCACTGTGGAACAAATTTGCAACTGCCGAGTCCTGATTGAAAAGCATCTACAACACCAAAAGGACCACTTCCACAACTTCATTGACTTTAAGAAAGCATTCGACCGGGTGTGGCGCAACTGCCTATGGCAGTTTCTCAGAGACTTCAACATGATGAGAGGCTCGTCCAAGTCATCCAGGCCCTCTACGAACACTCCAGCAGCACAGTACTTCTCAATAGCCAGCTGGGCCAGTTCTTCCGACCACAGTCGGAGTCAGGCAAGGTGCCTACTATCTCCAGTCCTTTTCAACAACTTTCTGGAGAGAATCATGCAAGAGACCCTCGAAGGACACCACACCTCCATCAGCATTGGCGGCAGGCCGGTCAGCAACCTTCGTTTCGCAGACGATATCGACCTCATGGGGGCAGCAACACCGAGCTCCAGGATCTCACAAACAGACTTGTCACAAGAGCAAGTGCCTACGGCATGGAGGTCAGCACAGAGAAGTCAAAGGTCATGGTCAACAGCACGACTAACAGCAGTGCCAACATAAGCATGAATGGTGAACCCCTGGAAGAAGTGACCAGCTTCAGGTACTTGGGAGCAACCCTGTCCAAAGATGGCACCCGCACAGCAGAAATCCGAATCAGGATCAACTCCGCATCAGCAGCGATGGCCAGACTGAACAGAGTGTGGAAGAGCAACATCAAATTCCACACAAAATTTCGGCTCTACAGGTCACTAGTGGTCTCGATCCTCTATGGTTGCTGGACATGGACATTGATGGCCGAAACAGAAAGAAGAATCCAGGCGTTGAGACCAGGTGCCTGAGAAAAACTACTCTGCATCTCCTACAAAGAACACAAGACCAATGATTATGTGCGGAACCTGGTCACTAACCTAGTTGGGCCCACGAACCACTTCTGGCAACCGTCAAACGACGGAAGATGGCATGGTTTGGCCACGTCATTCGTCACAACACCCTCTCCAAAACCATCCTTCAAGGTACCGTTGAAGGAGGGCGCAGACGAGGCGGCAGAGAAAGAGCTGGTCTACAATATAAAGGACTGGACCAAAATGTCCATGCCAGATCTCCTCTAGACAGCCACCAACAGAAGAGCCTGGAGAGAAACGGCGGCTGCCTCATCACGTCCTCGCAACGACCCCAGCGGTCACAGGAATGAGTGACTGACTGACAGTTCCACCTGCTAGTAGCTTCAAAACAAATATATATATATATATATATATATAATTTTTTTTTTTTTTTTAAGGATTGGACTCAGGATTTTTTTTAAGGATTGGACTCAGCAGTCAATTCCGGACTGCCGAACATGATTTGGTTCTCTTTCAAGACTTTTGCATTTGGACTTGATCTGACCGAGACTATTGGTCAGTAGCACGATCAGTTTTTTTTATGGAGGGAATAATGAAAATGTACAGAGGTTCTTCAAAATGAGTCTAGAGGTTCTTAAAAATGAGTCTTTAAACCGATTACCATGTAACCAATACATCCTTCTAGACCAAGCCATGGTACAATGTACTCTTGGTGACATTTCGTGTTTTGTTACTTGCACCAGTTAGATATGATGATCACAATAACAGTATCAACATAATACTGTATATGTAGGCTGCAACGCATCATGTTACATTCAGCGTGCTCAACACTGGACTGTCACACTGGAGCGTAACCACAACGTGCCTCACTGAGTTAGAACGTTGTGTTTGGTTTTCATTCGGGGTCTTATTTGTCCGGCAATCTTTAACGGTCTGAATCAAAATATCAAGGGAACTAAGTGATGAAAAAAGAAAAAAACTTTTCATCATCATCATCATCATCATCATCATCATCATCATCATCAATTTCTACTTCTTCTTCTGCTTCTTCTTGTCGTTGTACGTGCTGTTAGTGTTTTTTGTTGTTGTAGCTGCTGCTGCTGCAGCTGTTGTCGTTGTTGCTGTTATTGTATTGGTATTACATTTAAGGATAGCAGCCACACAAACAGTTATGTCATTTCAGTTAATTCTATCAGATTTCTGCGACGCCCGCAAAACTTCCGGGAGGACAGTGGAATTGCTCGGTGCCTCACTGGTGTGATTTCCGCCCGCACCTTGACTGCAACTTAATAAAAGAGTGCGCAGACGCAGAGGATCAGCTGGACTGTGGATACGAATTGTGCCGATCAAGACAGGGCTTTCTGGTTGAGGACTCTTGCTACGTGATTAAACATTTCAATTCCTCGTATAAACGACTGGGTAAGTTCCCTATGTACTACGATGCCAAGGACTACTGCATCGGGACGGGAGGTACCTTGCCTTCATTTAGCTCTGAAAAACGATGGAGACTGATCGTAGAACTGACGAAGAAACGTCTCTTGTCTCCTAACCTACATGTGGGGCTGGTTATGAAACGAACGGATGTAAGGTAAGTGTGTGCATTGTGCCTCTCTCTCTCTCTCTCTCTCTCTCTCTCTCTCTCTCTCTCTCTCTCTCTCTCTCTCTCTGTGTAAATTACAGGACTATGGGATTTTATTATATATGAACATTCGGGGAAAGAACATTGGGTTTATGATATAAAGAAGATGTTGACTGTGCATCGATTTGGGATTGTATGGACGTGAAAGGAAGCTGGATTGAAGACAGATTTATTTTTGAATTTGAGGACAGGGTAATAGCCTCTTATACACAAAATTAGCACTCTAAAATGGAAAGTGCAGAAAGATATGATTGGTTCTTTAGCTTTTGAAGCTTATTTGAAACAGAGAAATATATTCTGACGATAACGAACAGTTGGCACAGAATTGTCTTAACAGATTGATATCACGAACTCTTGGCTTAAATGCCCATTAGAAATGGTTCCATAATGAGCCATCCTCATCGTCGCCTTGCCCATCGTGTATATTTTATTTAGGGAGGGTGTGACGCACTTTTTGTTTTATTGTAAAGAATACAATACTATACGTGGAGAAAGCATTTTTTTTTTTCAAAAGAATATTGCTAAAAAGGAGGGCACAGTTATAGTGCTAAAACTGAACCACGACGATGACTGGGTGAAATCTTTTTAAGGTATACTGCAGAGGCGTTGAACATTCGAAATAAGAAGAATGACTCAAACCGAGGTGATTAAGACATACAACGAATTTTAAAGGAGACCTGGTGAAGTGGGGAAAAACAGACGATCATGCATGCCCCCTCGGCCATGAAAAACAAAGAGTGGAGCATGTCCTAAGCTCATGTAAAGTAGCCCTGGCTCAAGGAAGGTACACATGGAGGCACAACCAAGTGCTCAAAGAGATTGTACAAGTAGTCTGGGCTAGTACTAACACCACAAAAGGGAACATCAGGACTCCAAAAGCACCCGCAACATTCTTCACGAGGAGGCAGCAAATCATGGCCAAGAACAACAGTACCACTCGGAACATGCAGGCAGAGTCTGCTGGACGGGGCAGATGACTGGGAGTGCACTGCAGACCTCCCAGAATGGAAGAGTCACACAGAGGTCATCAGCAAGAGACCAGACATAGTAGTCCACTCTCAGTCAACCAAGCAGCTGATCATGATCGAGCTCCCAGTGCCATATGAGAACAGAATGGAGGCAGCTCAAATCTACAAGACTGAAAAGTATGCTGAACTGGCAAACAGCCTGAGGAGAGAAGGCTATCAGGTCAAAGTCCTCACTGCAGAAATTGGAGCTAGGGGGTTTGTAGGAACGTCTGCATACAGCCTCATGAAACAGCTCTCAGTTGCAGGGAGGGAAAAACCCAGAGCCATGAAAGCAATGGCAGAAGCGGCAGAGAGGTGTTCAAGCTGGATCTGGTCAAGGAGGAACAAAAGTGAACTTCATAAGGCTTAACTTTCCTACAAATATCAGGTGTCCCTGTGGCTCAGTGGTTAGAGTGCGAGTCATTAAAGTGGAAAATGAGCATGTCCAGAGGGTCATGGGTTCGAATCCCAGCCATGGCTCGTCCCAAAATGGGAAAAAAAGGGGCAGCAGAGGGACATCCGGAGTCATGAACCGGGTGTGGCACAACCCCCCTAGAGTGTCAGGAGATAAGGGCCGAAACACTTGCTTGAAGGGGGCTTCTCTTCTGAGGACTCCCTACTGCCACGCTCTCCACGAGTTCCTTTCTACTACAGAGGCGTTGAACATTCGAAATAAGAAGAATGACTCAAACCGAGGTGATTAAGACATACAACGAATTTTACACGAGACGGTACGACATTTTAATTTTGATTGTTTATTGCGAATTCTTGAAAGTGCATTATTCTGGATGGTCAGTATCCAGTGCTTGGAATACACGATTGTTTTAATTCATGTTTGTTGTGGATTTACTGTTCACGTTATCTGCTTTCCGCTTTGTCCTCCCATGCCATTAAGTCTGTTTAGCTAATCAAATTAAAGTGTTCACTGTTCAGTATTCTGTGTGTCTGTGTGTCTGTCTATCTGTCTATCTGTTTATCTGTCTGTCTGTCTGTCTGTCTGTCTGTCTGTCTCTCTCTCTCTCTCTCTCTCTCTCTCTCTCTCTCTCTCTCTCTCTTTTAACCTCACTGCACTACTCCTGTGTGTGAGGACATAAAGAAATGTTACGATTTTATGTTTTTGTCACCCTTGATTTAATACACACTGGGAATGAATGTGTACTATTTGTTTGCAGGAAAGAAAGATGGAAATGTTATTGTTCTGTTACCCCCTTCCCGCTTCTCAAAAGACATCTTTGGTAATGACAATAAAATATGAAAGTGTCAAAGTGTCAGAGTCTCTCTGTCTCTGTCTCTGTCTCTGTCTCTCTCTCTCTCTCTCTCTCTCTCTCTTCTTCTCTCTCTCTCTCTCTCGTTCTCTCTCTTTCTCTCTCTCTCATTCTCTCCCTCTCTCTCTCTCTGTCTGTCTGTCTGTCTGTCTCTCTCTCTCTCTCTCTCTCTCTCTCTCTCTCTCTCTCTCTCTCTCTCTCTGTCGTGACGTGATGATCATATTCTCGTCGAGCTAACGACAATGATAACGATAAAGTGATTTAGAGCCATTTATTAACGCAGCCGAAGAATGTAGAAGAGTCCTTGTTTCCTCAAAGAGCGTCTATATACGCTACGCCACATCTGTCAAGCTACGAGACCACAGTGCACAGGATTTCCAGCTGGATGGATAGAGATTATTAGATAAGTTACAGAGATGGAAGAATTTCAGACAAGAGCCTCGTTGGCATGTTCTAACAGATGTCCGACCTACACATTAACCCAACGTGATGGTCAGACCCTGGGTACCTTTCCTTGCACTGTTGATATTGTTTATGTGTGTGTGTGTGTGTGTGTGTGTGTGTGTGTGTGTGTGTTGTGTGCGTGCGTGCGTGCGGTGCGGTGCGTGCGTGGTGCGTGCGTGCGTGCGTGCGTGTGTGCGTGTGTGTGTGTGTGTGGTGTGTATTTGTGTGTGTGTGAGCTTTGTGTGTGTGTGTGTGTGTGTGTGTGTGTGTGTATGTGTGAGAGCGCGTGCATGTAAGTGTGCGCTTGTGCGTGCGTGCGTGTCTAGTTAAACTTGTGTTAGGATCACAGGAATCAGGACGAAAATCCCTCTCCTATCTGAAAAATACGGATTTAAATGTCACTCACAATAACGTAAACTGTTCCCAGTCTAATGGCCATAGTAAGTAATGGCTAGTCCTATCCGTTAAAAGAGACATGGGACATCACGAAGATATATACGGAAGCACAATCAACTGCTTAAGGGGATTGTGCATACGGTTAACACTGCCAGAAGAAGCATTATTCCACTAGAAGCTTTAGTAACAACGTACTACTCGACAGGATGCCACGAATCAAGGTCTGGAACAACTGTAATATTAAGAGTATGAAATTAGGGCTCACTGGGAGGAGAGAATGAATGAGAGCGCACAGCAGATCTTCCAGAATGGAAAACCATTCAGATTATCAGGAAGAGTTGCATGAGACTGGATATTGTTCTCCACGCAGGTAAATTGTAACCAGTGATTCTGATCGAACTCACTGTTCAATATGAAAGCAGAATGGGCCAGTTTCACATTTACCAGACTGACAAGTATGCCATTCTAGCAAGCAGTAGATCATTAACTTTCGGGACTGATTTGGGAGACGTCTGGAAAAACGGGTAACACAGAGAAAGGTCAGTCTTATGGGTTCTGTCGACTGGCACCCCACTTGACTCTTTCAAACTTGCTATGAATACCAAAAACGATAGATGTTCCTAGCATTCACGGAGAGGAAGAGAGAATAAAGAATCCATCAACGCCAACCAGACTCGACTGGATTCCACAACGGACTATCAGTAATATATAAGCAGAATTCCAATGCGTCTTCAGAGGGACAGTCTCCACTGAACGCGGCATGCAGAACAAAAAACGAACGAGACAGCAATCGATGAAGAACCTGATGAATGAACGTCAGCGCACGGCTCCAACAGATAGGTTGGAAAACCAAGGCCAGGATTCAAACCGCAGTATCAAGGCAGACACACGGAACCTCGACAAATTTCTAGCTGTTCTGACAATTGACTTGCAGGGAAACATTGTTGATAAACAATGTCCTGGGCAGTCAAATTCAGTCTCGGCATCTCTGATCAAACAAAGAATTCCATGATCTTCTGTCCGCTCCTTCCAGGCCTCTGCAATCATTTTAGTCTGCCACATCTGTCGTAAAAGCATAAATTGCTGAACAATTAAGTAGTGGGGGAAAACAAGTGCAGGCTAACAATTCTTCAATCATTATAGTAATGACTTGGCAAAGATTTAAACTTTTACAGAAAAAAAAAATGAAGAAAATAGGGGGGAATATATTATGAATATGAGAAACCTTTCACTAGCTGCCTGAGGGAACCATCGTAATCCCTCTCAAAAGCACATGTATTTGTATTGCCTGCTCCTAGGCCTTTCGTCCGCTGGATCGGACTCATCAGGGAGACACGGCTGATTGTGTCTGTGCTCTTGGTGTCAAATAGAGACACACCACAGTCCATAATTCTGTGGTGTTCTCACCACCAAGGGTTCAAAAGAGAATCCAACAGCACTCCCAAAGCAGCCAGCGAAGGATTGTAAATGGAATAAAACGAAAGTGTGGAGAGGAAAAAAGTTGCTGAAAAACTAAAAGCATTATGCAAACAGTATAAAATGTTGGGGACAATCTTTGAGCCTATGCTTGAGGATCCATTCAAGGATGCAAGGGAGATCAAAGGATATGGAACAGTCTGAGTGGTCAGCTCTGCTGTTCAATAACCCAAGCATTTTCAGTGGCTAAGAATTGTGCAGAACAACCTTTACTTGGATCTCCTAAGAGATGCAATCTCCCACAGATTGACCAAACAATATAATGCTGAACAATTAAGTAGTGGGGGAAAACAAGTGCAGGCTAACAATTCTTCAATCATTATAGTAATGACTTGGCAAAGATTTAAACTTTTACAGAAAAAAAAAATGAAGAAAATAGGGGGAATATATTATGAATATGAGAAACCTTTCACTAGCTGCCTGAGGGAACCATCGTAATCCCTCTCAAAAGCACATGTATTTGTATTGCCTGCTCCTAGGCCTTTCGTCCGCTGGATCGGACTCATCAGGGAGACACGGCTGATTGTGTCTGTGCTCTTGGTGTCAAATAGAGACACACCACAGTCCATAATTCTGTGGTGTTCTCACCACCAAGGGTTCAAAAGAGAATCCAACAGCACTCCCAAAGCAGCCAGCGAAGGATTGTAAATGGAATAAAACGAAAGTGTGGAGAGGAAAAAAGTTGCTGAAAAACTAAAAGCATTATGCAAACAGTATAAAATGTTGGGGACAATCTTTGAGCCTATGCTTGAGGATCCATTCAAGGATGCAAGGGAGATCAAAGGATATGGAACAGTCTGAGTGGTCAGCTCTGCTGTTCAATAACCCAAGCATTTTCAGTGGCTAAGAATTGTGCAGAACAACCTTTACTTGGATCTCCTAAGAGATGCAATCTCCCACAGATTGACCAAACAATATAATGCTGAACAATTAAGTAGTGGGGGAAAACAAGTGCAGGCTAACAATTCTTCAATCATTATAGTAATGACTTGGCAAAGATTTAAACTTTTACAGAAAAAAAAAATGAAGAAAATAGGGGGGAATATATTATGAATATGAGAAACCTTTCACTAGCTGCCTGAGGGAACCATCGTAATCCCTCTCAAAAGCACATGTATTTGTATTGCCTGCTCCTAGGCCTTTCGTCCGCTGGATCGGACTCATCAGGGAGACACGGCTGATTGTGTCTGTGCTCTTGGTGTCAAATAGAGACACACCACAGTCCATAATTCTGTGGTGTTCTCACCACCAAGGGTTCAAAAGAGAATCCAACAGCACTCCCAAAGCAGCCAGCGAAGGATTGTAAATGGAATAAAACGAAAGTGTGGAGAGGAAAAAAGTTGCTGAAAAACTAAAAGCATTATGCAAACAGTATAAAATGTTGGGGACAATCTTTGAGCCTATGCTTGAGGATCCATTCAAGGATGCAAGGGAGATCAAAGGATATGGAACAGTCTGAGTGGTCAGCTCTGCTGTTCAATAACCCAAGCATTTTCAGTGGCTAAGAATTGTGCAGAACAACCTTTACTTGGATCTCCTAAGAGATGCAATCTCCCACAGATTGACCAAACAATATAATGCTGAACAATTAAGTAGTGGGGGAAAACAAGTGCAGGCTAACAATTCTTCAATCATTATAGTAATGACTTGGCAAAGATTTAAACTTTTACAGAAAAAAAAAATGAAGAAAATAGGGGGGAATATATTATGAATATGAGAAACCTTTCACTAGCTGCCTGAGGGAACCATCGTAATCCCACTCAAAAGCACATGTATTTGTATTGCCTGCTCCTAGGCCTTTCGTCCGCTGGATCGGACTCATCAGGGAGACACGGCTGATTGTGTCTGTGCTCTTGGTGTCAAATAGAGACACACCACAGTCCATAATTCTGTGGTGTTCTCACCACCAAGGGTTCAAAATCATAAATTCTAGGCACAAACGACAAATGTTTACTTACCTGAGTGATCGTTTTTAATCATGGTTTTCTCCGGCTGTATGGACTTTCCTTCTGTCTGTGGATCTGGAGCTGCAGCCACTGCCATTATCATCTAATGGCCATTGTCCCTTGAATTGTGAGCCAGTTCCTATGAAGAAAGCCAAGTTTTGCGTGTGCCAATTCTGTCTGCTGTCATCAGGACTGATGTTTACGCCCAGTTTGTCCAGTTCCTTAACTTTTCTCGAGAAAGCAGTAAGGTCATTGCCGAATAAATTTTCTGTGATTGGCACTGTTTCCATATCATCACAGATTCTGTGCATTGCTTTGTTACCATTAGTTTAATGACCGTATGGTTACGTGCTGACATTTTGAGAGACATGCTCAAGCATTGGTAGTGGGTCTGTGCATTGTCTGTTCATGTGCTGCTTGCATGTTTTCACCAGTTCGTGCGTTACTCTGGTAATAGATACTGCTGACTTGATGATACTTAACTGAACCTGCACAAACTTGAAATCGGCTTGATTTGGCAGCTGAGACCATATATATTGATAAAGTGAGGAAACAATCAACATATTGCAATTTTTCGTCCAATCGTGTGTGCCAAAGTCATTTTGTCAGTATTTCTTCTCCAAGTTTAGCGCGGAAACGGCGATTTCTTCTTCATCGGCCGGCTCGCCTTCGACGTGGGTACTTATTTCAGTTATTTCAGTTCAGTTTTGCATTTGCCACTCGTACTCAGATCTCATGTGTTTAGAAGTGACCACACACACACACACACACACACACACACACACACACACACACACACACACACACACACACTGTGAGAGAGAGAGAGAGAGAGAGAGAGAGAGAGAGAGAGAGAGAGAGACATTGTCAATGAGACAACTTTGAACATATGTATTTTTTTCTAATTTGTCCATCAGGTATTCATTTGTCCCAGTATGGGATGATGGGGTTGTAGCTTATCTAGCCCAAACTCAACGTGCATTCAATCGTCCCGTCTGTGGATTTTACGTCAGTTTGGGGAATGTGATTCACCTTATACCCTGCTTTCTGCAGATTGAATATCTCTACATCATGTGTGAGTATAAACTGGAGACAGTTCCACAAACAAAAGAATATACCCAGAATATTCATCTTCGTCCAGGAAGTAATGCTTCATTCACATTAGACACAGTGCTTTGCCCCCATGGTCACTATACTCACGCGTTCCTGGCGTGTGACTTGCAGGCAGTCTGTTTCTTCGACTACGATCGGAGCCCCACATCATTCGAAGAATCCCGGGACATTGCGTCATCGTCAACGTGTAATGTTCGGCACCTGACGTCATTGCCACCATCTTTCGTGTGTGCCTCCGTGGCACAGCGGGTGCCCTACAGCATGGTGTGTGACCACCGAAAGGACTGTCAGGACGACAGCGATGAAGGCTTTTGTCAGTTTCCACCATGCCTCCTTAGCATGTCTTTCTGTGGCGTTTCCAAGCAGGTGCACTATGAGGGGTTTTAACTGCTTTGTAACCATTCCATTTTTCAATTAAAAAGAATATTGACTGAAATAAGGATTGACACCGTCGGCATTACTACCACCATTATCATAAGATGTGAATAGCATGTGACAATAGATATGGGAGGAACTGCACACCTTGGAAGCCCAGATCACCACTTTTCTATCCATTATTTGAACAGGAAAAAGAACTACCTAAACAATGTCATAATTACTCTAGTACTTATAGTCACTCATGAATATGACTACTCGTGCAAACGCGCGCGCGCGCTCGCGCGCGCACACACACACACACACAGATAAGTTAATTCTTTTGACTCGTGTTTACCTTTTTTCCCGGCCCCGGTTTTTTTTTTTTTTTTGGTCTAATATCACGTGATGCGGATAGACGTAAAAGAAAACAACAACAACAACAGTACACAAAAGTACACACACACACACACACACACACACACACACACACACACACACACACATACACACACACACACACACACACACACACACACACACACACACACCACACATACATGCCAATAAAAAAAAAATGCAGTGGAATGAACTATCATGCGTAAAGAACGCTTTTCAGAGCGTAATCCAAGGTTTTCAAGAAAGCAATGAAAGGTTTGATTTTATTTGGAAATACACCGATGGAGTGGCGGCTGTGTGTATATGAAGTGGGGGCATGGATAGCACAATTCAGCAACAACAACAACAACAACAAAAAGAGGAAGGCAAACTAACATGACAACCGCATAACAGGCTTGCATGATCAATAAGCATCGTATCAACGTATTATTTAAAACAGCAGTTAAGTATGCGGAATTAAGACAATATTCGCCGAAACATGCCCCAAAACAAACATCTTTTATTGGCTCTCCGTGACGATCTGCACAAATTCTTATCTACTTCATACAGCAAATCTGTTTTACTTTTGTTGTTGAAAATAAAGATAGCACTTAAATGTCACTTCAGGTATAGCATAACTTCAGGAGCTGTTTCCTGCTGTTCAAAAGCTCCTGTACTAAAACGTGCATTGCACAATATGTCGTTATGTACAATATGCACCAAGCTTACGCTCTTTGAAGTTCGTTATCTTAATTCATATTTTGCTACATGGTAAGGGGGAATTAACAGATTTTTTTGTTCAGATTTTGGCTCGTCCTGGTGCAACCTATAGTCTGAATAAAAAAAAAGTTCTGATGCAATGCGCTTTTTCAGTTCTGAACATAGGTATCCTGTAATCGTTGCTTTATCTGTCGTTTTAATGTTACTAAAGATAATTTGAGGATGTGTTGTTAACTTACTAAACTACCATAACCAAGATTTTTGTTATGTGTCTTCTACTGTCTGCAGGAATGGAAATGTGTATATGCCTCAAGTGCATATCGTTTACAAATACCTCTACACAATTGATCAAAGTTTTTTTTTAGACCATCTATTAACATAAACCGCAAGACCCAGCACTAATTTATAGAATTTCAATTACAATTTTATTCTGCCATTTCACATATTTATTTGCACTTTATTTCACTGCAAGGGGTAAGATGGGTAGTATATTGTCAAACATTTCAACCTGTACTCAAATGGCACAAGGGTGTTCAACATTCACGAAATCAGGAATGAAATTGCCCTAGATGCTCTTTAATAAGTTTGTTTATATGCTGACTTGAAATGAATCATTACAATTAAATATTATATCGGTTGATTGAAAATCATGTGTTGATTCCACGTATGATTCTTATATGTATCCTAAGGTGTTTCTTATAGCTTACCTATCTAAAACACTAAAAAAAATAAAATAAAAAAGGGTTTTAGGGCATTCGCTTTCGGATTAATTTAGATGCGGTCAGCACACTTGGCACGCAATACACTTTGCAATGAGGATGGTGATTCAGATAGCCATATAATCAGCCTAAAGGAACAATAACATTTTGAAAAGCTTATCTATCTCAATCCTTCCCCACGCGCCCCCCCTCCCCCCCCCCCCCCCCTCCCCTTTCCCCACTTCCCTTCAGTTGAATCTGCTCACCATTGCTTGGTTTCTGATCTGTGTTTTGTTACACATAAACTACATCACGTAAGCGAAAATATGTTTTCATCTTGTTTCACACCTTATAGATTAACAATATCTTGACGGAGTTTTATCCCACTGGATACGACATCTGGCTTTGGCATTTAGGTCCTTGAAAACGGCCAAAAGTTTACCAAAAAGTGAACTTTTCAACATCTCATGCCATAAAATGGCACGGTTTCTATCTATGAAAGATATGTAAAGTATATAGAAAAGCGTAATCTGTTTTTGTTTTTTAAACATTGATTGAATTCAGTGTAAAAGATGTTTGCAATGGGAAAAGAAAAAAACGCTTTGTCTTTGACCTGAGTGTTGTAGTGTTCTAAAAGGTCTATCAAACATGCACCTTATAAACACGTGAACAACTTTCCAAACACCAAAGGAAATAAAATACGTATTTGTTTATTGATAAGTAGATTGATTAACTGATTCATGTATTGTTATTTATGTATTTATGATTGGTTTATTGCAGTGCTACTTTTTGAAAAAAGAATGTGACAGAGTGCATGACTGCCTGAACAGTGCTGACGAGATGCAATGCACAGACAGACAGCTGGATCCCTCACTGTCTTTGGCTCTGCCCGTAATTCAGCCGTCACCCCCTGTCATAGTCACTCTGGATGGACAAGGTATGTATAAGGTGGAGTCTCTCGGTACTCAGCCATGTCCCCCACTCACTTCTGGTGTCTGAGCGATAAATACTGTCTCCCTGTGTTCGTGCTCTGTAACGGTATTGATGACTGTCCCAGACGGGAAGATGAACAGAACTGCAACCGCAATGACTTGTGTCCAGGGTATTACCGCTGTCGTAGTTCTTCCATCTGCCTCCATCACAGTCAGGTGTGTGATGACATGGTCCAATGTCCACAAAGAGATGATGAACAGTGGTGTCAGCTGACTTGCCCACAGCAGTGTTCATGCTGGGGTTTGGCCTTTGTATGTGGACAGAAGTTTTCAGCTAGTACGTTTTCTGACTTGCGTTATATTGACGCCCGGGGCAGTGGTATGTCCTTGTTGGAGTTTGCAAATAATTCACTGGCAATCCATTTGGGTTTGGCTCATTGTAACCTGACACACCTAGACAAAGTTGTCCTCAGCAATTTGAACAGTCTCGATCTCAGCGACAACTTTCTGCAGAGTTTTGATGTAAAACATTTCCAGCAATTCCCTCATCTCAAAAAGTTGATCCTTTCAGGAAATGATTTTCCCATCAGGTTCCAAAGCATTCACAAAAATGTAACAGTTTTGTCACTTCAGTATTTAGACCTATCATTCATTAAACATTCGGTGCTAAACACAAATGAATTCAGACAGTTTGTCCACTTAAAATCCCTCAATTTGTCCGGAGGCCAAATCAGTCAAATTGGCAGTTCTGGTTTTAACTTATTCAAGGAGTTGCGTTCATTGGATGTGAGAGGCTGCCCGCTTTCACATTTCCCTTGGGATAGTTTGAACAAACTTATGCATTTAAAGTTTTTATATGCTGACAACTACAAACTTTGCTGTGAAGCCATGCTTCCTGATGGATTCAATAGCAATAACTGTTATGCACCTTTTGACGAGGTCTCGTCGTGTGAAGCTCTCCTTCGCTCTGACACGTATCGTGTGTTTTTGTCCCTTTCGGCTGCCATGACCTTACTTGGTAACTTGGTGAGCTTTTTATTCCGTTTGTCTCGACAGAGCAAAGAAACCTCAGGGTTCCACGTGTTTGTCACAAATCTCTGCATTGCAGATTTCTTGATGGGCGTGTACTTATCTATAATCGGCGTGGCCGATCGTCTGTATCTCGGTACGTACCTATGGGAGGACACGAGCTGGAGACACAGTGCTCCGTGCATGTTGGCGGGCTTTCTGTCTCTGTTGTCTTCTGAAGTATCTGTCTTCACGATTTGTCTTATAACTGCTGACCGATTGTTAGTGTTACGGTTTCCTTTCAGCCAGCTGCGCTTCAACAACAAGATTGCTCACATTGTGTGCTCTGTAGTGTGGTCAGTGACTCTTCTTCTAGCCTCTGTTCCTTTATTTCCTTTTTCGCCGTTTAAGGATTTCTACAATCAGTTTAGTGTTTGCATTCCCTTGCCCATTACAAGGAGTCAATTTCAAGGGGATGACTTTGCATTTGGGATCATGATCATCCTTAACTTCATCCTCTTCATGCTGATAGCTGTTGGGCAGGGTTTAATCTTCTTAACCATCAGGGCCAATGCTATGTCAGCATCAAACACGGATCGGCAGTCTCAGGATCTAAATATCGCTCGTCGTTTGATCACCATCGCCATTTCCGACTTCTTTTGTTGGTTTCCTATCGGGCTGTTGGGCCTGTTAGCAGCCCAAGGCATGCCTATCTCAGGAGAGGTAAACGTAGCCATGGCTATCCTTGTGCTTCCTGTCAACTCTGTCATCAACCCATTCCTCTACACACTAAACATAATCATGGAACAGAGACGAAAAGCCAGAGAAATCAGACTGTTGAAATGGCTAGAGGTTTCATAATGAGGCTTCACGGCTGGTGTTCGATTTTTCTTGTTTAGAAATTAAGAAATCTTAACTGTTTATGTTTTTAAAACAATCATTTATTTTTTTAGAAGAAACATTTACCTGTCAAATATGCATAAATGGTTCTTTAACCAGTAAGTAAATAACATGTTTGTTTTTAGAATCCGCTTTCGTTTGTCTCACAGATTTGCAATCTAAAAACGGAAAACGTTGGTGTTTGTCTCCTATCTTGTGGGTTTCACTGCACCACACTTCGTATAGGATTATCGCCAGAGAGAAGCAGTCAGTCCTGACTTGAATAAAAAACCTTTTACACCACAGTGCATCACATAATTCCCTATGTTCTTGTGAGTGAATCAATCTATCTGATTAGTTCCATTCTATTTTCTTTTTCCAGTGTGTGTGTGTGTGTGTGTGTGTGTGTGTGTGTGTGTGTGTGTGTGTTTGTGTGTGTGTGTGTGTGTTGTGTGTGTGTGTGTGTTTGTGTGTGTTTGTGTGTGTGTACGTGTGTGTGTGTGTGTGTGTGTGTGTGTGTGTGTGTGTGTGTGTGTGTGCGTATGCACGTGCTTGCGTGCATGCGTGCGTGCGTGCGTGTGGTGTGTGTGTGTGTGTGTGTGTGTGTGTGCGTGCGTGTGTGTGGTGTGTGTGTGTGTGTGTGTGTGTGTGTGTGTGCGTGCTCGCGTGCATGCGTGTGCGTGTGTGTATGTGTGTGTGTGTGTGTGTGTGTGTGTGTGTGTGTGTGTGTGTTGTGTGTGTGTGTGCACATAAGACATACATTTAATAAAGCAGTGCCTTGAATCGCTGACCCACTCACAATGTACTGATCTGAACCCCGGCAGCGTCAGAATAAAACGCTGACAGGCAAGAGCATCTAGGAGTCAGGGCCTGGGTACAGCTTGACTCCATTAGTCCTTTTGCCATGGCCGTGATGGGACTTCATGAGGTATCATCGGTTCTTTGCAGTTCGCAGGTCTTCTTACATTGTATACAGTGCACGTTTCAACGGTTCTCTTGATGTCTGCTGCCATCATGGGCCAGAATAGCACTTGACGAGCACGCTGTAGGCATTTCTCAATGCCCAGATGGCTTGCATGGATCTTGGTCAACATTTCTGGGCGGAGGGCTTCAGGGACCACAATGCGCTTTCCTTTGAACATGACCCCATCGATGATGGATAGTTCGTCCCGAAAGTTCCAGTAGTCGTCTGCATTTTTGTGGCAACTTTGACGTGAATCTGGCCAGCCATTTTGGACATATTTCACCACAGTGTGGAAAGTCTTGTCTTCACTGGTTCCTTTCCTGATCAGGTCCATCTTTTCATCACTGACTGGCAGATTCTTCACAATGCAGTGGAGCTGTGAATCGAGGTCCTCTATGGTGTCATGGGGCTCAGGAAACAGTGACTTCCTTGACAGTGTGTCTGCGACAGGGATCTGCTTCCCTGGGATGTGCTCCACTCTAATGCTGTACTTCTGCAGGCGTAGCAGCATGCGCTGGAGACGCGGGGGTGCTGATGCCAGTGGCTTCTTCATGATTGTCTCCAGGGGCTTGTGGTCTGACTGGACGAGGATCTGATGCTGACCATAGATATACTGGTGGAATCTCTCACAGCCAAACAGAATGGCATACAGTTCCTTTTCAATTTGTACATAGTCTTCTTCTGTCTTGTTCAGCGACTTTGAAGCATATGCGATGGGCACCAAACCATACTTGCTGGCATCCACCTGCAGGGTGACTCTTTTGTCTGGGTCGTAGATGGCTAGTACAGGTTGGCTGGTGAGTGTAGACTTGATTTTGTCCCAGGCTGCCTGCTGTTGTGCTTCCCACATGAACTCATTTTCTGATTTCAGCATTTCACGCAGTGGCTTTGTGGTCTCTGCCAGATATAACATAGTAACATATAATGTTTTCTTTTTGTTTGTTTGTTTGTTTGTTTGTGTTTGTTTGTTTGTTTGATTATTATTATTTTTGCTTTTTTCATGTCGCATATGCATCTTATCTTCTCTCTCTCTCTCTCTCTCTCTCTCTCTCTCTCTCTCTTCTCTCTCTCTCTCACTCTCTCACCCTCTCTCTCGTGGTGTGTGTGTGTGTGTGTGTGTGTGTGTGTGTGTGTGTGTGTGTGTGTGTGTGTGTGTGTGTGCGCGCGCGCACTGTGCTCATATTTTGTTTGACTTGAAACTGTTAGTTGTACTTATTTATTTTTTTGTCTTTCTTTTCCAATGTATACGATGCAATGGCAGATGATTATGTAATTGTTCATATGATTACTGTATAGACTTAATGGTGGTTCTTTTCTTCTTTCGTTTCTGTATGTTCCTCATGTTTTGTGTAATTTAAAAAAAAGTTTCTACTGTTCTTGTTTGTCTGTTTGTGTTTTTTTTTTTTTGCTGCCTGAACCATCAAAATCATAACAAATACATGTTAAATATTAAGCATAAGTAGGAACATCAGTTAGTTTACGCCATGACTAAATGGCGCACAACAACAGTAGATACTATTGTGTCATATCAAACATATATTTTCTTTCTTGCACGGGCTACGCTAGCACCCACAGCAGTGTCACCACAGACAGTTCCTGCACTTGCCCGCGTCTGGCCCAGGTCACACAATCTTCACACAGATCAGAAGCGGTTCGTTGAGTTCTTCAAGGGACTCCCACACAACAGAAGAAGTTCACTGAACGTCGTTCCTACGTAGGACGAAGCCGCTCACGGAAGCAGTTTGTGGAGTCCTGCCAGGGACTCTCACGCGACAGAAGAAACGCACGTCGTCTACTGACCTCTCGGTCAGCCTCTCCACAGCCTCACGGGACAGAGACGGTGGCTGAGCTCGGGCTGCACCCCACACTTGGTTGGCAGTGCACACACGATGTCTACTGACCACTCGGTCAGTCTCTCCACATCCCTCTGTATGGAGATAGCGGCTGGGCACGGGCTGCACCCCACACCCGGATGGCAGTCAGCCCCAGGTCGGACATGGGGCTTCACCGACACCTGGGGAACTGATAGCTACCTTGATTATCTAGCCTATTTCCTACATATTTATCAGTCTTGTTTGTCACTAGCAGTCACTCTTCACATAATACATTTTATTGGAATTTGGGAGAAAAATACCAATAATAAAATCTACTAAGTTTCAATGGTGTGGGTGCATTACAATAGAAAAGTGTCCT
>CM065728.1:35042654-35045154 GCA_033310375.1 Conus canariensis
AGCGGAAGTTTTCATTGGGTCCCGTTGGTAACTATCATTAGTCAGCATCTTCGGCCAATAAGTGGCTAACCCCTATCTATCTGCTTGCTTCAACGGGAGCCTGGGGGATTTGGAACAAAGCAATGAATAGAATACAAATTTTACAGCTGTTCAAACTAAACACAAAGAGAGAAAAGAAGAGAAATGGCCACTACTGCGCTTGTTTAAGTAGGACATCAGAACCGTGAGTCCAGGCATTTTTAGGACATACAATGGGTTGACAACAGTACCATCATATGGACAAAAAAGGATAGAGAACCGATATTACTGGATTCCCGTAAGGTAGTGGCACACAAGTGCAGGAATCTGTGTAGGTGCGTGCGTGTGTGCACATGCGCGCGTGTATGTGTGTGTGTGTGTGTGTGTGTGTGTGTTGTGTGTGTGTGTGTGTGTGTGTGTGTTTGCACCCGCAATAGTCTCTCCCCCCCTCCCTCTATCTCCTTCTATCTATCTATCTCTCTCTCCTTATTTCTCTCTCTCTCTTCTCTCTCTCTCTCTCTCTCTCTCTCTCTCTCTCTCTCTCTCCTCTCTCTCTCGTGTTACCTGAACCACAATTCTATTTTTGCTTGATTTGTCCACTTTTCTTCCTCATCTTCCCCCCCCCCCCCCCTTCTCTCTCACCCTCTCTCTCTCTCTCTCTCTCTCTCTCTCTCTCTCTCTCTCTCTCTCTCTCTCTCTCTCTCTTTCTCCACCTCTCTTTTTCCCTTTCTCATTTTTGCCCAACCTCACCCCCCCCCCTCTATTCTTCCCTCTTACTGTCTTTATCTTTGTCTCTCGTTCTCGAGTCCTCTCACTCCCGGCCTTTCTCTCTTGATTTAAAACTCCCCCCCCCCCTCCACATTCTCACTTACCCTTCATCCTCTTTTTCTCCTTCTCTTCTTCTATGTTTTACTACCCCTCTCCCAGTATCTCTCCGTCTCTCCCACTGCTCCCTCATTCGACCCCCCCCCCTCCCCCCCTTGCTCTACCTTTTTCATTCACTCTTCTTCTCCCCTTCTCTCTCTTTCTTCCTCTCTCTCACACGTCTTTCAACTCCACCCCCTTCAACCCCACTCCTCTCTCTCTCTCTCTCTCTCTCTTGCACTTCCTCACTCTGTTCCTTCCCCCTCATTTTTTCTGACAAGATAGCGGTACCAATTTGGGTTCCTTTCCCTGTGATCCCCTTCCCCCTGTGTCTCCCCTTACCCCGTCTTCCCAGAGTTCATAGTTCATCCCTATCCCCCCACCTCCCGGATTTCCCTTCTCCCCACACCCCACCCCCGACTGCCTCCCCTCCCCAACCGCATCCCCCTCCTCCTCTCCCTCTCATACCCACTGTACCTCTTATCTTAAATGTAATTTTAATCATCTGGGTGGACATTTTAGTCCAGTTATGGTATGTGTTTGTTTACAGCCCTCCCTGAGGAAGCCTTGAAGTAAAGGCGAAAGCTCGGAAGAAATGAAGAGTTGAGGGCTGGGAATGGAAGTGCGGATGTTAATTACTTCTTGTGTCTTTAACTAATGAGTATATCCAGCACTCTTCGTCCTTGCGCGGTGCTCAGCAATCAACATGTTTTACTTCAGATATGTATGTTATATATATATAAATATATATATATATATATATATGTGTGTGTGTTGTGTGTGTGTGTGTGTGTGTGTGTGTGTGTGTGTGTGTGTGTGTGTGTGTCTGTGTGTGTGTGTGTGTCTGTGTGTCTGTGTCTGTGTGTTTTTTTCAACCCCCCTGTACCTGAGAACATTCTTTATGTCTTGGGTCTCCCGCAAAAATTAAGGAATAGTTTTGTTTTTTAAGGATTGGACTCAACAATCAATTCCGGGCTGGCGAACATGATTTGGTTCTCTCTTAAGACTTTTGCATTTCGACTTGAACTGACCGAGACTATTGGTCAGTAGTACTATCACTTTGGCATGGTGGAAATAATGAGAATGGACAGAGGTTCTTAAAAATGAGTCTTCACAGTGATCATCGTGTAGCCAGTACATCCTTCTAGACCAAGCCATGGTACAATGTACTCTTGGTGACGTTTCGTGGTTTGTCACTTGGACCAGTTAGATATGATCATCACAATAACAGTATCAATATAATACTGTATATGTAGGCTGCAACGCATCATATTACATTCACCATGCTCAGCACTGGACTGTCACACTGGAGCGTAACCACAACGTGCCTCACTGAGTTAGAACGTTGTGTTTGGTTTTCATTCCGGATCTTATTTGTCCGACAATCTTTAACGGTCTGAATCAAAATATCAAGGGAAATAAGTGATGAAAAAAAACGTTTCATCATCATCATCATCATCATCATCATCATCATCATCATCATCATCATCATCATTATCATCATCACCATCATCATCACCACCATCATCATCATGATCATTCTCGTCATTTCTGCTTCTTCTGCTGCTTATTTTTCTTATCGTTGTACGTTAATGTTTCTTCTTGTTGTTGCTGCTGC
>CM065728.1:35050154-35082654 GCA_033310375.1 Conus canariensis
TCTGCTGTCATCAGGACTGATGTTTACGCCCAGTTTGTCCAGTTCCTTAACTTTTCTCGAGAAAGCAGTAAGGTCATTGCCGAATAAATTTTCTGTGATTGGCGCTGTTTCCATATCATCACAGATTCTGTGCATTGCTTTGTTACCATTAGTTTAATGACCGTATGGTTACGTGCTGACATTTTGAGAGACATGCCCAAGCATTGGTAGTGGGTCTGTGCATTGTCTGTTCATGTGCTGCTTGCATGTTTTCACCAGTTCGTGCGTTACTCTGGTAATATATACTGCTGACTTGATGATACTTAACTGAACCTGCACAAACTTGAAATCGGCTTGATTTGGCAGCTGAGACCATATATATTGATAAAGTGAGGAAACAATCAACATATTGCAATTTTTCGTCCAATCGTGTGTGCGTAAGTCATTTTGTCAGTATTTCTTCTCCAAGTTTTGCGCGGAAACGGCTATTTCTACTTCATCGGCCGGCTCGCCTTCGACGTGGGTACTTATTTCAGTTATTTCAGTTCAGTTTTGCATTTGCCACTCGTACTCAGATCTCATGTGTTTAGAAGTGACCCACACACACACACACACACACACACACACACACACACACACACACACACACACACACTGTGTGTGTGTGTGTGTGTGTGGAGAGAGAGAGAGAGAGAGAGAGAGAGGAGACATTGTCAATGAGACAACTTTGAACATATGTATTTTTTTCTAATTTGTCCATCAGGTATTCATTTGTCCCAGTATGGGATGATGGGGTTGTAGCTTATCTAGCCCAAACTCAACGTGCATTCAATCGTCCCGTCTGTGGATTTTACGTCAGTTTGGGGAATGTGATTCACCTTATACCCTGCTTTCTGCAGATTGAATATCTCTACATCATGTGTGAGTATAAACTGGAGACAGTTCCACAAACAAAAGAATATACCCAGAATATTCATCTTCGTCCAGGAAGTAATGCTTCATTCACATTAGACACAGTGCTTTGCCCCCATGGTCACTATACTCACGCGTTCCTGGCGTGTGACTTGCAGGCAGTCTGTTTCTTCGACTACGATCGGAGCCCCACATCATTCGAAGAATCCCGGGACATTGCGTCATCGTCAACGTGTAATGTTCGGCACCTGACGTCATTGCCACCATCTTTCGTGTGTGCCCCCGTGGCACAGCGGGTGCCCTACAGCATGGTGTGTGACCACCGAAAGGACTGTCAGGACGACAGCGATGAAGGCTTTTGTCAGTTTCCACCATGCCTCCTTAGCATGTCTTTCTGTGGCGTTTCCAAGCAGGTGCACTATGGGGGGTTTTAACTGCTTTGTAACCATTCCATTTTTCAATTAAAAAGAATATTGACTGAAATAAGGATTGACACAGTCGGCATTACTACCACCATTATCATAAGATGTGAATAGCATGTGACAATAGATATGGGAGGAACTGCACACCTTGGATCACCACTTTTCTATCCATTATTTGAACAGGAAAAAGAACTACCTAAACAATGTCATAATTACTCTAGTACTTATAGTCACTCATGAATATGACTACTCGTGCAAACGCGCGCGCACGCGCGCGCGCGCGCGCGCGCACACACACACACACACAGATAAGTTAATTCTTTTGACTCGTGTTTACCTTTTTTCCTGGCCCCGGTTTTTCTTTTTTTTTTTTTTTTTTTGTCTAATATCACGTGATGTGGATAGACGTAAAAGAAAACAACAACAACAACAGTACACAAAAGTACACACACACACACACACACACACACACACACACACACACACACACACACACACACACACACATGCCAATAAAAAAAAATGCAGTGGAATGAACTATCATGCGTAAAGAACGCTTTTCAGAGCGTAATCCAAGGTTTTCAAGAAAGCAATGAAAGGTTTGATTTTATTTGGAAATACACCGATGGAGTGGCGGCTGTGTGTATATGAAGTGGGGGCATGGATAGCACAATTCAGCAACAACAACAGCAACAACAAAAAGAGGAAGGCAAACTAACATGACAACCGCATAACAGGCTTGCATGATCAATAAGCATCGTATCAACGTATTATTTAAAACAGCAGTTAAGTATGCGGAATTAAGACAATATTCGCCGAAACATGCCCCAAAACAAACATCTTTTATTGGCTCTCCGTGACGATCTGCACAAATTCTTATCTACTTCATACAGCAAATCTGTTTTACTTTTGTTGTTGAAAATAAAGATAGCACTTAAATGTCACTTTAGGTATAGCATAACTTCGGGAGCTGTTTCCTGCTGTTCAAAAGCTCCTGTACTAAAACGTGCATTGCACAATATGTCGTTATGTACAATATGCACCAAGCTTACGCTCTTTGAAGTTCGTTATCTTAATTCACATTTTGCTACATGGTAAGGGGGAATTAACAGATTTTTTTGTTCAGATTTTGGCTCGTCCTGGTGCAACCTATAGTCTGAATAAAAAAGTTCTGATGCAATGCGCTTTTTCAGTTCTGAACATAGGTATCCTGTAATCGTTGCTTTATCTGTCGTTTTAATGTTACTAAAGATAATTTGAGGATGTGTTGATAACTTACTAAACTACCATAACCAAGATTTTTGTTATGTGTCTTCTACTGTCTGCAGGAATGGAAATGTGTATATGCCTCAAGTGCATATCGTTTACAAATACCTCTACACAATTGATCAAAGTTTTTTTAGACCATCTATTAACATAAACCGCAAGACCCAGCACTAATTTATAGAATTTCAATTACAATTTTTTCTGCCATTTCACATATTTGTTTGCACTTTATTTCACTGCAAGGGGTAAGATGGGTAGTATATTGTCAAACATTTCAACCTGTACTCAAATGGCACAAGGGTGTTCAACATTCACGAAATCAGGAATGAAATTGCCCTAGATGCTCTTTAATAAGTTTGTTTATATGCTGACTTGAAATGAATCATTACAATTAAATATTATATCGGTTGATTGAAAATCATGTGTTGATTCCACGTATGATTCTTATATGTATCCTAAGGTGTTTCTTATAGCTTACCTATCTAAAACACTAAAAAAAAATTAAAAAGGGTTTTAGGGCATTCGCTTTCGGATTAATTTAGATGCGGTCAGCACACTTGGCACGCAATACACTTTGCAATGAGGATGGTGATTCAGATAACCATACAATCAGCCTAAAGGAACAATAACATTTTGAAAAGCTTATCTATCTCAATCCTTCCCCACGCGCCCCCCCTCCCCCCCCCCCTTCCCCTTTCCCCACTTCCCTTCAGTTGAGTCTGCTCACCATTGCTTGGTTTCTGATCTGTGTTTTGTTACACATAAACTACATCACGTAAGCGAAAATATGTTTTCATCTTGTTTCACACCTTATAGATTAACAATATCTTGACGGAGTTTTATCCCACTGGATACGACATCTGGCTTTGGCATCTAGGTCCTTGAAAACGGCCAAAAGTTTACCAAAAAGTGAACTTTTCAACATCTCATGCCATAAAATGGCACGGTTTCTATCTATGAAAGATATGTAAAGTATATAGAAAAGCGTAATCTGTTTTTGTTTTTTAAACATTGATTGAGTTCAGTGTAAAAGATGTTTGCAATGGGAAAAGAAAAAAACGCTTTGTCTTTGACAAGAGTGTTGTAGTGTTCTAAAAAGGCTATCAAACATGCACTTTATAAACACGTGAACAACTTTCCAAACACCAAAGGAAATAAAATACGTATTTGTTTATTGATAAGTAGATTGATTAACTGATTCATGTATTGTTATTTATGTATTTATGATTGGTTTATTGCAGTGCTACTTTTTGAAAAAAGAATGTGACAGAGTGCATGACTGCCTGAACAGTGCTGACGAGATGCAATGCACAGACAGACAGCTGGATCCCTCACTGTCTTCGGCTCTGCCCGTAATTCAGCCGTCACCCCCTGTCATAGTCACTCTGGATGGACAAGGTATGTATAAGGTGGAGTCTCTCGGTACTCACCCATGTCCACCCACTCACTTCTGGTGTCTGAGCGATAAATACTGTCTCCCTGTGTTCGTGCTCTGTAACGGTATTGATGACTGTCCCAGACGGGAAGATGAACAGAACTGCAACCGCAATGACTTGTGTCCAGGGTATTACCGCTGTCGTAGTTCTTCCATCTGCCTCCATCCCAGTCAGGTGTGTGATGACATGGTCCAATGTCCACAAAGAGATGATGAACAGTGGTGTCAGCTGACTTGCCCACAGCAGTGTACATGCTGGGGTTTGGCCTTTGTATGTGGACAGAAGTTTTCAGCTAGTACGTTTTCTGACTTGCGTTATATTGACGCCCGGGGCAGTGGTATGTCCTTGTTGGAGTTTGCAAATAATTCACTGGCAATCCATTTGGGTTTGGCTCATTGTAACCTGACACACCTAGACAAAGTTGTCCTCAGCAATTTGAACAGTCTCGATCTCAGCGACAACTTTCTGCAGAGTTTTGATGTAAAACATTTCCAGCAATTCCCTCATCTCAAAAAGTTGATCCTTTCAGGAAATGATTTTCCCATCAGGTTCCAAAGCATTCACAAAAATGTAACAGTTTTGTCACTTCAGTATTTAGACCTATCATTCATTAAACATTCGGTGCTAGACACAAATGAATTCAGACAGTTTGTCCACTTAAAATCCCTCAATTTGTCCGGAGGCCAAATCAGTCAAATTGGCAGTTCTGGTTTTAACTTCTTCAAGGGATTGTGATGGTTCCCTTATGCAGCTAGTGAAGAGTTTTCATATCTGTAACATATTTTCTTAATTTCATGTTCCCAGTTTCTCCATCTTCAAATTCCGCCCCCCCCCCTCCTCCCCCCCCCCTTAAGTCCAAATCTTTGCCAAGTCATTACTATGAAGATAGTTCAGTTGTTGGCCTGCGCTTGTTTTTTCCCCCACTATTAGATTGTTCGTCTATGTATTTGTCTGACTTTATTCAAGTTTAAAAGGCTGTGCCGGTCTTGAATACAAGTTACTCTGTGTTAGGTTTTCTTATGGGAGCAAAAAATACCCAACTTGTTTACTGTTTATCGTTTACTGTTCCCTGCCTCATTTCATTTCCGATTTTGTTTTGATTAAATTGAGGTTATTTGTATTTGTTTCTGTCCGTGTGTGTGTTTGTCTTTTGACCTCCCTTGCTTCTTTGGGCGGATCCTCAGGCGTAGGCTCAAAAATTGTCCCTTACATTTTATACTATTTGCATAATGTCTCTAGTTTTTCAGCAACTTTTTTTCCTCCCCACACTTTCATTTAGTTTCATTTACGCTCTTCGCTGGCTGCTTTGGGGGTGCTATTGGATTCTTTTTGCACCTTGGTGGTAGAACACCACAGTATTATGGACTGTGGTGTGTCTCTATTGACGCCAGGAGCGCAGACACAACCAGCCGTGTCTCCCGATGATCCGACCCAGCGGACGAAAGGCCTCGAGCAGGCAATACAAATATATCTGCCTTCAAAAGGATTGTGATGGTTCCCTTATGCAGCTAGTGAAGAGTTTTCATATCTGTAACATATTTCTTAATTTCATGTTCCATTTCTCCATCTTCAAATTCCGCCCCCCCTCCTCCCCCCCCCCTTAAGTCCAAATCTTTGCCAAGTCATTACTATAAGATAGTTCAGTTGTTGGCCTGCCGTGTTTTTCCCCACTATTAGATTGTTCGTCTATGTATTTTCGCTTTATTCAAGTTAAAAGGCGTGCCGGTCTTGAATACAAGTTACTCGTGTAGGTTTTCTTATGGAGCAAAAATACCAACTTGTTTACTGTTTATCGTTTACTGTTCCCTGCCTCATTTCATTTCCGATTTGTTTTGATTAAATTGAGGTTATTTGTATTTGTTTCTGTCCGTGTGTGTTTGTCTTTTGACCTCCTGCTTCTTTGGCGGATCCTCAGCGTAGCTCAAAATTGTCCCTTACATTTTATACTATTTGCATAATGTCTCTAGTTTTTCAGCAACTTTTTTCTCCCACACTTTCATTTAGTTTCATTACTGCTCTTCGCTGGCTGCTTTGGGGTGCTATTGGATTCTTTTTTGCACCCTTGGTGGTGAGAACACCACAGTATTATGACTGTGGTGTGTCTCTATTTGACGCCAGGAGCGCAGACACAACCACCGTGTCTCCCTGATGAGTCCGACCAGCGACGAAAGGCCTCGGAGCAGGCAATACAATATATCTGCCTCAAAAGGGATTGTGATGGTTCCTAGCAGCTAGGAAGAGTTTTCATATCTGTAACATTTTTCTTAATTTCATGTCCCAGTTTCTCCATCTTCAAATTCCGCCCCCCCTCCTCCCCCCCCCCTTAAGTCCAAATCTTGCCAGTCATTACTATGAAGATAGTCAGTTGTTGGCCTGCGTTTTTTTCCCCCACTATTAGATGTTCGTCTATGTATTGTCTGATTTATTCAAGTTAAAGGCTGTGCCGGTCTTGAATACAAGTTACTCTGTGTTAGGTTTTCTTATGGAGCAAAAAATACCCAACTTGTTTACTGTTTATCGTTTACTGTTCCCTGCCTCATTCATTTCCGATTTGTTTGATTAAATTGAGTTATTTGTATTTGTTCTGTCCGTGTGTGTTTTGTCTTTGACCTCCTTGCTTCTTTGGGCGGATCCTCAGCGTAGGCTCAAAAATTGTCCCTTACATTTTATACTATTTGCATAATGTCTCTATTTTTCAGCAACTTTTTTTCCTCCCCACACTTTCTTATTTCATTACTGCTCTTCGCTGCTGCTTTGGGGTCTATTGATTCTTTTTGCACCCTTGGTGTGAGAACACCACAGTATTATGGACTGTGGGTGTCTCTATTTGACGCCAGGAGCGCAGACACAACCAGCCGTGTCTCCCTGATGAGTCCGACCCAGCGGACGAAAGGCTCGAGCAGCAATACAAATATATCTGCCTTCAAAAGGGATTGTGATGTTCCCTTATGCAGCTAGTGAAGAGTTTTCATATCTGTAACATATTTTCTTAATTTCATTTCCCATTTCTCATCTTCAAATTCCGCCCCCCCCCTCCTCCCCCCCTTAAGTCCAAATCTTTGCCAATCATTACTATGAAATAGTTCATTGTTGCCTGCGCTTGTTTTTTCCCCCACTATTAGATTGTTCGTCTATGTATTTGTCTGACTTATTCAAGTTTAAAAGGCTGTGCCGGTCTGAATACAAGTTACTCTGTGTTAGGTTTTCTTATGGGAGCAAAAAATACCCAACTTGTTTACTGTTTATCGTTACTGTTCCCTGCCTCATTTCATTTCCGATTTGTTTTGATTAAATTGAGTTATTGTATTTGTTTCTGTCCGTGTGTGTGTTTGTCTTTTGACCTCCCTTGCTTCTTGGGCGGATCCTCAGGCGTAGGCTCAAAAATTGTCCCTTACATTTTATACTATTTGCATAATGTCTCTAGTTTTTCAGCAACTTTTTTTCCTCCCCACACTTTCATTTAGTTTCATTTACTGCTCTTCGCTGGCTGCTTTGGGGTGCTATTGATTCTTTTTGCACCCTTGGTGGTGAGAACACCACAGTATTATGACTGTGGTGTTCTCTATTTGACGCCAGGAGCGCAGACACAACCAGCCGTGTCTCCCTGATGAGTCCGACCCAGCGACGAAGGCCTCGGAGCAGGCAATACAAATATATCTGCCTTCAAAAGGGATTGTGATGGTTCCCTTATGCAGCTAGTGAAGAGTTTTCATATCTGTAACATATTTTCTTAATTTCATGTTCCCAGTTTCTCCATCTTCAAATTCCGCCCCCCCCCTCCCCCCCCCCCTTAAGTCCAAATCTTGCCAAGTCATTACTATGAAGATAGTTCAGTTGTTGGCCTGCGCTTGTTTTTTCCCCCCTTAATTGTTCGTCTATGTATTTGTCTGACTTTATTCAAGTTTAAAGCTGTGCCGGTCTTGAATACAAGTTACTCTGTGTTAGTTTTCTTATGGAGCAAAAAATACCCAACTTGTTACTGTTTATCGTTTACTGTTCCTGCCTCATTTCATTTCCGATTTTGTTTGATTAAATTGAGGTTATTTGTATTTGTTTCTGTCCGTGTGTGTGTTTGTCTTTTGACCTCCCTTGCTTCTTTGGCGGATCCTCAGGCGTAGGCTCAAAAATTGTCCCTTACATTTTATACTATTTGCATAATGTCTCTAGTTTTCAGCAACTTTTTTTCCTCCCACACTTTCATTTAGTTTCATTTACTGCTCTTCGCTGGCTGCTTTGGGGGTGCTATTGGATTCTTTTGCACCCTTGGTGGTGAGAACACCACAGTATTATGGACTGTGTGTGTCTCTATTTGACGCCAGGAGCGCAGACACAACCACCGTGTCTCCCTGATGAGTCCGACCCAGCGGACGAAAGCCCGGAGCAGGCAATACAAATATATCTGCCTTCAAAAGGGATTGTGATGTTCCCTTATGCAGCTAGTGAAGAGTTTCATATCTGTAACATATTTCTTAATTTCATGTTCCCAGTTTCTCCATCTTCAAATTCCGCCCCCCCCCTCCTCCCCCCCCCCTTAATCCAAATCTTTGCAAGTCATTACTATGAAGATAGTTCAGTTGTTGGCCTGCGCTTGTTTTTTCCCCCACTATTAGATTGTTCGTCTATGTATTTGTCTGACTTTATTCAAGTTTAAAGCTGTGCCGTTGAATACAAGTACTTGTTTAGGTTTTCTTATGGGAGCAAAAATACCCAACTTGTTTACTGTTTATCGTTTACTGTTCCTGCCTCATTTCATTTCCGATTTTGTTTTGATTAAATTGAGGTTATTTGTATTTGTTTCTGTCCGTGTGTGTGTTTGTCTTTTGACCTCCCTTGCTTCTTTGGGCGATCCTCAGGCGTAGGCTCAAAAATTGTCCCTTACATTTTAACTATTTGCATAATGTCTCTAGTTTTCAGCAACTTTTTTTCCTCCCCACACTTTCATTTAGTTTCATTTACTGCTCTTCGTGGCTGCTTTGGGGGTGCTATTGGATTCTTTTTTGCACCCTTGGTGGTGAGAACACACAGTATTATGGACTGTGGTGTGTCCTATTTGACGCCAGGAGCGCAGACACAACCAGCCGTGTCTCCCTGATGATCCGACCCAGCGGACGAAAGGCCTCGGAGCAGGCAATACAAATATATCTGCCTTCAAAAGGATTGTGATGGTTCCTTATGCAGCTAGTGAAGAGTTTTCATATCTGTAACATATTTTCTTAATTTCATGTTCCCAGTTTCTCCATTTCAAATTCCCCCCCCCCTCCTCCCCCCCCCCTTAAGTCCAAATCTTTGCCAAGTCATTATATGAAGATAGTTCAGTTGTTGGCCTGCGCTTGTTTTTTCCCCCACTATGATGTTCGTCTATGTTTTGTCTGACTTTATTAGTTTAAAAGCTGGCGGTCTGAATCAAGTTATCTGTGTTAGTTTTCTTATGGGAGCAAAATACCAATTGTTACTGTTTGTTGTTCCCTGCCTCATTCATTCCGATTTGTTGATTAATTAGGTTTTTGTATTTGTTCTGTCCGTGTGTGTGTTTGTCTTGCTCCCTGCTTCTTTGGCGGATCTCAGGCTAGGCTAAAATTGCCTTACATTTTATACTATTTGCAAATGTTCTATTTTTCAGCATTTTTTTCTCCCCACATTCATTTAGTTTCATTTACGCTTTCGCTGGCTGCTTGGGGTGCATTGGATTCTTTTGCACCCTTGGTGTGAGAACACACAGATTATGGACTGTGGTGTGTTCTATTGACGCCAGAGGCAGACACAACAGCGTGTCTCGAGAGTCGACCAGCGCGAAAGCCTCGGAGCAGCATACAAATAATCTGCTTCAAGGGATTGTGTGGTTCCCTTAGCAGCTAGTGAAGTTTTATATCTGTAACATTTTTATTTCATGTTCCCATTCTCCACTTCAAATTCGCCCCCCCTCCCCCCCTTAAGTCAATCTTTGCCAATCATACTAGAGATGTTCAGTTTGGCCTGCTTGTTTTTTCCCCCCTATTAGATTGTTCGTCTGTATTTGTCGACTTTCAAGTTAAGCTGTGCGGTCTTGAATCAGTTCTCTGTGTTTTTTGGGCAAAAATACCCACTTTTATGTTACGTTTAGTTCCCTGCCTCATTTCATTTCCGATTTTGTTGATTAATAGGTTATTTGTATTTGTTTCTGTCGTGTGTGTGTTTGTCTTTTGACCTCCTGCTTCTTTGGGCGTCCTCAGTAGCTCAAATTGTCCTTACATTTTATATATTTGCTAATGTCTAGTTTTTCAGCAATTTTTTTTCCTCCACATTCATTTAGTTTCATTACTGCTCTTCGCTGGCTGTTGGGTGCTTGGATTCTTTTTGCACCCTGGTGGTGAGACACCAGTATTATGGACTGTGGTGTGTCTCTATTTGACGCCAGGAGCGCAGCACAACCACCGTGTCTCCCTGATGAGTCCGACCCGCGGACGAAAGGCCTCGGCAGCATACAATATATCTGCCTTCAAAAGGATTGTGATGGTTCCCTTATGCAGTATGAGATTTTTCTATCTGTACATATTTTCTTAATTTCTGTTCCAGTTTCTCCATCTTCAAATTCCGCCCCCCCTCCTCCCCCCCCCCTTAAGTCCAAATCTTGCCAAGTCATTACTATGAAGATAGTTCAGTTGTTGGCCTGCGCTTGTTTTTTCCCCCACTATTAGATTGTTCGTCTATGTATTTGTTGACTTTATTCAAGTTTAAAAGGCTGTGCGGTCTTGAATACAAGTTACTCTGTGTTAGGTTTTCTTATGGGAGCAAAAATACCAACTTGTTTACTGTTTATCGTTTACTGTTCTGCCTCTTTCATTTCCGATTTTGTTTTGATTAAATTGAGGTTATTTGTATTGTTTCTGTCGTGTGTGTGTTTGTCTTTGACCTCCCTTGCTTCTTTGGGCGGATCCTCAGCGTAGGCTCAAAATGTCCCTTACATTTATACTATTTGCATAATGTCTCTAGTTTTTCAGCACTTTTTTTCCTCCCACACTTTCATTTAGTTTCATTTACTGCTCTTCGCTGGCTGCTTTGGGGGTGCTATTGGATTCTTTTTGCACCCTTGTGGTGAGAACACCACAGATTATGGACTGTGGTGTGTCTTATTTGACGCCAGGACCAGACACAACCAGCGTGTCTCCCTGATGAGTCCGACCAGCGGACGAAAGCCTCGGAGCAGGCAATACAAATATATCTGCCTTCAAAAGGATTGTGATGGTTCCTTATGCAGCTAGTGAAGAGTTTTCATATCTGTAACATATTTTCTTAATTTCATGTTCCCAGTTTTCTCCATCTTCAAATTCCGCCCCCCCCCTCCTCCCCCCCCCCTTAGTCCAATTCTTTGCCAAGTCATTACTATGAGATGTTCAGTTGTTGGCCTGCGCTTGTTTTCCCCCACTATTAGATTGTTCGTCTATGTATTTGTCTGACTTTATTCAAGTTTAAAAGGCTGTGCCGGTCTTGAATACAAGTTACTCTGTGTTAGGTTTTCTTATGGGAGCAAAAAATACCCAACTTGTTTACTGTTTATCGTTTACTGTTCCCTGCCTCATTTCATTTCCGATTTTGTTTTGATTAAATTGAGGTTATTTGTATTTGTTTCTGTCCGTGTGTGTGTTTGTCTTTTGACCTCCCTTGCTTCTTTGGGCGGATCCTCAGGCGTAGGCTCAAAAATTGTCCCTTACATTTTATACTATTTGCATAATGTCTCTAGTTTTTCAGCAACTTTTTTTCCTCCCCACACTTTCATTTAGTTTCATTTACTGCTCTTCGCTGGCTGCTTTGGGGGTGCTATTGGATTCTTTTTTGCACCCTTGGTGGTGAGAACACCACAGTATTATGGACTGTGGTGTGTCTCTATTTGACGCCAGGAGCGCAGACACAACCAGCCGTGTCTCCCTGATGAGTCCGACCCAGCGGACGAAAGGCCTCGGAGCAGGCAATACAAATATATCTGCCTTCAAAAGGGATTGTGATGGTTCCCTTATGCAGCTAGTGAAGAGTTTTCATATCTGTAACATATTTTCTTAATTTCATGTTCCCAGTTTCTCCCATCTTCAAATTCCGCCCCCCCCCTCCTCCCCCCCCCCTTAAGTCCAAATCTTTGCCAAGTCATTACTATGAAGATAGTTCAGTTGTTGGCCTGCGCTTGTTTTTTCCCCCACTATTAGATTGTTCGTCTATGTATTTGTCTGACTTTATTCAAGTTTAAAAGGCTGTGCCGGTCTTGAATACAAGTTACTCTGTGTTAGGTTTTCTTATGGGAGCAAAAAATACCCAACTTGTTTACTGTTTATCGTTTACTGTTCCCTGCCTCATTTCATTTCCGATTTTGTTTTGATTAAATTGAGGTTATTTGTATTTGTTTCTGTCCGTGTGTGTGTTTGTCTTTTGACCTCCCTTGCTTCTTTGGGCGGATCCTCAGGCGTAGGCTCAAAAATTGTCCCTTACATTTTATACTATTTGCATAATGTCTCTAGTTTTTCAGCAACTTTTTTTCCTCCCCACACTTTCATTTAGTTTCATTTACTGCTCTTCGCTGGCTGCTTTGGGGGTGCTATTGGATTCTTTTTTGCACCCTTGGTGGTGAGAACACCACAGTATTATGGACTGTGGTGTGTCTCTATTTGACGCCAGGAGCGCAGACACAACCAGCCGTGTCTCCCTGATGAGTCCGACCCAGCGGACGAAAGGCCTCGGAGCAGGCAATACAAATATATCTGCCTTCAAAAGGGATTGTGATGGTTCCCTTATGCAGCTAGTGAAGAGTTTTCATATCTGTAACATATTTTCTTAATTTCATGTTCCCAGTTTCTCCATCTTCAAATTCCGCCCCCCCCTCCTCCCCCCCCCCTTAAGTCCAAATCTTTGCCAAGTCATTACTATGAAGATAGTTCAGTTGTTGGCCTGCGCTTGTTTTTTCCCCCACTATTAGATTGTTCGTCTATGTATTTGTCTGACTTTATTCAAGTTTAAAAGGCTGTGCCGGTCTTGAATACAAGTTACTCTGTGTTAGGTTTTCTTATGGGAGCAAAAAATACCCAACTTGTTTACTGTTTATCGTTTACTGTTCCCTGCCTCATTTCATTTCCGATTTTATTCTTCAAGGAGTTGCGTTCATTGGATGTGAGAGGCTGCCAGCTTTCACATTTCCCTTGGGATAGTTTGAACAAACTTATGCATTTAAAGTTTTTATATGCTGACAACTACAAACTTTGCTGTGAAGCCATGCTTCCTGATGGATTCAATAGCAATAACTGTTATGCACCTTTTGACGAGGTCTCGTCGTGTGAAGCTCTCCTTCGCTCTGACACGTATCGTGTGTTTTTGTCCCTTTCGGCTGCCATGACCTTACTTGGTAACTTGGTGAGCTTTTTATTCCGTTTGTCTCGACAGAGCAAAGAAACCTCAGGGTTCCACGTGTTTGTCACAAATCTCTGCATTGCAGATTTCTTGATGGGCGTGTACTTATCTATAATCGGCGTGGCCGATCGTCTGTATCTCGGTACGTACCTATGGGAGGACACGAGCTGGAGACACAGTGCTCCGTGCATGTTGGCGGGCTTTCTGTCTCTGTTGTCTTCTGAAGTATCTGTCTTCACGATTTGTCTTATAACTGCTGACCGATTGTTAGTGTTACGATTTCCTTTCAGCCAGCTGCGCTTCAACAACAAGATTGCTCACATTGTGTGCTCTGTAGTGTGGTCAGTGACTCTTCTTCTAGCCTCTGTTCCTTTATTTCCTTTTTCGCCGTTTAAGGATTTCTACAATCAGTTTAGTGTTTGCATTCCCTTGCCCATTACAAGGAGTCAATTTCAAGGGGATGACCTTGCATTTGGGATCATGATCATCCTTAACTTCATCCTCTTCATGCTGACAGCTGTTGGCAGGGTTTAATCTTCTTAACCATCAGGGCCAATGCTATGTCAGCATCAAACACGGATCGGCAGTCTCAGGATCTAAATATCGCTCGTCGTTTGATCACCATCGCCATTTCCGACTTCTTTTGTTGGTTTCCTATCGGGCTGTTGGGCCTGTTAGCAGCCCAAGGCATGCCTATCTCAGGAGAGGTAAACGTAGCCATGGCTATCCTTGTGCTTCCTGTCAACTCTGTCATCAACCCATTCCTCTACACACTAAACATAATCATGGAACAGAGACGAAAAGCCAGAGAAATCAGACTGTTGAAATGGTTAGAGGTTTCATAATGAAGCTTCGCAGCTGGTGTTCGATTTTTCTTGTTTAGAAATTAAGAAATCTTAACTGTTTATGTTTTTAAAACAATCATTATTTTTTTAGAAGAAAACATTTACCTGTCAAGTATGCATAAATGGTTCTTTAACCAGTAAGTAAATAACATGTTTGTTTTTAGAATCCGCTTTCGTTTGTCTCACAGATTTGCAATCTAAAAACGGAAAACGCTGGTGTTTGTCTCCTATCTTGTGGGTTTCACTGCACCACGCTTCGTATAGAATTATCGCCAGAGAGAAGCAGTCAGTCCTGACTTGAAAAAAACCCTTTTACACCACAGTGCACCACATAATTCCCTATGTTCTTGTGAGTGAATCAATCTCTCTGATCAGTCCCATTCTATTTTCTGTTTCCTGTGTGTGTGTGTGTGTGTGTGTGTGTGTGTGTGTGTGTGTGTGTGTGTGTGTGTGTCGTGTGTTGTGTGCGTGTGTGTGTGCGTGTGTATGTGTGTGTGCGTATGCACGTGCTTGCGTGCATGCGTGCGTGCGTGTGTATGTGTGTGTGTGTGTGTGTGTGTGTGTGTGTGTGTGTGTGTGTGTGTGCGTGCGTGCTGGCGTGCATGCGTGTGCGTGTGTGTATGTATGTCTGTGTGTGTGTGTGTGTGTGTGTGTGTGTGTGTGTGTGTGTGTGTATAAGACATCCGTTTAAAAAGGCAGCACCTTGAATCGCTGACCCACTCAGAATGTGCTGATTTGAACCCCGGCAGCGCCAGAAGAAAAAGCTGACAGGCAAGAGCAGCTAGTTGTCACGGCCTAGGTACAGCCTGACCCCAGTAGACTGTGAGGACGTTCAGGGCTCAAACATTATTTTTCGGAGGGGCTCGGGGTTCTCTGGCATTAGACTGGCATAGCATTTTTCTTACTGTTTATACTGTTTTTTTTTAATCAAATGCGTGTTTAAGGCATGGAAACAAATCTGCCACACTGTAAATGACATCGCTTTTCACAGCATGAAATTTTGGGAAATGAAAAATATGTGTGCAGGCACAACATTGTAAGCGAAACGAAAAGGTGGCAATGCTAGAATCAGTAGCCGACAGCTCAGTAAAACGATATTTGTGCGTCATACTGACGACGCAGCAATGTAGTCTCACACATATGGAGGTCCGTCGTGGTCAACGAAGACGTCAGTGACTCCACATGTGTGAGTCTACAACAGCATAAAAGACTCAAGTCAGCCTTAACACTGTCATACGGCTCAATGACCAGTGGTATCAGCAGCTCAACGAAAAGGAGAAGTCCTGACTGTCCCATACTTCAGCAATAGCATGGAGAAGATTGATGCTGAGCCATATTTATGAAATATAAGTCACTCGACATGATTAAGATAATCGCACATGAAGAACGCTTTTTGTTTTGCAACAAAATGCAGCCTAAACTCCTCCACATTTTTCTCGGCATGTTTGATATGCGCATTTCTTTTCAGTTACTTGGCATTAAAACTGCCATTAAAGTTCCATAACTAAATATAGCGACAAAGAAAGCGTCATCATTTACTAATGATTGCTAAATTGGATAATTTGCTCTGACTGTCTATGTGAAAGCATGACTGATGTATTACTGATTGAAAACTTAAGCCAGCAATTATCTTATGCTGTCAAGAAGTCATCACTTAGTTTGCATATAACCAAGAAATACTGTTCGCTATAATCAATGATATTAACATCCATAGGGTAAAATGGCATGACAGTATTTTGTTTTCGCCCGTACACTCTTGGGCGCATTCCCGCTTGTTTTAAAGAATTAGGTCTTTTCGACTTAGTGATCAGTTCAAGCAGAGTTTGTATGAACTATAGGATGTTTTAGAAACGGTTAAGTCATAAACGATCGGTAAATTCGATATCCATATACTAATGCCTTTGTTTTATTATAGCTACTGAGTACATATCTACTTCTATGCATACAGGTACAATCGTAAAACATGTAATGTGTGATCCTCAGCTGTGTGTGTTACATGTATTAGAGGTCTTCAAAATAAAGCTAAATCTAGGTATGAGTCTGATAACATCAAAAATTGTCTACAGTTTGAAAAAACACTGGACTATGAAGTTTGAAAAAGAAACACTATACTAAAAAATCGAAGACAAATCAATTCTACGCAAAAAGTTGGTTGATATGTGTGTGTGTGTGTGTGTGTGTGTGTGTGTGTGTGTGTGTGTGTGTGTGTGTGTGTGTGTGTGTGTGCCTTTCAAGGCATATACCTGAAGTCTTTTTTTCTTCAAAAAGGTATCGTTGCAAGGTATCGGAAGATTAAAAATAGAATTTCGGTACTCCGAAGTTGACTGTCCACTCAGGCTGACGAACCCCACATTCTTTAGCTTCGCAAACGTGATTAAGGCGTAAATGACGAGCAAACGACTTCGCCAGGCCTACAAGCTATGCCACACGGGTGTGTGTGTGTGTGTGTGTGTGTGTGTGTGTGTGTGTGTGTGTGTGTGTGTGTGTGTGTGTGCGTGCGTGCGTGCGTGTGTGCGTGCGCGCGTGTGTGTGTGTGTGTGTGTGTGTGTGTGTGTGTGTGTGTGTGTGTGTGTGTGTGCTTGACGACAGATAAGAAATAAAAGACGCGGCGCATTTCATATGAAATTATATAACGGGTGTGTTTAGGTGGTGAGTGTGTGTGTGTGTGTGTGTGTGTGTGTGTGTGTGTGTGTGTGTGTGTGTGTGTGTGTGTGTGTCAGTACAACCTTGAGTTAATCTGACAATAAATTGGTTTCAGTCAGTGAGTGTGTGTGTGTGTGTGTGTGTGTGTGTGTGTGTGTGTGTGTGTGTGTGTGTGTGTGTGTGACCATTGATTGAATGTGGATGACAAATAGAAGCCCAAGATAAGGTATATACAATTACAAATCGCATAAATAATGTTGTGTCTCCAGTGTATCGCCAAAGACAGATTGTGCGATGGTACTTTACATTGTGTTGATAGAAGTGACGAAGAAACGTATAACTACGGCAAAACAGATTCTTTACTCCTTGAAGGCAAGTTCACATCTTGGCGCAACACAGTGGAATTCCTTTCACTGAAGCAGGCAATGCTGATGAACCATGGGCACACTGATCCAGAGAAACATTTTGCTTGTCCTGAAACTCAGTTGTACTTGCCTGTTTATTTTCTCTGTAATGGAGTATTTGACTGCCCAGGACATGAAGATAAGGACGACTACGATAGTTCCCTTTGTCCAGGCTATTACCGTTGTCGTGGCTTCAAAACCTGTGTGCATGCTAGTGATGTGTGTGACGGCATAGCACACTGTCCACAGTTCGATGACGAGCTATTCTGTATCCAGGACTGTCCGCACGTAAACTGCTCATGCTATGGACATGCTTTTACGTGCAGATTTCCCTTTGATATACCCAGGTATCCACAACTTCGTTACCTTGACGCTGCAGATAGCGGAATAACACCCAGCATGGTAGTCAAAAGCAGCCCTCTGGTCCACCTCAGTCTGGCCAGCTGTGGTCTTACTACTTTAGGGAAGCTCAACCTGCCAAAGTTACGAAGTCTGGACATTAGCACCAATCTCCTACATTCGATCAGTTTGTTTGATTTGTCAGGCCTGAGTCTATCCGCTTTCTTTCTTGCTGACGATCCCTTGAATTTCATATTTCTACCCCGCTGTGCAAACTAGTCTGGATCCGTAGGGTTTCTAAATCTGAAAGTTTTGGAGTTATCATTGGTTTCTTTCCCTGTGTTTAATTCTACTATGCTATCTCCATTTCCAAATTTGCAACATCTAAACATCTCTCACTGTGGTATTCATAGCATTATTCATGACTTTAATGCTTCAAAACAATTAAGAAGTGTTGATATTAGACGTTCTCCGCTAGCACACATTTCAAAATCTATGTTCAAAGGATTACTGGGACTGCGGTACGTTTTAAGTGATACATATAGAGTGTGCTGTGAGTCAGTTTTACCACATAGTTTTACCCCTAAAGATTGCCGTGCTCCCAAGGATAAGGTATCTACGTGCCATTTACTGCTGGGCTCTCATGTCTACATGTATGCTCTGACTGCTTATGCTGCCCTCACACTGCTAGGAAACATGGTTAGTTTTACCTACCGTGTGGTTCTAAAAAGATCTGGACACCAGGCCAGTTAAGGAGTGGTGGTGACTCACCTTTCCATATCAGACTTTGTTTCTGGGTTACACCTGGTGATGATCCTGATAGCAGAAAGACTGTTTCGTGGCCGGTACGTGTGGGTGGACACAACCTGGAGACAGCACAGGTTGTCAAATAGCTGGTGTGTTGTCCACGTTGTCTCGTGAGGTTTCCATATTCCTCATAACTCTTCTGACGTTAGAAAGAGTCTTGACTCTATGCTGTCCTAAGTTTGATAGGAGTCTGTCCTCACTAGCTGTACATCTGATGTGTGTTATGGCCTGGGCTATTGGCCTACTGCTCGCAGTGGTGCCATGGAGTTCTCCTGTCGCTGTTTCAGCCAGCTACTCCCGCTTGGGAATTTGCACAGTTTTGACAGATATCGGAGACACCTTGTCTCTGCCTTCCGCTTACATTATTGGCGTCGATGGTGTCATGCCGTCGGTGCTGTTGGTTCTAGTGATAGCTGGACAGTGCAGTGTGTACTACAAAATCAAACCTAAACTGTTCTCGTTCGCAGAAGCCACATCATTTTCAGAGAATCTGGATATTGCAAGGCGTTTGCTTCTGATGTGTGTGATCAGTACTGCGTGTCGACTGGTCATAAGTCTGACCCTACTGCTGTCCACCTGGGGTCTGCATGTATCAGAGGAGGTCTGTTTGGGCATTATCTTTCTCGTGATACCTCTGCCGTCGATACTAAACCCCTACCTGTATGCTTGGGGTCTGGCTAAATAAAAGGCAAAGATCAGCGTGCCGTAAGAGGCTGATAAGCGACTGAGAGCCAGGAAGAGGGGGAAACAGAAAAATGATGATAAAGGAATGATGAGAAATGCATTGTGAATTTTTAGACATCGATTTTTGTTTTCATGAGCAAGTGTTCACGGTCAATTTAAAAAAAAAACATAGTAGTTTCATTACAAATGACATTGTGTAAAACTGTCATGGCTGCTATATTCCCCAAAAAGAGCTAAAGTAGTCCAAGACTAAAAATTGGTTCACCTAGTCTGAGTCAAGTACAAGATCTGACATGTTTATAGGAGTTACTGATCCTGAGTCATATTTTCATTTTAATCTTAGCATGATATTCAGACGGAATGTCTTGAAATTGTAATTTTACAAAACATTGACGATTTGGTTTAAGGCAAGACGACTGCAGGCGGAAATCTAAACAAATCTTAAATAAATGTTAGCGAACCGCAAAGAGAAACGTGGACAAACGGGTCACAAGACAAAACACGACGCGTTTGGATCTCTTAGGTCTTCTTCAGGCGAGACACATATAGGACAATGAAAATGAACGAGTTTGTCACTTAGCTTGATCTCTTCAGCGCAAGGTATGCGTTCAATTTACCTTGCGCTGAAGAGATCAAGCTAAGTGACAAACTCGTTCCTTTTCATTGTCCGTTTTGTTTGTGTCTTGCCTGAAGAAGACCTAAGAGGTCCAAACGCGTCGTGTTTTGTCTTGTGACGCGTTTGTCCACGTTTCTCTTGGCGGTTCGCTAACATTTATTGACGATTTGATTTTCTCTGCTTTCTTATCAGTTGTTACACTCCTCAACTCCACCCACTTCCAAGTTTCCCCACACCTCCATTCCCCTCCCGTTCCTTCCATGTGCGACGCTTCTCTCACGCTGCCTAAAGGATGAGGATTGAAATTTTAAAAAAAGAGAAAAAAAATGTAAAAGGGGATTAACTTGCATCTTTGCTAACACACCAAAATACGTGAAACATTCCTAGGTAGGACTTTGCCAGTTGTCAGAATCTCTCTCTCTCTCTCTCTCTCTCTCTCTCTCTCTCTCTCTCTCTCTCTCTCTCTCTCTCACACACACACACACACACACACACACACACACACACACACACACACACACACACACACACACATACACACATATATAAACAAACAGAGAGAGAGAGAGAGAGAGAGATTCACGATATTTTATTGTCATTACCATTACGGTCTGATGACAAGGGGGGTAACAATAGGTTCAGAAAGGAAATATTGCTGGCATATGAAATCAATACTAAAAAATACAAAAAATATCTCAACGAAACTTCAATCAGTTATGATATAATGATCATTTAGCCACATAAATACATATCCCAAGCACTCACCCACCAGCCCACCCAACACACACACACACACACACACACACACACACACACACACACACACACACACACACACACCACACACACACACACACACATTCGCCCAATCACATGCATACACACATATACACACGCAGATAAGCACGCACGCACACGCAGTCAAAAATATATGAAATTCGACCATCCACTTTATCATATGATATGTAAAGATTCATTTTTATCTTCATCATATTAATGGATTATGCATCATAGTGGGTTAATCTTTTCTTTTCGCAATTTCTGAGCCTCTGCTATAAATTTTGCAACTGATTTGATAATCATTTCGTCATTTGAAAGTAAAACAGATGTAACATTATGAGTCTGAGCTAGATCCGTATGAAAAAAATCACATTTGTTCCGTAACGTTACATATCCTGTACAATGCAATAAGATATGTTTTTCATCCTCAACATCATAACCACACATAGGGCATGAAGATTCCGAGGAAGCCCCAGGCAAATACCATCTTTTCTTTGTATTAAATCCGAGAGTTCTCAATCGAAATCGATCAAAATTAATTCTATGCCATTTGTCTGTTATAATATATAGATAATTTTCAGCTTGAAAGACATTTTTAAATGAAGAAAACCAACCGTATTTTTCATTGTTCTCAATAGCCGAATGCCAGTTTTGTTTGTACGAACATATCAGTCTGTCTTTAAACTCTGAAATAAATTATCTATCATTTCCAACTCCCTGTGACATCCATACAATAACAAAACCATTTACAGACAATACTTTTTTTACTTGATAGGCCCAATTCTCTTTACCAGTCTCGAGTTGAATTACCATCATGTCGTATGCTTGTTTGCACAATCGAGACTGAGGCAGTTTTATAATTTTTAGCCAGTATTTTATGCACTTGACAAAAGATCTTATGTACAAAGGATATCGGCCGGTTTCTCCGTATAGCATAGTATTAGAAGCATGTAAAGGTAAATGAAGAAAACGTTTTATAGCATATGTATGCACTCTTTCCATTTTCTGATTAGAGTACAAACCCATATTTCAGCAGCATAAGTAAGAATAGGTTCTATTTGGGCATCAAATAATTTCCAAAATAGATTACAATCAATAGTATTTAGCTTTTTTAATGACTTCAAAATTTCAATCACACCCTTTCTACCCTTTCTGCTTCCCTCTTCCCAAGCAAAATTCAAACTTAATCTTGTTGAAAATATCATTCCTAGGTATTTGTAAGAATTGACAACTTTTATTTCTTCATTTCCAAAGAACCATTTTTCATGCACTGAAAGGTGTCCACCATTTCTAAATACAATAATATTAGTTTTATCTAAATTAACAGTTAATCCTAAACGATCTGTATCTTCTTTTAGTGACTTTAGTTGGTTTTGGAGACCTATAACTGTTTGAGACATTAGAATAACATCGTCAGCAAATAGAAGCAAAAATATTTCAACAGCTCCTGAGATTAATTGAATACCGTGCTTTCCTTTTTTTGATATTTCAATTGCTAACTCATTAATAAAAAAAAGAAAACAATTGTGGGCTCAAAAGGCAGCCTTGTTTTACACCCTTTGAACAGTCAAAATAATTAGAATATTCACTCTTTGCACGCACACATGCCAGCACAGAATTATACATACCACGAATAGCCAAATAAAGTTTTCCATTCACTCCACTTTTACGCAACACGTTCCAAAGAGTATTACGATTCACAGAGTCGAAAGCCTTCCTGAAGTCAACAAAGGTTATATAGAGTTTAGAATTGCTCAATAAATATTTCTGTACAAGTGAATATAGTGTATATATATGGTCAATAGTTATATAATTTGCTCTGAACCCTGCTTGTTCTTCTAATATTTTTCCTTCATTTTCAGCCCATTTTGATAATCTTTTGTTCAAGATATGAGTATACACTTTACTAATGGTGCTAGTGAGTGCTACACCACGATAATTATCTGGATTACTGGAATCACCTTTTTTGTAAATTGGAATAATAATAGATTTAGCCCATTCTAAAGGAAAATTGCCGTGTTCAAAAAGCTCATTAAATAAGCGAACAAGAAAATCAATTATGATAGAATTTGCTTCTTTAAACATTTCTCCAACAATTCTGTCGGGTCCAGCACTTTTCCCTGCCCTTAAATGTCTGATACCATCCATTACTTCTTCTCTAGAAATGGTGTTATTGAGCAGTGGTACAGATTCATCCTCATCATCCAGTGAAATGTCTTCTTCCAGAGGTACAGTATTATCTGAGTCATTGAAAACATGAAAAAAGTGATCATACCATCGTTGGATGGAGATTGCATTATAAATTAAGCTTTTCTTATTAACAGATCTTATTACTGACCAAAATGTTTTAGAATCGTTTATGGATTCTCTTAATGTCTTTAGTCTATTTTCCTCAAATTCTAATTGCTTAGTTTCTCTCAGTTTGATGTATTCTTTTCGTGATACTGCATATTCTACTCTTTTTTCTTTTTTTATCACTAGCTGTTTTACATCTCTGAAATCTTTTTAGCAGCCTTTTTACTTCTGCTTTCTTTCTCTCACATTCAGCATCAAACCAGTCATTACTTTTTATTCGACCTTGACATACCGTGCTGACCATACATGCAGCAGCTCCATATAAAGCATTAACAAAAAGATTTAAACTATCATTTATATCAATATCCATTTGCAGGAGGGCTGACTGTAAACAACTTTGGAACTCATCGCTTTCAAGTTCGTCTTTATATTTATGGACATTTTCATTCGACCAAACAATTTTTTCTTCACCTGGTTGTTTAACCTGGTTACTTTCCAAATTCCGGTGAACGTTATTCCATACAACTTCGATTGGTAAATGCCACGAATGAACACAGTCACCAACATGCAAATCAAATTTCGGTAATAAATCAACATGAATCAAAAAGTAATCAACCACACTACATCCATTAGGGGATACAAAAGTGTAATTACCCTCTTTATCTCCATCACAAAACCCATTTAAGATATTCATATCAAACAAAAAAAAAACAAAAATCCATTAACGTTTTCCCAAAGCTATTTACAACCATATCTTTTGAATGACGTAAGAAAATGTCATCCATTTCATACAAATCAAAATCATACATTGTCATATCTTCATGCTCAGATTGCATCTGGCCTGTTCGTGCGTTCATATCACCAGTTACAATAAAGTATACATCATCTTTATCAAACTTTTCCAGTAAAGCCTCTTCTAATAAAAGTACGCCATCTTTGATAGCCTTATCATTATATAGAGGGCCTCCTTCTGGAACAATATAACAACCAACAAAAATGATATCTTTATTCACACCAAAAACAGTTTTATCTATTCTTATAACAATTGTATTGTCACAATTTATCTGAATCTCTTTTACATATTTTTCCAAACATTTTCTTACTAAAAGGAGTATACCTCCTGAGTTTCTTCCATGAAATGAAAACTTTCTAGCTGAAACATGACATTTTATATAATCATTGAAGATGCATTTATAGTCAAAAGACGAATCTAAAAAGGTTTCTGTAAGGCAAACAAAATCAAATTTGTTAACATAATTTACAAAAGAAACATCACGTAGTTTTGGAAACAAATTTTCAACATTATAACTTAAGAAAGTTCATTGTTGTGGATGGTCTAGCCTGTCCTATTTGCTTTTTACAGAGTTTGAACGCAAGGCTCTAGTACCACCCGTACCCCTTTCCCCACATAGAGACTTGCTGGACTGGTTAGACAGGTACGCTCGCGTGCCACTCTGTCGGGCACAACTCCGCCACGCGCTGTGTGTTCGTCGTTACCGTGACGTCGATCCGTGGAGACACGGGGGAATCCCCGCTACTGGCCGCTGATCCAATTCGCTGACCTCCGCCTCTGTCACGAGCCGCTCTGCAACCCCCATCCTTACCACCATTACCACTCCGTTGCCGATCGGGTGAGCACGAACTGGGGATGGGGGAGCGGAGGAAGATGTAAACGCACCACCCTCACTGCCATCCCCCCTCAATGCGTTAACATGACGAGATGCCTGTTGATTGGCTGAAACAGATAGAGACCCACCCTCCCCACTCTCTCCAGATTGAAATTGAGGAGTAGAAGGTGTAACTGTGTGTGTGTTTGTCTTATTATTTTCTCGGCCACCCTCTACTACTTCCGCGTAAGTGCGTGGGTCAGGTAATCGTGGACCAATCACGAGTTGTCCCCTGTGGAAAAATGTTCTTTTCCCTTCTTCACGAGCTCTAACCTTTATTTTAATCTGTTGATTTGTAAGGTCATTAGCCACTCTTACTCCTTTTTGCTGTAATTTCTCTCTGACCTCTCTATCGCCAATTATGCACATCTTGTCTTTCCACCTGTTAAATTTCACGATCATTGGTCGTGGTTGGTCATCTCGTCTGTATCCTGTTCTGTGTGCACGTCCGATGTCGTTGTCAGTCCATTGTTTTTGTCCGTCAATGCTATTCAACACATCAACTACTGCACGCGTACATGTGTCAAATGATTCGCTGGGGCCCTGTTGGGGAATACCAAAACATCTTAAGTTGTCTCTTCGAGAGAAACTTTCTAGTTTTTCTGTGTCAGCCTTCAGTTTGTCCAGTTCTTGTCTCATGCTGTCAATTGTTTCAGAACATTGTCGTATTTCTTCCTTTCTTTCACCTGACACAGCAAACAGGTCATGTATGTCATATGTTATGTCTTTCACTGTGTCAGTCAGATGTTTTTGTTCAGTCTCCAGTCTGTCACAGCGTTTGTTTATTTCCTCGCACTGTCGTTTCACTTGGCCCAAGTCCTGTTTTATTTCAGACATATCATTTCTGAGCACTGTGGTTTGTTCACGCAGCTGTTTTTGCATCGCTTGCATTATTGCTTCAACAAGCTTGTCTTGTTCTATCAGTGTGTATGTGTTCTTTTCGACTTCATCTTTCATTTGTGTTTTTTCTTCAGTATTGGGGCAAGGGTTGGTCTCAATGTCTCCACTGAGAAGCAGCCTACGCAGCGAGAACACGACACGCATTCCACAGAAAGCAGACAGCAGCACTTGCACGTGCGTGTCAAGTTGACACATGTATGTGTTGACACATTGCCCTTCATCCACACATTCGATTCCAGTCCCCTTTTGCACATTGAAATAATACATCGTACTGTTGAATGACACAGATTCCGTTACATTTTGAATGAAACTGAAAATCACTCCGTACACTATGAAGATCAAACCAAACCCGACGACGACATCAATGGAAGAAATGTGTATTTTTGTATCCGTCTCTGAACTCACCTTCACAAAGTCACCTGACCTGTTTTGTTTACATTTTGTTCTCACATTTACTTTACCATAGAAAACGCCGATAACGGCCCTCCAAGTGTTCAGAGAGAGAGAGAGAGAGAGAGAGAGAGAGAGAGAGAGAGAGAGAGAGAGAGAGAGAGAGAGAGAGACAGACAGACAGACAGACAGACAGACAGAAAGACAGACAGAGTCAGAGACAGAGTCAGAGAGAGGAGAGAGATTAAAGTCTGGCTGCAATGTCTTTCATCTCCTTAATGCAAACATCGAAGGCGATTCCAGTGATAATAGTCCATGAGCCACCCTGTACCCCCCCCCCCCCCCCCCCATTCACCCTATGAGGGAGTTTATGCGACTAACATTGCAAGATAGCCTAGACCCTTAGCTATTCAAATCAGGTTGTCTGCACTTTATACCTGGCGCCATAAGGTCGTGGTGCACTGATGAATTTGTGTGACGATAAAATAACGGTTCGCGCCCCAGCGTATGTATGAATGGTCTCTATTTTCAATCCTTTAAGGTTTAGAACCTGTTTCTTAGAGCAGCAAACATACTTAAAGATCGAGAAAACATACCAAAACATAGACAAAGCACAAAAACCACAAAAAATATCACATCTGACATGTAGCTATAGTCTGTGCGCAGGTTAAGTACCATAACCCGGGAACATGCAGAAGACCTCAGTCGTGATGAAGCCATTAAACATCAAGGGATCCCAGAGTTGAGTTTGCTGCGGACTCAGTTGGGAAGACTGGGACCACACAGTCGAGTTTCATCCACTTAATGGATGCGTTTCTGAGAGTGTTGCTCAAATTTTCTGACCAACACTGCAGGTGCCTGTATCTCTCGGGCCTGGTTGACGCCGGGATATATTATGAAAGGAAGCGTAGAGTACAGCCCTGTCATGTAGTCTCAGACAGAAATGGAAATCCGTAGCATCATCGTAATCATCCTCATTCTCATCGATCAGCATTAAAAAAAAAGTCTCAAATTCTGTGGCCCTTCATGCCCTGCTCTCATGGTGACCTCAATTTCGATGTCCTCTACACGTCTGTGGCCTTGGTTTGGTTCCGTCGGGGTCACCGGTATCGGCGAGTCCATGGGGGCTGTCGTTGGGCGGACGTGGTGGCGCCCTCCGGAGGGAGAGCTCACTCACGCCGGCTCCGCGACTAAGCAATTATTGTCGTCAGTAGGGGGCTTAGTAGGTGGTGTCCTGCGTATGTTAGATTAGAACAGGCGCCACTGAACACCACCGAAGTGACTCGGCAGCAGTGCAGTGTCTCCTCCGGTGGGTTGCCTCTTGACGACTTGACATTGACTGCTCCCTGTGGATTGCCGGTGCCGGGGCTGCGGCGGGGCCTGACCGGGCTGCGGCTGTGGACGGGGTGTCGGAATGAGCGGCGTGGGTGCACTGCCTCTGAGGTGGCGCAGAGGTTGGGACAGCAAAAAAAAAAAAAAAAAAAAAAGCATCAAGGGTTCCAAGCTAAGAAAGATGATCAATACCAAAACACAAACTGGACTAGTGTGTATAATCCATTACCAAAGAAGCAGAACTGATCTAAAAGCAAGACCACTCTCAGAGACATCCTTTCAGAAGATTAAAGACACAGCTGAAATAAGACAAGCCTGCAGTGACACCAGCGAAAAATTGCCAGAAATTTGCGACCAAATCCCCCAAACATTCTGTAGACATGTGCATGGTTATCATCGATGGTGCTATAAAAACTTCACAAATGTGTCAAGACTTTTAAAACGAAAACAATCAGTTGGACAAGATGAAGCTACTTGTCCAAAGCGACACAGGAAGTCAGCATCATCAACAAGTGTATTGTTTCCTTCTAATGAATGCCTTTTCTGTGAGAAAGGAAGAATCCAAAAGAAGGGGGAAAAAGAAGAACTTGTAAAATGCATGACAAAGACAGCAGAGGCCTCTATTAAGAAGGCTGCAAAACAAAAGAAAGACAGGACTATTTTTATGAAAATAGAAGAAGTTGACTTGGTGGCTCGAGAAGCTCATTACCACGAATCATGCAGGAAAGCATACACTCGAGAGGCTGACAGGAATGAGAAAGCACCCGAGGAGAGCCACTCTTTTGGGTGAAAAAATGCCCATAACAACGCCTTCAACTACATAAAAAAACTACGTACAAGAGAGTATTATAGATGGAAGCAACATGGAAAGGATGACAATGCTTAGGGAACACTACCAGCATTATATGTTTGTGAAGTCCCCCGAGTATTTCAATAAAGACTACAGAGTCTATAAACTAAAGAACAAACTGGTTAAAGAGTTTGGCTCAAAACTTTAATTCTGGCAACCAAACTACAAGAGCGAACTTGTGTTCTCATCAGTTGTTCCAAAAGGTTTGGCTGTTGAATCTGCATTTGAATCAGCGGCATCAGACTTAAAGAGACTGGATGAAGCAGCATTTATGCTTCGCAGACATATCCAGAGTGCACAGCTTGAGTCACCCCCAATGCCATGGCCACCAACTGCACAGTTTCTCCTGAGTGATGCAATCGATCCACCCCAAAATCTTCTTGACTTTCTCTCTCAAGTTGTCACACGAAAAAAATTCAAAGACATTTCAGGGAGACGAGAAAGAAATGTAAAATCGTTTGCCCAAGATCTTCGCCAAGGGAGTGGAGCAGTTTTCTTTCAAATGATCAGAACAAAACAAAGCCTCACACAATTTCTTCTGAGTCAATGAAAAGAAGATAAGTATGCCACAAAATTACAAGGACGAGAGGTTCTCTTTGTTTGTGAAAACAAATGTACACGTCTCACTTCCGATGGAAAGACATCAGAAGGGACTGAAATGCAAGAAATTTGCTCTAAGCATGAAGAGGCTGACACTAAAATAGTTCTTCACTGCTTGCATGTTGCTACTCACTCATCTGTTGACTCTACCATCTGTGTACGTTCTCCGGACACAGATGTCTTGGTCCTCTTGTTGAAGTTTATGAAGGACCACCACAGAAAGTATTCTTTGACACAGGCTGAGAAGGCTGATTGATGTGAAAGGTGTGGCAGAGAAAATGGGACAGGAGATGTGCTCTGTTCTGCCAGCAGTTCATGCATTCAGTGGTTGTGATACCACAAGTGCATTTTTCAGGAAAGGGAAGATTACTTTGATGACAACTCTTTGGCAGAATCCAGACTACCTTGACACGTTTGGTCAGCTTGGACTTTCTGAAGATTTACCTAGTCAGGTGGCTGACAAGTTGGAACAGTTCACATGTCTTCTCTACAGAGGTCGGCAATCTACCACTGATGACATCAACAAACTGCGCCACGAGAAGTTCCTGGAGCGCTTCAGAACCAAGCAGGGAGTACTACTAAACACTTACAATGGCATTGACATGAGCCTTTTGCCTCCATGCAAAGACTCGTTGCAAATGCACATTAAGAGAGTCAACTTCCAAGTGATGATTTGGAACCATGCAAGCATTGCCAAGCCGACGCTTATTTCCCCAATAGACAATGGATGGGAACACAGAGAAGGCCATCTTGATTTTAAATGGACGTCAGGCCATCTGATGCCTCAGGGATTGGTGGACGTCCTGCTCGAAGTCCCAGAGCAGCCAGAGGAGGACGATGAACTGCCCGAGGTGATGAATCTGACCGACTTTGTCTTTTCAGATTAGGTTCTGTCTGCCTTGTCATCAGACATTGCACTGTACCCGTGCCAGTCTTTTAACTAACTGTGTGACATCATTGGAACCCATGATAAAAGAGGACTTTCTGGCAGTGTGCATCATTAACTAATAAGACCAACAAGCATGAGAGAGAGAGAGAAGAGAGAGAGAGAGAGAGAGAGAGAGAATTGGGATTCATATTAAATTTACATTTACTTTGGAAATGCCTGTTAAAAATACCTGAACTTTAGAATGTCGAAAATGCTGTAAATGAAAATGTTTGCCGTTGTTTGTCTTATTTTTTTTCAGCAGATATAGAATGTATAGATGTATCCATCTTTATCAAAGATTGCACGACAGTATGCATTTTGTATTCACATTTGTTTCACTCTGTAAGCATAAATACAGTACTAGTTGCGATACCTCAAATTCTTGATATTTCTGGAATATTCTAATCTTTGCTTCTTGGATTATTTTCTGTTACATGTAGCATTTTTATATGTTTATATATCTGAGGATATAGCACAAATGGATACCTGTTCAGTATACAAATACTTGAGTTTGCAGAATTCCGTTTAACATTACATATTGCCAGTCAACATGACTTTAAGGGAATATTTTGATTTCTTTGTTCAAATTACATTCAGCAAATGTGAAGTGAACACATGACGTGATTTTTCTTACACGTTTTAATCTCAGTAACAGACTGATCATTCTTTTGATGTTGAGTAGAGTTTCAAAACTTGCTCGAAACTAGTGAAATTTACCATCATTTTTAAAACTTTTATCCCCATAAATGTATGAAAATGATTTTTCTGTTGTTGCTGATCTGTTTAAAGCATTTCTAAACAATACAGCATCTGAAATTGAGTATCAGAATGGTATTAGTTATGACTTATTGGTTACTATAATCTACGCTGTTAATTGACGTTTTCGCACCGTATATCGCTACTTATTTCAGACACCACAATATACTGCCACCAGATACGACTTGCAGACAAGCAGAAATGAAAAGCGCATATATAAATCTACTTAAAAAAAACATTGCCTACAAAACTCCTTCATAGGGTGAAGGGTTTCACTTTCTGGCCCATGGTCTATAATATACAACTTCAGCAGATTGACATATGCCTCAGGGGATGAGGCGAAAAAAAAAAATTATTTTCAGCAGAGTGCTCTGTATGCTTTAGAGTTCCTCTAATACCAGGATTTCAGCATGACCAGCAAGAGACTAGTTTCGTTGTATGAAAAGTTTATCTAGCGAGCTACTGAACAACAATCATCAGCTTATTAGAAGCAGTTCCATATGTGCAGACAGGAAACTCTCCGAAAGCGGTTAGGTTCATAGACTCTGATCCTGGGATTGGACATCTTGGGTCGTCTTCTTAGACGACTCACGGTGACCATGGGCGTTTTGTTTGTGCTGATGGGGTGGACTCCTCAGGAATAGTGAGGCACTAATCATATTGGTAGCGTTAAGTCAACCGGTCTTTCCATCCAGCTCCCTTCTGTATCCAGTTTCTTTGCTTGTGATGATGGTAGTTGTGTTTTGTTTGTACGTTATGCTTATATACGTTCTTGCCTGAAGGGCGAGGTGAGGTCTGTCTCACGACCCGGGGCTCTAACATACATGAGGGGATGGCTTTTTAAGGATCATCCATCAAGAAGAGGTCAGACTCTGTAAGGATGACTTTTTAAGGGTTATTCATCTACAAGTCATCGTACTCCCCCAAAACTAGAAAACCTTTTCATCTATTTTTCGACCCCCCCCCCCTCCCTCTCCTCATATACACACGCGCTGCCACCACCGCTATCACCACGAAAACACACAGCTTCCCCGTGTATACGATTTTGTATATTTCAGTGATTTTGCAACGAAACTGCTGAGATCCAGTAGCCCATGGGGTTCCAGGATGAAATTGATGATCTCCCCTGGTGAGACTGTCAGATGGGGGTCTGTAAGAATCTCTCATTTATTCCAGCTGGATTTCTGCAGCCCTTTTCGAAAAGAACAGTGATGTTTTCTGGTAACGTTAACAGATTTTTTTCTTAGATTTGTTCAATGTTCTTGTTTGAACTTTCTTTTTCAAATCCAGTTCTCAAGAGATTTTCCTATGGATCCATCGTTCAGTCACTTTAACCGCACTCTTTTCGCTAAGCTGATCTGCTAACATGGCTGTGATGTCTCAACGACCCATGCTCTTGCCAGTTACACTAAGCTCCATTCAAATTCTCCCCATGTTGTTTAAACAATAAAGTCTATGCATTAAAATGTCATCGTGCAGAGATACACCAATGACCTCCTCGGGTAGCGAGCGGTTGAGGGACATGAGGTTGCATATCCTGCTACAGCATGATATGGTAGCGTTAGCATATCAGAATCATGAATTAGTAGACACGTAGTGGCCATAGTTACCATGATCAAGGTAAAGAAGGGTACTCCCTGCTTAGACTGTCGTGTGGGCAACTGGTCGTTACGTCTGGGACAAGCTATTGCCGGTGGCGATTTGTGTTGGAATTACTTTTATTTTTTACAGTAGTGGCTGCCTAGCAGTATGAAAACGTTACAAATAGAAATGTCGTAAGAAGACCTAAGAACAAATCAGGATCATACAGTAAGGAAAAAAGAATGAGAGTAAAGAATGTAATATATCTGGCAAAATACGCATATAAATAACACGTGTTTGGAAACGTCTTGTAGATTAACAGAGTTTTCACCAAACAGTAAAAAAGTGGGGTAACTTTTGCTCCCATAAGAAAACCTAACACAGAGTAACTTTTATTCAAGACTGGCACAGCCTTTTAAACTTAAATAAAGTTAGACAAATACATAGACGAACAATCAAATAGTGGTGGAAAAAAACAAGCGCAGGCCAACAACTCAACTGTCTTCATAGTAATATGACTTGGCAAAGATTTGGATTTAAGGAAGGGGGGGGGGGGGGAGTTTGTCTGACTTTATTCAAGTTTAAAAGGCTGTGCCAGTCTTGAATAAAAGTTACACTGTGTTAGGTTTTCTTATGGGAGCAAAAGTTACCCCACTTGTTTTCTGTTTATTGTTTACTGTTCCCTGCCTCATTTCATTTCCA
>CM065728.1:35090154-35097654 GCA_033310375.1 Conus canariensis
GGCACTGCTGTGGACAAGCCATCTGACACCACTGTTCATCATCTCTTTGTGGACATTGGACCATGTCATCACACACCTGACTGGGATGGAGGCAGATGGAAGAACTACGACAGCGGTAATACCCTGGACACAAGTCATTGCGGTTGCAGTTCTGTTCATCTTCCCGTCTGGGACAGTCATCAATACCGTTACAGAGCACGAACACAGGGAGACAGTATTTATCGCTCAGACACCAGAAGTGAGTGGGTGGACATGGCTGAGTACCGAGAGACTCCACCTTATACATACCTTGTCCATCCAGAGTGACCATGACAGGGGGTGACGGCTGAATTACGGGCAGAGCCAAAGACAGTGAGGGATCCAGCTGTCTGTCTGCGCATTGCATCTCGTCAGCACTGTTCAGGCAGTCGTGGACTCTGTCACAGTCTTTTTTCAAAATGTAACACTATAAAGAATAGGGAAAAAACGCGACAAGAATCAAACAGAAATATGTTTCGAAGACATTATACAGAACACAAAACTTAATGTCTGATGTTATACTGATTATATCTTCAGTATACAGACCAAAAGATAATCTCGAACAAACACCGTCATGAGAATATCCATACAGGAACACTGGACAAACATAGAATCAAATCTACCAACACGTATTCTTTACTATTCTGATTTAACACCCTTAAATCAGGTTTTACACTTCGCCTATGACTTTTTTTTCCCGAATAATGACTTGGACAATGATGATGAGCGCATGAATTAACAACCTTGATAATAGTGGTGGTGTGTCTAATAAACGCAATACATTTTCAACAAAATGTTAATTGTTAATAATGACATTCCTCAGCAAAAACTAAAGTCTGCTAGGAAGCAACATACCCCACCTGTTTCGAATTGCCACAGAGAGACATGCTGAGAAGACAGGACGGAAACTGACAAAAGTTTTCGTCACTGTTGTCCTCACAGTCCTCTCTGTGATCACACACCAGGCTGTAGGGCACTCGCTGCGTCACACTGGCACAGACAAATGATGGTGGCAGTGAGGTCAGTTCAGGAACATTACACCTTGAAAATGGCAAAAAGTCCCACGATTCTTCATATGACGAGGCGCGCCAATCCTGATCCAAAAAACAGCCTGCCTGAAGATCACACGCAAGAAACATTTGAGTGTAGTGACCTGTAGGGCAACGCACTGTGTCCACTGTGAATGACGCATTTGTTAGGAGGCTAAGTTGAACATGCTGAAGGGACCCCTTAAAATGGGGACCTATCTCTAGTCTGTACTCGCACATATTGTACAGATGCTCTATTTGCAGAAGACATGGTATAAGTTGAATAAAGTTCACAAAACTGCCATAAAAACCACAGACTGGTCGATTGAACGCGCGTTGAGTGGATGCCTGGTAAGCCACAATCCCATTGTCCCACATCGGTACAAACGAATACCTGATAAATGCGTTGGAAAAAAGGCTCAATACAACGTCTGAATCTTCATTCTCCTCTCTCTCTCTCTCTCTCTCTCTCTCTCTCTCTCTCTCTCTCTCTCTCTCTCTCTCTCTCTCTCTCTTCAAAGACAAAAATAATTTCAAAAACAACAGAAGCATTCTCCCTCGATTCAGTGGCAAATGTTGGAAACCATCATCGTTCAGGGACCCAGCCATAATGTGGATATCGCACACCGAATGAGAAGAAATGAATATCCGTCTATCCACCACCTACTCTGAAGTAAGATAAATATTCAGCTGGCTCAAATGACGAAGTGTGCTGGGGAAAATAAATGCGCCTAAGAGGGTGGACATTTGGCGTGTGTGCTTTAGCAGGGACGTGCTCAAGACAAAAATCCGGGGACAACATTCTTGCCATTGAGAGCCATAAAGTAGAGAAAATAAATCCTAAAGTGTGTACGCTTTTGGCGCCGTGGCGGTTGTTTTTGACTCATTGCACGATTACTGTGAAAATGATGCGCAGATAAAAAAAAACCCTCAACGACAAGCCTCACAAGACTCAAGGGAACCATCTCACTGACAAGACTTGCAACAGGAACAATACTTCCATCATGCAAGTAAAATAAACACAGCAGAAGCATTTTAAATATGAAAGTAGAAAGAAACTCGTGGAGAGCGTGGCAGCAGAGAGTCCTCAGAAGAGAAGCCCCCTTCAAGCAAGTGTTTCGGCCCTTATCTCCTGACACTCTAGGGGGGTTGGGCCACACCCGGTTCATGACTCCGGATGTCCCTCTGCTGCCCCCCCCCCCCCCTTTTTTTTCCATCTTGGGACGAGCCATGGCTGGGATTCGAACCCATGACCCTCTAGACATGCTCATTTTCCACTTAATGACTCGCGCTTTAACCACTGAGCCACAGGGACACCTGATATTTGTAGGGAAAGTTAAGCCTTATGAAGTTCACTTTTGTTCCTCCTTGACCAGATCCAGCTTGAACACCCCTCTGCCGCTTCTGCCATTGCTTTCAGGGCTCTGGATTTTTCCCTCCCTGCAACTGAGAGCTGTTTCATGAGGCTGTATGCAGACGTTCCTACAAACCCCTTAGCTCCAATTTCTGCAGTGAGGACTTTGACCTGATAGCCTTCTCTCCTCAGGCTGTTTGCCAGATCAGCATACTTTTCAGTCTTGTAGATTTGAGCTGCCTCCATTCTGTTCTCATATGGCACCGTGAGCTCGATCATGATCAGCTGCTTGGTTGACTTAGAGTGGACTACTATGTCTGGTCTCATGCCACTCTTGCTGATGATCTCTGGGTGACTCTTCCATTCTGGGAGGTCTGCAGTGCACTCCCAGTCATCTGCCCCGTCCAGCAGACTCTGCCTGCATGTTTCGAGTGGCACTGTTGTTCTTGGCCATGATTTGCTGCCTCCTGCCGTGAAGAATGTTGCGGGTGCTTTTGGAGTCCTGATTTTCCCTTTTGTGGTGTTGGTACTAGCCCAGACTACTTGTACAATCTCTTTGAACACTTGGTTGTGCCTCCATGTGTACCTTCCTTGAGCCAGGGCTACTTTACATGAGCTTAGGACATGCTCCACTGTTTGTTTTTCATGGCAGAGGGGGCATGCAGGATCGTCTGTTTTCCCCCACTTCACCAGGTTTGCATTTGAGGGCAGAAGGTCATATGCAGATCTGAGAATGAAGCTGATCCTGAGAGGGGCCATGCGCCAAATGTCATTCCAAGTGAGACTTCTTTGGAGTGCATTCTCCCACGTTGTCCATTGCCCTTGCTGGCTCTGCTGGACTGCTTTTTGGAGTCTTTTTTGGTCTTCTTCTTTTCTCATCTCCTGAATCATCATGTCTCTTTTGGCTTTTCCTTTGGCCTTTGACCACCATTCAGTTTTGAAAATATATAGCGATGTAAGAAAGCGCGAATATTATTAAACTGCAACAGATGCCAACGATATTAAAATGGTCCGAGAGGGCCTTTGTGCCCGATATAATGTTAAGTCATCAAACTCCTCGCCCTTCATTCACTTACCAGTCCGAGCTGCTAACAAAACACTTTTAGCGCACTAAGACGAGGGCGGGTTCATGATTATGTTTTTAAGGAAATATTAAACATTCCACTCGAAACAGGTAGCAGTTCTCTTGTAAAAGGTATTTTAAGCCTGCAGATTTTTTTTTTTTTTTTTGCTCAGTATTTTCCTTTGCATGTGAAGTTCCATGGGTGTAACTGACACAACAAGATGTGTGTGGTGTAATGATACATACGACTCAACTGAGCATTTTATATGGAACTGTACAGCTGCATAGAGTTTTTGGACCTCTTGAAAAAACATCTTGAATTAAAAAATGTGAAAATGTCTTCAGTATTCATATTTATCGTAATTTCGTGTTTTTCTGTATAGCAGGATGTGAAAAATTAAAACTATAGGTTGTTTGTTCTGATAACAATACTTGCCAAACAGCATGTGTACGAACATGAAATGAGCTTTTCTCCAAATTATGCGCATTTTTCAAAAACAGTTGTATAACCAGTATCAAATAGAACTACAAAATGCTAACATTAACATTAAAGTGTTCGAATTCAGTACTGAAAGGGATTCTTATAAGTTAATGTTCTTTGGTATTGATCAAAAGTAGAATGTCTTGGTTATGTTATTGTGATATGCACAGTGTAGAATCGTGATCTTACTGTATTGTTTGTTTATGCTATGTTTGTTTTCTACTATTATTATTTCTGCTCCTTTTGTTTAAATGTTTTGTTCGTAATTGTGAGTTTCGGCCCCGCGCATCTCTTTTGGCAAAATCGTGATCATTTTTTCTTTTTTTAGTATCAGTTTCTAATGACGTAACGTTGTTATAGTATCTGTTTCTTTTGCCATTTTAGTGAAAGGCATTAAAAACTCGGAAAAAATGTTCTGCAAGGGCCCATCTCCATCAAAAGAGCAGTGCAAATGTCAAATGCGATCACAGTAAAAATGTGTCATTGTGAAAGAGAAAACTGCAGTGAATGGGAGGTATGTTTTAAATTTTCTCCAAAGTACGAGCTATTTCACTTTGTTTGGAGATCACCTGGAATGTGACAAAATGTTTGTTATGTAATATCACTTCTACATAAACAGAAAAGACATTCTCTGAAATAGTAGATCACCCATTTTGTAATGATTCTTCCAAAACGCAAATGTATGCACTCAACTAAGGGAACGCAGATGTACAGTCATATAAAGGAAGACAAAAGCATGTTAAACTGAAAATCACAAAGAAATCAACCTCACTAATACAAACAAACCAGTTAACACGAAGAAAGAGGAGAAGAGGAAGACAAAACGAAAATGATAGAGGAAGAGGAGGAGGAGAAGGAGGAGGAGGAGGGGGAGGAAGGGAGGAGGAGCAGGAGGAGGAGCTCCAGTTCAAGTTTTGGTTTCATCAAGGTGTCAATACATGTAGACTAGTCCACGCACGCTACAATGCGTCTGCTAAGTTTTAGGACCACACAGTTCACGCTTTACAGCTGATGGAGAAACAAAGTAATCACTAACATTATATGGTTTAAGGTGACGGTTTCACGGATACGACTTGGCAGATGTCTGACCTGCGCACTAGCGCAACGTGCTGGTCTGACCTCGGTGAAGAAGAAGAAGAAGAAGAAGAAGAAGAAGAAGAAGAAGAAGAAGAAGAAGAAGAAGAAGAAGAAGAAGGTGAAGAAGGTGAAGACGAAGACGAAGACGAAGAAGAAGAAATGGAGAATGAGGAGGAAGAGGAGGAGGACGAAGTAGAGAGAGAGAGAGAGAGAGAGAGAGAGAGAGAGAGAGAGAGAGAGAGAGAGAGAGAGAGAGAGAGAGAGAGAGAGAGAGAGAGATTCACCTTGCACCCACATTATATTTATTCGCCTCATAACCAGCCCCACGTGCAGGTTTGGCACTAAGAGATGTTTCTTCATCAGTTCTACGATTAATATCCACTGCTGTACAAAACTAAAGGAAGGCAATGAACCCCCAGTACTGGTGCAGTAATCCTTGGCATCGTAGTATGTAGGAAACATGCCACGTCGTTTGTGTGTGTGATTGAAATGTGTGATCACATAGCACGAGTTCTCTACCACAAAACCTTGTTTTGATCGGCACAGTTCGTACCCACAATCCAACTGATCTTCTGCATCTGCACACTGTGTCATCAGGTTGCAGGCAAGGTGGGGACGAAAATCAGACCAGTTAGGCACAGAACAGTTCCACTGTCCTCCAGGAAGTTGTGAGGGTTTTTCTGAAATCTGGAAGAATATATTCAGATGACGGAACTATGTGTTTGACTAAACAACGGTATATTTGCCGTCAGCTGCAATATCATTGATAACGATGTCTTATTCAGGACAGCAACAGGAGCAGCAGCATCAACATCACCAACACAATCATCAATGTAGTTTTCTAAGGTAAGTTATTCATACTGCTCCTAGTGCTGTTATTGGTGTTTGAGCTGCTGCTATTGATGCTATTGAGACTTGTACTGTGGCTAATTAATTAGCGATTGCAAAGACAACTTTCACGATGGTGGTGATGAGAAAAAGAAGAAGAAGAAGAAGAAGAAGAAGAAGAAGAGAAGAACAGTGATTCCTGTGTATGCAGAATCAGTAAAGTCATCCCTGAACGCCAGCAAAGTTATATGTACAAGCACAGCAATTTTCTCTCGAGGCTAGACCTGTGGACAATTGACGCTTTTAGTACAGTAAAACGGGGTTGCTCTCCACAAGGTAATTTGCAACTATGACGAGCAGTATTGTATTTCTGCTCGTGGGAACATCCAGAATGGCGTATGCAAAATCAAAGGGGTAGGGGTGGGGGAACGGGGGATTCTAGTCACTTTTCTTCAAAGCGATCAACGTTTCTCCCGGGAGATAATGTTTTCGGACCATGGCCAGTTTGGTTTTTTTAGATACAGGTCTTACTGTGACTGCACAGCCCAACTGCGGAGCGTAAGATCTTGCTGCAGATGTTGTAGGCGAATAACAGGTTTCATTGTGGCGATGCCAAAACTGTCCTTTAGTATCTATGCCTCTTTTTTCGGTCATTTTCTTTATTCCTCTTCTGGATGTTCTTCTGTACGCCGGTTTTGATCCCTTGTGTCCACTTGCTGCTTTAGGCACCAAGATTCACTAACCTGTCGTGTTTATGTCGTCGGCCTTCATGTCTTGTCTATAAGAATCTTCGAAGTGTAATTTGAATGTATAAAAACTGATAAATGATGGAGTAAAGCTCTCCATACAGCACAACTTTGGGAATTTTGTCGTGATCCATTCTACTGACATGGCCAAATAATCCAAGGAGACAACTGTTGAACATAGCTATTCATCAAGGTGTATGAAAATGGTGAGTTGCCTTGGCACCATGAGCCCCCTTTCAGCGATGTTTTTAGAGTCATCAGAAATGCAGAGCATGGCTTTCAGCAAAATCCCTTCAAACGTCCTACAGAAATCTGAAGGGTAAAGGCAGCCGCCTTCACCTTTCCTGAAGATAATCCGAAAGCCAGTAGATTCCTGAAGCACGGATACTGAACACCAAAGTGTCCATGGACCCAGGGTCTTCTCGCTTAAGTCTCCTACAAGTCTAGTTTTTTGGTCATTTAGAAAGATTCATTATTAGTCTCACGTGGACTGACTGACAAGGCTGATCAGAGCTACTGATTGGGCTTACATTCATTTTTGTTCTTCTGGCATAATTTATGAGTGACGCTGATTAGCATTACCTTACTGTCATTCATGTGGTCAGCAATGAGGCAAAGACACAATGAGAAGGTCTGGCCATGGGCACGACAATGTAAGTGAATATTTGTGCATGTGGCTTCAAGTCCTGAAGCGATACACTGGCCCCTCAGCAATCATCTTCATCTGGAGATCACAGGTTTTCGAGATGCATTATTTGTCTTATCTGGAGAGGGACTCTGGCCAAAACCTCTGAGTATCACCATTTATAACGACGTATTTGCATCAGTCAGCAGCCGGATGTAGATGGGGAGATTGAGATATCCAGCAGGATTGTATAGAGCAGTTGTTGGAGCATTCTCTCCCA